>OX424576.1:94900963-95498463 GCA_949152435.1 Gastracanthus pulcherrimus
TCTCTCTTACTCAATCTCTGTCTCTCTCTCTCTTACTCAATCTCTGTCTCTCTCTCTCTTACTCAATCTCTGTCTCTCTCTGTCTTACTCAATCTCTGTCTCTCTCTTACTCAATCTCTGTCTCTCTCTCTCTCTATCTCCCTCGCAGCCGGCGCTAGCACGTCCTCTCGTATCGCCCTTCTCCGCTTCGCTTCTCCTTCTCCTCTACTCTACTCTGGCTGCTCGTGGGATACGCCTCCACACTCTCAGAACAGTGGGAGATATCTGCGTACACACTCCACTCGCAATGCGGCGTCGCGGCAACAGGTCGCTCCGCGTGCTCTCGTTTTTACGTGGGTAGCTGGCAGCGAAACTTAATTGTCGTTGACGCAAATCGAACTCCGAATCGATAGTGACGCGCTCGAGGCGTCAGCGCGGCCAGCACCGTGCCCTAGTCGCGTTCTCTTTGGGTAACTACCCTGCTGCGTGCGCGTCGCCTATAGTGCGAACCTACGCCGGTACATGGCCCTCATTTCGTTACAATATATATGTATATAATATAATTATATAATTAAATAAATTGACCGTTACCGACTCATTGTGTTGCCGAGGATCGCTCGACAATAATCTCAGTCCACTCACCGCAGTTACAAATGTCCTGGTGATAATCGCAATACGATGTCGTGGAGCTGCTCCCTCGTGGTCGCCAAAATGCTGAGAATTCCCGGTCGCAAATCTTAATCTACTCAACTATCAACACCCCCACTAACTTTAACAGTTACTCAATATATCAGCAATAACTCCTATTTTTACCTACAATAACTTCTATCTTCCCTGATAATACTCGCTTTTGAAATTGACTATAAAATATACACTAAGTTTCTACTGAACGTTACGGCGCGGGCGGTCGGGCAGTCAATGGCCAAGATCGGAGAGGCCGGAAATGTTTTCCAAATTCGGCTTTTCTTCTGCCGATCTTCAGCCTACACACACTAGTTGCGTTCCGTCCTTATCTTGCTTTTTAATTGGCCTTGATTTTTCTTAAATGCAAAAATCGAAGCTAGATCCACAGCGATATAAGTCGCTATCGTTGATTGATTCGCTCCGCGATTATCGCCCTGCTCGCGAGTCGCGGGCAATATGAATTGCTAATTATACACGCGCGGCAACCTGGCGTGTATATCTATAGCGGGCGCTTTGCCTTTTGTCCCCGCGGAACCATCACAGTTGGTAGCCGCGGCAGGCGCGCGCTGGCTTACACTATGCCAGACCGGCAGCTTCAGGCGGTTCGCGGCGAGGCGGCTGCTAGATCTCCCATGAGCCGTCGTTCGTTGCTACAACCGGTGTGGTGTACCTCGAGGAAGTTGCCGCTGCTGCTGCGAATCCTCTCTCCTCCCGCGTCTGCGTGCATCGGGACAGAGGACGGGTCGCGCGTGTTTATGTGTGTGTGCGCGCGGGCAGCAGCTCATCATCTGCGAGAGGCCAGAGAGAAAGAGCAAACGAGAGAAAGAGTCGCGCGTACAGCGTGCGATGGTGTAGGTACCATGTGTATATTTGTGGGATTTCTCGTCGGTGCTCGCTCCAACCAGTTGCGTCTGCTGCGCGATCAGCTGTTGCCGTCGGTGCGGATGTGTGTGTGTGTGGCGGTCCGTACTTTTTCTCGGACTCCTCCGTTCCCTCAACAACAATAATAATTACCCCCCCTTAATAACAATGTAAAAAATAATATTTTAATACGAAATACGCGTTACAGGTTTGACAGCGTGATGAATTCAATACACGTCGGACGATAACTGATTAAAAGTCGGGCATTCTCTTTCATATTCTAGATTGAAAATTTGACGAGCTATAATTTTATGCAAAACTGCCATTTATCATTGCCTCTAATGTATATTTTTCGCACGCTTGTCGAAAATTCTCTTAAAATTTTCTGAACAACCGATAAAGGTATCTCTTCATCAAAATAGTCAAGTCCGCGATGATGCTGGGTAAACCAATTGTTCTGTTTCCGAATGTCCTTGCTTAATTAAACAATCGATGTTGTCGGAGTCACTAACCAGTGCCCACTGAAGTTGTCATTAAGAGCTACTGCGGTAACTTCCTTTGGTATATTTTTATATTTTGCGCTTTTAAATAACTGAATATCAATTATCATATCCATGTTATATATAGTAAAGCTTTTGATAGCGATCGCAGATACAAAGAAACTGACGAGCGACATGCGTTGGTGGTGGGCATATATATAGACCAAAATGCAACGCCATCTACACGACGTTATTTCAACCTCTAAAGTCGACGATGAATTGAGGTGACGCGTTAATTTCTAAAATATTATCATATTCTGCATATACGATACAATTTACCGTGTTTCTTAAAGTCTCACCACATCGCACATCCAATCTAACGCTACCGTGTTTAATTAAATTCTAATGACTACAGTCGTTAGCCGATAAATCGGGAGTTAAATCTAATGCAAATAGGTAGTAACCGTACGGGTATGCTTCGTGCGTTATTTTATTACCTTCGTTAAGAAAGTGTACACCTGTACCAGAAAATAATATATGGTACGCATTCACGTACAAGCTTTTGGTTCTAAAGTCGGGTTGCAGCGATTTGGAGGGAACTTATAGACCATCATCGTACAAACATAGAAGTTGATATACAAATGTTCAAAGTTAAATGGATTAATTGCTTGATTGCCGTCAAAAGCTTTGTTATTTACAAAACCGATAATGACTCTTTTCGGTAGTTGATTCAATATGATACAGGTTTTTGATTGAAAAGCACATCCACTTGATTGAACATCGAATGCATGAAATTATTAACAGAACCCGTTTAGGCTTTTGCGCTTCTGAACGCTGGGTTATCTGCATCTGCTAGATCGTCCTCGGTCACGCTACATATTAAGCTTACACAAAGGCTGAGCATAGTGTGAGCAAGATCAATGTATTTATCGCTATTGCCTAGGAGCACTAATTCTATAGGTGAGTCATCCGTCAATGACGATATTGGTTTGTATTGTATCCAATGTGAGTCCTCAACAGTTATCTGGGTCAAAGGAACCTCAAACAATAACAGCTCCGACTTTAAACATTCTCACGAGTGGGTATATGAAAGCCATTTCTTTGTTGCTAACTATCAAAAATATCTCTCGTCGTTCTTCTAGTCTTCTTCTTCTTCTTCTTCTTCTTTTTATGTGTTGTTTGATTTTTCTTCCTTCTACTTCTTTTTTCATACCAGCGCCATTTGTCTTGCGTTTTGGCACCATTCCTTCTTTTACTCACAGTGACGGGACGACCGAGCAATTGCAAATGAGACGCATTCCCGTACCGCGACATTTTATATCCTGATCCCTTCATCAACTTGTCCAACTTCTCATCAGCCTTTCTTTTGAGAGCTGCACCGGATACTCTGGTACGATTGCGAAGCGAGTCTCTGATCGGCGTGTTACGCGTCGCGACATCGGACACAATGTTCATACCTATGCGCACAGCCTCCTTGCCAACAGCCCTGGCACCCCGCGTGATGAGTGGGAGAACTCTGCGAAATATACCGGCTAAGAAAAATCCAATACCACCGTGGCCTCTTTGGTACGGAGTGCCAACGTAAATACACAAAACCCCACCACTATATGGATCCCCTCACAGATGTCGCTGTAAATCATGAGCGTATCTGGTAATCCATTCGAAAGTCTCGCCGGCCTATCTGCCTCTATCATGCATTTATCACCAGCAAAATTGATACGTTTCGGCCTTTCAAAGCCAAATATTTTTCGCAATTTCCGCGATAAACAGAGTTCGTGTCTAAATTGAGAGCAGCCAGTCTTTGTGCAAACTCCTTTAACCGTCAGGTAACCGCCACACTCAACCGTCATATCCAAATGACGCGTGGTACACTCCAAGTTGCTTATTTCTCCACTAGAGTATAAAAATCTTTGTAGTTTCCTGGTCGAATCAGCGATTCAACAATTGTAAAATTTTGCACTCTGAGCTGGCTCGACTCGAGCCTCGAGGGGGGAATTTGTTTCAAAGAAATCGCTCTGTCTTTTTTGTCCGACGACACGTGTGGAAACGTCAGTGGAATATGTACCTCTGTAACCGCAGCTGACCATGAACCTTGTAACCGGATCTGCTGTGGTAGCTGAGTAATATAATGCGTGGTAGTGTCTTCCAAGAAATAATTCATGTTGCTGTTGCTAGGCAGAATAATGTGAAACTGATTCTTCATTTCTGTGCAATTTGACTGGCCTTCAACCAAGAATTAAACTTTTCAGGGTAACCTTTTCATCTAATGAAATATTTCTTTGAGCGACCCTTGCCGCTACTACGTAAAATTTTGTCGATTTCGAACGATACCGTACTTAAATCTTTGCGCATTCTACTCAGTTCTTCGGTGTACCGAAGTATTTTTCCGTGCTTTGGCAACATTGTATAAAGTCACAGAGGCCGGGGTCATCTTTGTCGCCCAGTGCTTACTGTGATTGTATGACTTTGTGATTTTCTGCCAAACATCGATATATCTTCGGGGACTTATGTGAGTAAAGTATCGCCAAATTCGTTCCTTAAGGGGCAACACCACTGTAGAAATTAAAAAAAATCGAGTTTTCTTTATCGGCTTAAAACATAATTTGAACCTTCTAGAATATGGTACAAAAGGTCCCATCCCGAAAATAAAATTTTTTATTTGAAATTTTGGGACATATACCGACCGTCTTCGGCCGCTCCGAAACGGCCGATCGCTTACCTGCGAGAGGTATGTACCTGATGAGAAGAACCGCCTTATGGCTTAACTATTGTTCGCAAACTTCCCTAATGCTCCTACAGATGTCGATCTTAAGCTATTATGAGTCAGTTAGGCTAGTTTCAAAACAAAGTACGTTAGTGTAGCGTCTGTATATCGTAAGAAAACAACTCTCTCGTTTTCGTTTTCGTAACTATATTTTTTTGAAAATTTTAATTATTTATTATTACGTTCAGCAAAATGGAAAAAGAAAAAGTGTACACAGGAAGAAAAGGCACGAAAAAAACTATCCAACACGGCATCGGAGCCGTAAATCAGCGAATCGTCCGATGAATCGATACGAAGCTGAAGGTGATTCCAGTGGCGTCAGTGCATCGGCAAAAAAGCTGAAGACATCCGAGGATGATTTCGATGTAAATTATACATTTGGAGACCGAATCATTAACTTTTTGGCAGTATTTTCTGTAATTTCTGAGCATATGAAGTGTAAAACGTGCGGTTCTAATATAACTTTTCATGAAAGAAGTTCTCGGTGCTTGGGCTTCAAAATTGTGATTGTTTGCCCAAAGTGTCCAGAAATTATTATACCTAACAGTAAATTTATAAAAAATGCATATGATATTATTCGTTGGATGGTGTTAGCAATGCGACTGATAGGAGTAGGACTGAATGGAATGATGAAATTTTGTGCGTTTATGGAATTATCACGTCTTGTTTTCCAATCTTTCTAAGATAAAATAGTGAATCTCATTTCAATAGCAACATCAACAGTTCGTGATAACAGTATGAAGCAAGCAGGACAAGAGGAGAGACGAAAGAGCGAAGAAAATGGTCAATCTCAAGGGATTGCCGTTTCAGGAGATGGTTCTTGGAGGAAACGAGGGTATTCGTCGCTTTTTGGAGTTGTATCTTTGATTGGATGGCTTACTGGAAAAATCGTCGATATGACTGTAAAATCTAAATATTGTAAGTCTTTCGAGCACTGGAAAAATAAAACAGAAACATCTGAATACAAAAAATGGTATGCATCACACGCCGATTTATGTCAAGCAAATCATGAAGGTTCATCTGGTAAAATGGAGGTAGATGCTGTTATTGAAATGTTTTCTCGTTCCGACAGATTCCACGGCCTAAAGTATGTGAATTATATTGGTGATGGTGACAGCAAGACTTCAAAGGCATACTGGATTCTAAACCGTACACTAATTGTGAAGTACAAAAAAAAGAGTGCATCGATCATGTACAGAAAAGAATGGGAACGCGGCTTCGAAATCTAAAAAAAGACGAAAGGCCTTGGAGGAAAAGGAAAATTAACAAATAAGTTTATTGATAAATTAACAATTTATTATGGTTTGGTAATACGAAGGAATCCAAATTGCATAGAGAAAATGAGGAATGAAATCTGGGCAACTCTGTATCATACACTATTGACCGACGATAATCCTCAGCACGATAATTGTTCAGATTCCTGGTGTGCTTGGAAAATTGTACGAGCTGAAGGTTCGTTGGACACGTTTCATCATGAACCGCCACTTCCTGAAGAAGTATGCGAAGCCATTGGGTCTGTTTATACAGAGTTGATTCGAGATGAGTTGCTGCACCGTTGCTTAGAAGGTTATAGTCAGAACAGCAACGAAAGTTTCAATTCCACCGTTTGGAACTTGGTTCCGAAATCGTACTCGAGTGGCAAGAAAGTTCTAGATATTGTCACTGATATTGCAGTGTGCAATTTTAATGATGGCCTGAAATGTGTCCTTCGAATTATGAAAGCTCTGGAGCATGATATAGGTCTGCAGGCTTACAATTTTTACTGTGAAGCCGAGGATAAGCGCATCAGACACGCTGAGCGCTCTCTGTCCGACGCAGCGAAAGAGACGTGATCGAACATAAAAACGATAAGAAAAGAAGATGAGGAGGAGAATTTGCATTTGGAAGAGCAGCTTTATGGTACTGGCATTGCAGACTAACGGAAAATTTTTTTCTTTAAATGATTTCCTCATTTTTTTTACGCCTGAAACTGAATTTGAAACTTTAAGTTGATTTTACTCGAAACGAGTTTTTCTTAACGGGTACGCAGCATAACTTGAACAGTTTTCATCCGATCCATTTGAACTTTTAACCATATCTTAATTATTATATTTCAAAGTGTATCACGTAGGGGATTTTTAATAAATTGATTTAAACAATTTTTATAAACAAAAACGTGCATTTTTTATGAAAATTTTTAATTTATTGTCAATTGACTACCAAATTTGCAAAAATCAATATTTTCAAAATTCCCTACGTGATTCACTAGCTATTAACATAAAAAATAATTGGTTTTATTGTTTGTTCTAAATATACTATAATATTAGACTAATAATATATCCAAATATCATTTATTTATAACCTTTCTTTCCATTCAAAAAAAATACCCAATAAAATGCTTTTTTTCGCTATTATAGTGGTATTACTCCTTAATAGTTCTTATCAATCTGTCTGCAATAGCTGCCTTTGTATTCGGACTCCGCGTCATTCTATGAGCTACGCCATTCTCACGTAAAATTCCTGTGTATCGCAACCGATAAATTCTTTACCCTTATCCGTTTGAAGGCAATCTGGTTTTCGTCCCTCGCTTCTCGATAAGATGCGACGAAACCCCTCAGCGACGCTTTTAGAAATTTTTTCCTCGAGCGACTGTAGCGACTTTATCGTTGTAAGTTTGCAAAGCTCTCATATCTATTAAACTAGTTTCCGACACATTGTAACTGCGTCGTGCAAATCGTCGTCTAACAGGTCGATGCAAGTTGTACACATCCTGGCTCTCAAGCCATTCAGTGACTGTCTGGCGATAGGTTTTTTTGCTTCTACTGCGAGTGGCTTGTAAAAGCTTATCCATGGCCGCGTACGCAGCTGGATAAGGTGGTGTGTAATACATTTTTTCAAAATTGTCACTCATTGTCGATCTTTTCTTCCTTCACTTTTTCTTTTGTCTCCTTTTTAATCTGAACTTTAAACTTTTATTTGTCTGTTTTTTGACTTGTTCACTTTGCTTTTATTTTGATGTTTTTTCAGTGCACACATGATGCGCGAAAAAAATTTCTCAAAGGTTATCTTGCTAACCATTCAATACACGATCGGCTTTGCATCGAACTCCTTTTTTGTCGGAATAGACTAGATCGTGTTCACGACACCTATCGTCCAACGGATTGATCCCAACTTCGTCACGTTTGATGGGTTCTGACAAATTAGTACCCGGTCCGCAAAATCTGTAACCAGATACGTGTATTTCGAACGGTAATAGATCAATCATAGCGTCCAATGTACTATTTTTTTTCTTCCAAACCAAGCCGTTCTACTATTATGTCTTCTTCTTCATCTTTATTGGATGCCTCTTCTTCTTCGAATCGAACTGGCCGTTCGACGCCATGACGTAACCTGTACACCGGGTGCTGCAACTCTCTTCTTTTTCTTTCTAACACACTGCTTGGTAGTCTTTTATTTTCGATTATCTTCCGACTACTCCTGCTTGCTATCCTCCGCGCTACTGACGGCGCGGGCGTCTCGAGTAAACGATCCGGTGTTACTGGCATTAGTGGGGCCAGCAGTAGCATCATCAGCAGCAGCAGGCTCGAGTCCTGGCGTATGAAATTTATCAGCAGAACCATCTGGAGTGGAATGTTTTGGAGGGAGTAAAATCACAGAGCCATCTGGTGGTGGCGTACGAGAAACTACGTTACCCCAAACTCGTTTGTTACCGATAAATTTGCGTGGGATAAACGATTCGCGTAGAACAATAGCAAATTGAATATGTCCAGAAGATGGCGTACATTTTCTGCTCCTCATAGCATCGTTCATCAAGTCAATTATGTTGGCACCGCGTATACAAACGCCACCTATCGTCACAGCACCATGAGTATCCCAGTTAATGTTACCACTGGCCCGTAAGCGTCCCACAGCTTGACCAGCTTTCTTTCTAAACTTTGCGGGTACACTCTCAACGATACTCGCGTCAATTCGATCCTCTTCTTCGATTCGCTCCTCATCGGACGTAACCTCGTCGTCGTAGTCGTCGTCGATGTCGTTCTGCTGCTGCTGCTGCTGCAGCTGTACATTGTGTACAGGTAAAGTTTTCTGTTTCAAATTATCCGTTTCATCACGAGCACCACTACTGTTCTTGGTGTCTCTCAAATGAACATATTGTTACAGAACAGGACGGTATCTCGTCCACTTTTCTCGCTCGTCCTTGCAAGCTGTCGAATTTAGTATTTCGTTCATTTCTGCATCCAGTCTAGTCATCACACTGTCCGGTGTCAGTATAGACTTTAACGTGTAAGCCACTTTCTGAGCAAAAAACTCGTTAATATATTCGGCAAAAACACCACCTTTGCGCTCTCCTTGATCGTATTGTGTCATTTGGTATTGCCAAATTTCATAAACATTCTTGAAGATGTATTTCAATGCTACGGCCGCTTTCACCTCTGCCGGCACCCACGCTCCTAGTAAAATACGTTCTTCGGGATCTTGATGAGGAAGGATCGTCTTGAATTAATTGCTCGCAACACGTCCGGCACAGTGGAAATATCAATTTATCGTCGCTGCTCTACAAGCTGTGTGCAGCCCCACGCTGCATATCTATTTTTTTCAAAAAATGTTTGATAGCTGAGTTTATGTGTATTACGAGGTAATTTTGTACGAATAAAATCTCATTGTTTACGTTATTCGACGAAGACTTCAAATCAGGAAGAATTTTTAAGATTTATCGATTCGCTTTAGTTGTATGGTTTTTCATTTTAATATTAATTTATTTTTCAAAAAACTTTTGATCCTTTTTTTAGGGAGTATTATGCGGCAATTTCTGGCCATTCAAAGCTCTTTTATTTTATTTTATGATAAAGACTTGAAATAAAAAAAATTAATATTCATCGATTCGTTTTTGTTTTATACCGTTTGTTCATTTTATGATATTTTTGAAATAACTGGATAAATCAGTTGTATATAAACTCGAACAGAATCACAAAATTACAAAAGACATTTATCTGTAAAAGTAGTGGCAATAGTAGTAGTAGTAGTTTGTTGTTTAGTATACAGTATGACGGTTTCATTGCTGATGCAATTATTATTGCACTCTCTTCCAAAACGTCACAACGCCTCTCCGGACGAAAGCTACAGATTTCCTATGTATTATAATCTTCTGTACTATAGCAAGCATTTGGGGAGAGATAGAACAGCCAACGCGAAGTATACGATGGTTCGCTTGGTAAGTAAGAGAGAAAGTCGGAGAGAGAGAGAGAGAGAGAGAGAGAGAGAGAGAGATAATGTTTATTTGTAAATGTTACAAAATAGGGTTTACATTATATTCTTAAGATAAAAAAAAATATCACATGGTTAATTTACATGATAATATCACATCATTAATACACATAAAATATGATTGCACGTATGCGAAATCAGGTATACATAAAGTATTACACTTTGTTGTCAGAAATGTAAACATAATTCTCAATTTTGTCATTACATCTATCAGTCATACAATTTATATTACATATATACACACATTTAAACAATTACTCACTTCCACTCATACTAATATACTCGCATACTTTTAAAACAGTTTCTGACAGTCAATAAATTCATATTATATAAATAAATAAATTAAATTAAAAAAAATAAATAAATAGATAATCAAACCAAAAAAAGATTATTTAAAATAAATAATAAATTAAATAAATAAGAATGACAAAAACATTTAATCTAAGTTTGCAAAGTATTTTTTGACCGCCGCCTTAAAGGCCATTAATGATGGCAAAGTACGGATGGCAAATGGGAGCGAGTTCCACAAATGCGCACCTTGTACTTGGACAGATCTTCGTCCTGTCTCAGTGCGCATGTGTGCAATAGAGAGTTCTTTTACTTCACCCCTTGCGGGGAGCTTAGACATATTTTTTTTAAAAAGGGACCTCAGGTAAGCAGGGTCCATAATGTTAATTATTTTATAGGCGGCAAGTGCTATGAAAACAGCATTTCTAGTGTCTATCCGTATCCATCCTAATTTATCCCTGTAAGAGGTGATGTGCTCATCCATCCTATGGCCTAGGACGCATCGCATACATGAATTTTTCAGTCTTTGCAGTAGGCTACGTAATTCTAGTAACGCGTCAAGATTGACTACAGAATAATAGTTGGGAGTCACCCTCGGCCACCGATCACCAATCAGCCACCGCTCGGGCAGCACGAGATAGAATCTCCACACCATCAGCAATGTTTTCTAGTTCTATTTGAGTATATATCTGTAAGTCATCAGCATATAGTAGATGACTTATGCGTCTCGAGTCTTGTTCATCTAGATCTTTGTTAAGGTCGACGAGAAGCTCTTTGGTGTTATTGATGTAAAAACAGAACAGCAGAGAGAGAGAGAGAGAGAGAGCGAGAGAGAGAGAGAGAGAGATAAATAGATCGATATACGATTTACTTTGTCATTTGGCAAAAATACAAGAGAGAGAGATAGAGAGAAAGAGGGAGAGAGATAGAGTGAGAGAAGCGGCTGAACGTAATAGCCGTGTCGCGACACATTGGGCTAGGTCAAGACCAAGAGCCGTTCTGAGCTGACTATACGTCCCGTGCGTAAGACGTACAAATCTCGCGCGACAGCTGACATGGGAGCGGGCCTACGAGTTCAGCCGAGACACACAGCGGAGGATCAGCCACGAACGAGCGGCTGCGAAACGAGGCCGGGATATCATCTTCTTTGTAAGTCAGATCTCCGTCTCTCTTTTCTACGCGATACGTGCGAGCCAACCTGCCTCTCTCTTGCCATTTGCCGATTAGCATCACACAACACCGCGAATGTTATGTCAATTGTATCTGTGTTAAAATGAATAAACTCTTGTTTTAGTTCGACTGTAACTAACGCGTGTTCTTGAAACTCTTCTCTCCTTTGGACTGCCACCGCCTAAGCGGGCGCGTGTATTAAGCGCATTACAAACAGCTAACCAGGCTCCAACATAAGAGATATTGCGACCTTCAGTCGCGCATGCTGATCCAATACGCGATCGGACCGGCGTGCATTGTACCTACAGTTGTCCGTAAATATACAGCATGGGGCTGCACACAGCTTGTACAGCCGCCGAGCCGCATAGCTATAAAACCATGACATGGCGCCCTAAAATTTTGGGGATAATCATCATTAATGTTAGAAGTTCTCGCACTCTAGCTTGGAAGATTTCTTTTTGATATTTGAATGTCATGATTTAGGGAAAATATTTTTTTTATTATCTCTCATTAGGACTAAATGCGCATCCGACATTGGGGGAAGAGATTCAATTACAATGTTTGTGTAATCGGCGCGGGAAAAGCGAAGCGAAGCGAACTCAAAAACGTTTTCTCGACGGCCGAAAAAACAGACCGATTTTCAACCAAGTGAAAACACGACGGCTTCGGTCAATGCGAGCGCGCGGTGTTTATAATTCCCGAGCGCGCGAGCATGTAAACAAGCCGAGTCTCGCTTATCTATACACACGATTCTGCGGACCATACGCGCTAAAAGCTACAGCACAAAATATTATTCTCGAAGGACTCGGAGATTTATAAAATCACCCGATTAAACTCTCGCACACATCCGTAATGTGCTATAGCCGACGATCGAAATATCGGCAACGTATGTACGCGCCGAGCAGGGAAAGCGGCAAATTCAGAGCGGCCAGTAACCACTGGCGCAAGGATGCAGAATATAGCTAAATCACCCAGCTACGCGGCGCGCGACTGATTATCGCCAGCTGAGGTTTTTTTAATACCTCGGGCACGTACAACACACAATTACACTGCTCAGTAGGTACATCCTTTTTTTTAATTCGATGTAAATTTTGGTATATTACCGGTAATTATTTAAGGATTTATTTACCCAAAAAGGTCGTTTTTCTAATAACGCATTCGGAATATTAAATTTTTTTTAATGAATGATCTTTAATACAAAGTAACCACAACACACTATACAGCATCCTTCTCCTGTATTTAAGCAATACATAGTAAAATTAGTGTGTAATGTAATTACTGCACCTTTCTTTTTACATGCATAATGGCTAACACTATTTAGTAAATAGCGAATTAACTTTTTTTCTCTCTCGCATATTTATTCCAGTACTTACAGTACCGAAATAAGCCGTCGGACAAGCAAATGAAGTTCGAATAGCTATCTCAACCTGATATATTCGTATTCATGTAACACAAAAGGAAACAGCAATAATTTTTTTAAGAATAATCTATAACGCGTGGCTCGGACTGCCGTGGACATGCGGCCCGGAAACACGGTATAGAATAACTATTAGGTAAATTATTACGAGAATTATGATTAATTGCCAATCGGCATACGCCGTCAAGCAATCAAATATAGACTTCCAAAGGGTCATAATTTTATTTATATTTGAGCGCCAGGCACTGTATTCCGATTTAGTTAAAATTTTACAAACGGAGACGAACAGTGCCCCTCGTCCTATTCTTTGGATTTATTATTTACACGGCTAGCTAAGAATTGTTTCTACACGCGGAGAGTCGTGGGGTCTCGACGGTTATGATCTCTTTTCCCTAAAATTAGTTTTAATTTAAATTTAATTAATTGTATAAAAAAGTGTATGAATAAAATTGTAAAAAAAAAAATAGTATACGCCCGGGGCAGTAAAGGCAACCAGGCGTCGAATTATTGGCCCATATTAGGTACAAAACGTGGTGACTTAGCTTAGTGTCCTTCTCGTCGATGGCGTGGAGGCTGAAACGAGTAGCGCAGTCACACGAAGAGGTTCGGCGAGAAGTTATACAAAAAAACTAAATCAAAGTTACAAAAAAAAAATATAATTCGTATAAAAAAATAAAAAATTATACGACTGAACACAAGAAAAAAATGTGTTGGTCGCCCGGGAGGCCGGAGAAGAGTCTGCCGAGTCTGAGTTCGCTGCCGGCTCGAAGTCCGCGGCCTTGGACCCGCCTTCTACGTTGCTGCCTCTGATTGGTGACTTCACTTCACGTCAGGTTGGAATCTGTGGTTCTCGCCTCTGGTCTTCTTCTCCCAGAAATCGCCTGATGCTGTAACAATCGTATTGTTGTGACCGAAGTCGAACGTTGCGCGATTCGAACACCGAGAATCGCGCATAGAAACCCCTAGCAACGAGATCAACGACGTCGCGGATGTTATTGTTTATGTTCAGTCTGATTCTCATAGCTGTTGAGAACCGTTGTGTTTACGTTCGAATAAAGAGTCCGAGTTCAAGTGTGCTTTTCTATAAATACGTGTTATCATTCTCATTACCCGAACCCGATCATAACAGTATTGCGTAAGGCACTGGAAATTTCCATGCTCGCTGGGGGAGAAGTTAGGAGACATTGTATATAGAAATGTCTATAGTACATTGCCTGGCAATAGTCCGTGGGCTGTTACGTAATTGCCGTACGCCCTTCGAAAGAAAAATAAGCTTCTACACTATGGAGTATTTTGCCTTACCAGGCAGATGCTTAGAACTGAGAGAGACAGAGTAAGGAGAGAGTAGCTGTGTTCTTCGAAGATTTACATAACTTGTAGCTGATGCTGGCGACCGACGGTGACGCCCGTTGCGATGATATTATACGACGAGCTGTGAGGTCTTATGGACGTTTCAGGCGTGCCTGCGCTCGTTGCCTTTGAGATGCAGCGGGACACAGCTCTTGATGGGCTGTTGATGATGACTGGCGCCAGATTTCCGCCGTAAAAAAATATGCTTTTTGTTTCCTAAATAATTAATTCGAATCTACGCAGTATTTTTGTCTAAGCTACTATGATTCAGAACGCAAGGTGGAGAGGCTCCTTTCGCGGTCATGGCAGGATTTCGTCTCGAAATCGGCCTTTGATGTATTAGTCGCGCGTGAGTAACGCGGAGAAAATTAAAAATCTTCTCACCGCGTTACAAATCATTAATCCATTTTGAACAAACCTATATATATATTTTAGATGAGAAAGCAGACAAACGCATAGGAAGAAAAAGAGGTGATAATCAATTTAGGTTTTTCCAATATGGATTAATTATTTTTCTTAAAAAAAATTATTGCTGTTTTCATTTGTGTTACATGAATACGAATATAACTGTTGGAGGTGGGTATTCGAACTTCATTTCCTTGTAATATATATATATATATATATATATGTTGTATTAACCCTCGAGAACGGCTCAACATACAGAGTACCCCGAGAAGTAGCTGCCTCATATGAACAGACCATTCTAGAAAAGGAAAAAAAATCTGCTGATACGAAGCAAGAGTGCCTAGCGACGAGCAACGTTGATTTCGACCGAGACTCCCGCTGGTGGCTCCAGGTTGCAATCGGCGGGTTCTGAATTCAAGCACTATACGCTTCAGGAGCAAGGCGTACGTTCATTGGAACCGGTAATCCACAAATTGCAAGCGCGTGTGGAATCCCAGTGACCCCTGGTAGTGGGAAAAGCGCGCGTGTAGCTAACGGCAGCCTGTCGCCCATTAATGTCAAAATCGAGGTGCGCATATTTTTCAGTATGGCGTCGTCGTACCGTAAATTCATCGTGAACTTTGCTGCATTAGCTAAACCTTTGAATCAGCTGATGAGGAAAGGGATGAAACGCGTATGGGGTGAAGAGTAGCAAAGCTTATTTGCGCAGTTAAAAACGCTCCTTGCCTCGACCAGTATCTTACACCGGCCGTGCTTTTATCAAGAGTACGGCATAGAAACCGACGAATCAAATACAGGGCTCGGGGCCATGCTGATGCAGTTGATCGTGATTGAGGAAAGGGTTCTCTTCTTTGCGAGTAGAACTTCGGCTGAACGTAACTACTCGGGGACGGAGTGCGAATCCCTCACCGTTATTTGGGTAATGCGCAAATTTCGTTCGTACGTGGAGGGATACCACTTTAAAGTTGTGACTGATCATAGCAGCTTACAGTGGCTGTGCAATTATTCCATGGAGCACCGCAGCGACAAACTAAACGACATGACTGACGCGCTCTCGTGTATGCACGAAGACGAGAGCGAAGCTCTAGCTTGCATTCAGCTCGAAGGCCGGACGAGCGACTCTTCGTATACTCAGAAGAGAAATCAAGTGAGAGAGAAGCCCCTCCATCTTCCATGGTGGAAAGAAGTCGGTGGCCGGCTCTACTCTTATCTGCCAGACCATTCCCTCGAGGATATTTTGAGGACGAGGATGCGTGGAAGTTAGTACTTACGTAGGAGCAAATGCAGCAAGCACTTTACGAATGTGACGACGAGCCAACGGCTTATGTACTATTGGCCGACGATCCATAAAGATACAAGAAAATGCGTGCGACACTGCACGATCTGCCAACAGTGCAGGCCTCTGCAGCTCCGGCCGGCCGGTCTCATGGGTATCTGCAGCTTTTCACGTCCGTGGGAGGTTGTAGCCAGCGACGTAGTGGTTCAACAACCAATAACCCCACGAGGACACGAATATCAGCTCATCTTCCCAGACATGGTCACTCGCTGAACAGAGTGCATTCCTATCAGAAAAGCGAATGCAGCAACTATCGCAAAGCACGTGAACGAACGCGTGTTATAAGATTCGGCACTCCGAAAGTTTTTTTATGGGACAACGGGGCCGAGTTTAAAACCCGCGCAATGGAATATCTCTTGACTGACAGAAACGTGCATCATACGACACTGACACCCTACCATTCATAGCCAAATACGTTCGAACGCATTAATCGGACGATAAAAACCATGATCACTCAATTTATCGAGGAACATCATAACACATGGGACGTACACATCGTAGAATTTGCGAATGCCATAAACACATCCAATCAAGAGTCCTTAAAAACCACACCAGCTGTGCGCTTTGTAAGTAAGAGATAGAGAGATAGTGAGAGAGAGAGATGGAGAGATTTGATTGATTGATTGATTGATATATTTATCGAATGACTAGGAACTCAAGGTCCATAATAGCCAAAGCTGGATACAATGTATTGTACAAGTAAATAATATTAGTCTAAATCGCACGAAGGGTACATACGCCCCGTACATATATGTCGTAGATTTACTAAAAATAAAATAGCAATATAATAAATATAAAAGAAATAGTGACGAAATACAAAATAAATAAATATTAAAAAGAGTAATAAATTTACAAAAATCAATAATATCTACGTGACTAATATTAAAAAGGAAAGCGGAGGTATAAAAATCATTACGTCGATGTTACATTTTTTCGAGTAGATACTTATACAAACAAGTTTTAAAACAAGGTTGCCTAAATTTCGAGCGGATTTCGTGAGGAATACTATTCCATAAGTAAGCAGCCCCTATATAAAAGGAGTGTCAAAGACACTAAGTATCAAAGTGCTTAATTTCCACATTAAAAGCTGAGCGCCGCTTACTACCTCGTTTTTTTCATTTCAAAATTAAACATTTCATTCTTTTTATAGACTGACGAGATGTGCTCAAATATTTTCACGCCAGTGGCGAACCGTAACGCTGCATTTTTACATCTACTCAATTTAAGGGTGAGCTCTTGAGAAAGGTCTAGAAAAATACCTGTACAATAATCAAAGTATTGGAAAATCAACATTTTAATAAGCGTAAGTTTAGTGTTTTCGGATAAATACCCTTGACACTTCCGAAGGCAAGCAAGGGCGGCAAAACTTTTTCTGGCCGTGACATTGCATTGCTCTCTCCAGCAGAGAATATTGTCGATAGTAACACCAAGTATTTAAAAGACTCGCAGGGTTTAATTACGACCCCATTAAGCGTTATGTCAGGTAAGTCAAGGTTATTGATTTGACTTATGTATCCTCTAGAGCCTATCCAAATTGCCTGTGTCTTACTGGCATTAATAATTAGCCCGTTCTTAGCGGCCCATAAGGAAATTCTCGCAAGATCTTCGTTGACTTTCTTGATAATGTAACCTGCTTCTGATACTTTCCCACTTCAGTGGATGAGGGATTCTGGGGAGGTCATTTATAAAAAATGAAAAAAAGGGGGGCTCATGTAGGCTTTCTTGAGGAACTCCGGCAACTCTGTCTAGGGGGACTGAGGACTCACCTCTCGGTAAGGCGATTACTTAAGAGCTGTGAGATAAAAAAGACTTACTCCAGTCACAGGCAGCATCCGAAAAGCCAAGAGGACGAAGTTTTTCAATAAATAGGTTAATATTAACTAAATCGAACGCCAGAGAGTAATCGATGCCAACCCAAAGAGTAACGCGTTCATTATCAATCGCTTCTCGGAATTAATCTACCATTTGGATTACAACTGTGTGTGTGATATGACCTTTCCGAAAACCTGACTGAAAATTATCAAGGATATCCCTATCTGATGCAAATTCCGAGATTTGTTTATAAGCTACGCTCTCTAGAATTTTCGACGCCGAGCACAGTATGCTAATCGGGCGAAAATCTGATATTTCGGTGGCAGATTTTTTTTTCGGCAATGGACGAACTATGGCCCTCTTCCACTCTGACGGGAAAAAACCAGATTGAAGAGACGCGTCGAAGATGTTCATGAGCGGTCTCATGGTAACCTGAAGACATTCCTTCAAGTACCTGAGCGGGATTTGATCAGGGCCAAGAGCGTTAGAATGAGCCGAAGCGAATGCCTCAATTAAATCGGAGACTTCCACGTGTCTGAAATAAAATTGAGAATCAGGGGAATTCCTAGCGGTCGGGCGGAGGTCATAAAGCGGTGTGGGGTTCATTGAGCGAACGAAGTGGTTGTTAAAGGTGTCGGGATCTGCCGGCATCTGCTGACTCTCAGAGGGTTTGTTGATGCCAAGTTCATTAATCACCCTCCACATATCCTTAGAGCCAGTACAATTGCGGAGTTTGTTCTTATAATAGTGATGTTTGGCATTCCTAACGTAAATTTTCACCGAATTACAAAGGTGTTTATAACGCGCGTGAGCTGCTGGCCCTCCATTTTTTTGAAAGCTCTCCAAGCATTGTTACGCGCGAAAATTAATTTCTTAATTTCGAGTAATATCCAAGGAGATGACTTATTCTTTGGTGTAAATATACGATAGGGTGCATGAGTGTCATAAACAAGCGTTAACGCATCGGTTAGAAATTTAACTTTACTATCTACCTCGACTAAAGAGTCAAACAAGTGCCAGTCTACTGCTGCAAGATCAAGGAGGAGATTTTCCAAATTGAAATTTCTCTAAGAGCGTCGTTTGATAGAAACGGGGATGTGGGGTGGAATATCAAAAGAGAGGGTGGCAAACAAAACATCATGCTTAGAGATACTTGGCTCAAGCGTTTGAAGGAATGAGATGATTTTGGAGCGGTCCGATACACAAACGTAGCCAATGGTGGAGTGTGATTTATCAGTATGATGAGTAGGGGCGAAGGGTAGCGGCTTGAGACAACAACTAACGAGGGAGTCAGAGAGAGTGCTTCGAGAAGATGAGTTGGAGTGCCAATCGATATTAAAGTCACCTATGATAACAGTAAAGTCATACGAGTTATTGCAATTTAAAATAGCCTCTTCCACATCCGACGAAAACCCTGCTTTGGGTGGGCAAAAGACAGTGCCACAAAGAATAGTAAAACAACCTAACTTCAATTCAAGAAAAAGAAATTCCGGCCTTTTAGAACACTTAACAGGTTGAGTAGAGCGGCAGATTTCTTTAACAGGGATCGATTCATGCACATAAATAGCTACGCCGCCGCGACGCTTGCCTATGTCGTCTACTCGAAATAGATTGAAGCGTGGAATATCTACCCTAGCCGAGGAGAGGCTGGGTTTTAGAAAAGATTCACTAATGCCCAACACGTGAATGTTGTTATAGTGTACTACCGTTTTTAGATCGTGGAGGTGAGCATCAATAGATTGAGCATTTGAATGACATAATGTGAGGAGCCGCGTTGTTGGATCGTTGGGATTATTCCCTGCCATAGTCGATCTTTGATATTTTACGCTCTATTTTGTTTCTAAGCAAGGTACATTTAGATTTATCAAACGCCGAATGTGCTGTATTATAAATCTTAGCTGAGACACAGTTATGGCAGTAATACTCGCCCTGAGAGAGAGAGAGAGAGAGAGAGAGAGAGAGAGAGAGAGAGAGAGAGAGAGAGAGAAAGAGTGAGAGAGAGTGAGAGAGAGAGAGAAGCGACCGAACGCGATAGCTGCGATGCGACACATTGGGCTAGGTCAAAGCCGATCCTCGCGTTCGCAAGCAATTCCGCTTCGACTCATAGCTGACCAAATGTCCCGCGCGTACGACGTACGAATCTCGCGCGGCAACCGACATGGAAGCGGGCTTACGACTTTGGCCGAGACACACAGCGGAGGGTCAACCACGAGCGAGCGGCTGCGAGATCAAGGCGGGATATCATCCCGCTTGTAAGTCAGATCTCCATCTCTCTTTACTACGCGATACGTGCGAGTCAACCTTCTGCTCTCTTACCTTCTGCGGGTTAGCGTCACACAACACCGTGGGTGTTGTTCAATTGTATCTGTGTTAACATGAATAAACCATTGTTTTGGTGCGACTGAAACTAACGGATGTTGTTCTTGAAATTCTCCTTTCCTTTCGCCTGCCGCATCTACACGGGCGCGTGTATTTCGCGCATTACAAGTGGCCAGCCGAGCCCCAACGTAAGATAAATCGCAACCTTTTGTCGCGCATGCTCATCAGATACGCGAGCGGACCGGCGTGTATTGTACCTACAGTTGTTCGTAGATTTGCAGCGTGGAGCTACACACAGTTTGTAGAGCCGCCAACCCGCATATCTATAAAACCATCACAAGAGTTATTATATTCAGAAATAAAATTTAATCAAGAATTATAGTGTTGTAAAATGTATTATTATTAATTGAAAAAAATATAACTTGATATGCCAAAATGTTTTATTAATTTCAGACCATAAATTAAGTCTAAACAGAGACAAAAATATTAACCGTTATTCATTTATAGTTTGACATTTTCACTAAAATATACATTTACTCCAATAATTTATCTATAACATCTTAAATTGATTTGTAAAAATGGTATGCATTATATACATTAAAAAATATTTGAATGAATAATATTGTTTCATAATCTATGCTATATTTTTGCATAAGTTTAAATTACAAAATTTAAATATATACATATTATATTATCTCAACATGTTAAGAAGCACTAGGCTTGTCATTTTTATTTTTCACCTCAGCATTAAACAGAATAAATGATTTCATATTGGAATAATTTATAAAGTTTGAGGAAGATAAGTGCCAATGAATTGGCAGCTAGTTTTTATATGTACTGGAAGTAGAATGGTGGATGAAGCGTAATCTCTATCAAAAATAAATAAGTTATAAATCAGAACGAGTAATTTAATAAATATTCTCTTAGAAAAATATCCCAATTGAATATTATAAAAATTTTCGGAATGATTACAAACTTAATCTTTTTAGTAAGGTCGAGTAAGAGGTTCTGTCTCAACTTGATTGTGTAGGGCTACTGGCGATGATTACTACGGGTTAAGTTACTAATAATGGAATGAATAATCCCAACAAATATGTGTGACTTAAACATGTGAAAATTTACATATATTTGTCAGTAAATTATCACATATGATTATTAGTAATTAAATCAAAACAAAACTATCTGTATAAAATAGATCATTATCTTCGTTTGCTGATATTGCTGTGGTGAGGTTTAATAAATGATTTTTGCAAACCAAACAGACAATTTTTTTTGTCAGCGACGTTTCGGCAGCATTTCACTGCCCTCATCAGGCTATACCTTTATTTAAATATTTCATATTACACCATTATTAAAAATTATTGTAAAAAAAAAATATATTTATATGTGATTTTATATGAAATTTGTTGTTAACATAAATACTTACAATATTTACATCGTACGGATGTATCATTTTTTAAGACTACTACATGTATAAGATATATACGTTACTCGCTATATGAACAATATAAAAAAAAAATATATATATATATAATAATAAATTAGTGATTTTGTACTATTTTCTTAATTGCACAGAAGTTGAGGTTAAGTTGCCATAAATACCTTTCATTTTCTTAATCGTCCTTATTTTAAAACTTATAATATTAAAACAATAAATAGCACATTGTAAATATAAATATAAATAAAAGAAGTCCAGAGTTAAAAAATGTTATAAGTTGATATAAATATTCCTGCCGATCATATATTAATAACGGTGCATCTTTTTTATGAATCTTTGGGAGTCCATACATCCTAGGTAATTCTGTATCTGTCTGAGTTAATTGATTGTTATGATATTATTTATCTAGAAAACCATTATTGTTCCATCTTCTCATTATTATTTTTACATTATTTTGCAGTTTTGTTAATGGATTACTTTTTATTGTTTTATATGTTTTTTATCAGATAAAAGTGAAATCATTCGATTTTTGTATGTCTCTCTTTCCAGTGCTATTGTTATGTTACCTTTATCAGCCATAGTGAAAAATATATTATTGTTATTTTTTAAATATGCTTTTTTTTACTCTACTATATCCCAGGGTTTTACGAGAAAGCAAAAAATATTTTAAGTCAAAACAATGTTCAAACTATTCCAAAAACACATAAAAATTTAAGTTCTATTATTACTCGGGGTAAAAACAAGCAAGAGACAGGAGCTTGTACTAATGTGGTTTATAAAATAGAATGCCATGATTGTAATGCTTCATACGTAGGTGAAACCAAACGTCAGCTGACTGTACGTGTTGATGAACATGAAGCGAATACGAATATTGAGAATAAATCATATGCTATTAATGACCACATTAGGAACGGTCACTCCTTTAATTTTAACGATACAAAAATCCTGGATAAAGAACGTAATTGGAAAAAGAGATTAATTTCAGAAATGGTAAATATAAAACTACAAAAAAATTCTATTAATATTAAAGAGGACACGCAAAAATTAAACTATCATTACTTTCCATTGATCAATAACATGAAAAGCAAATATAATAAGTAATAAATATCTTTTGTTTGAAGTAGCTATACACATACGGTCACTGACAAAATTGACGAGTTTCATTATTGTCATTATATTCGCGCACGCGCGTTGCGTATACAAAGAGATGCGTGCGCACATATAATAACAGGCATACAAAATTAAAAAATTTTCTTTAACTTCATGTGATAATTTGTGCATTATTAGAGTTAGTTTATCTATATTAATAATTAAGTTTTTAATAATTAAATTGTGATTAATTGTGCAATATTAGATAATGCTGTTTTCTTTGTTGTAATTTAATGCGAAAAAATTTTTTAAAATAATAAGTTTCTTTTATCTAGTCTACAAACTAGTCAGTTTTACATATTTTGAAATCACTCCATCAAAAGGCTCTTTTGAGCATGCTCAGATATTCAAAATAACGTCTGGTAACCGTCGGTGATAGAAAAGTCTTGTCGTACCTACTGACAGTATTAAATCTTCTGTGATATTTCATTTTTTACTTATTTATAACTTATAACATTTTTTAACTATGGACTTCTTTTATTTATATTTATATTTACAATGTGCTATTTATTGTTTTAATATTATAAGTTTTAAAATAAGGACGATTAAGAAAATGAAAGGTATTTATGGCAACTTAACCTCAACTTCTGTGCAATTAAGAAAATAGTACAAAATCACTAACTTATTATTATATATATATATTTTTTTTTATATTGTTCATATAGCGAGTAACGTATATATCTTGTACATGTAGTGGTCTTAAAAAATGTAACATCTGTACCATGTAAATATTGTAAGTATTTATGTTAACAACAAATTTCATATAAAATCACATATAAATATATTATTTTTTTTTACAATACTTTTTAATAATGGTGTAATATGAAATATTTAAAGAAAGGTATAGCCTGATGAGGGTAGTGAAATGCAGCCGAAACGTCGCTGACAAAAAAAATTGTCTGTTTGGTTTGCAAAAATCATTTATTAAACCTCACCATATAAAACTATCTGTAGGTGTGAAAAATAGGTGTGGAAAAATAGATGAAACTTATTTGTTATTTTTCGAAATTTTTTTTGTAATGTTTGTTCTAAAGTTTTATAAGTAAGGACATTAAGATATTGATTTAGAAATTTGAAATATATTAAGCGTTAAAAATGATAATATTTTATTTATTACCTTGTACGTTGGGGATTGCCGAGCGGAGCGAGCATGTATATATGCTGACTTCGCTCGGCAATCCCCAATATATAAGGTAATAAATAAAATATTATCATTTTTTAACGCTTAGCATATAGTTTTTCGAAAAATAACTAATAATATATATATATATATATATATATATATATGTATATGACATAGAACGCCAATCCGTGAAGAACAATATTTTGATTGGCTGAAATATTTTATATTGGTTAAGTATTGTCAAAAAAGTATACAAATAAAATTTTAGACCTCAAGACCCAATATATCTGTAGTTATAGGCCTATTAAAAATCAGGTGTTTATTATTTTTTACAAAAAAAAAACACAAATCTTTAATAATTTTTAACGCAGATAAGGTACTAAGTCCTATTTAATTAACACGGACAGACATTTATTTGTTTAATCTAACATAACTTTTGTTACGAATCTCGACCCATCTTCTGCCTCGGCTCATTTTGAAGGTATTAATACAACAAAAATTTTAAGACCAAAATGAAAAGAATTAAATCTGCTAATATGTCTCAAAATTATCGTAATAGGTGCATATTTTATCAACCAATTAAAATCTTGGAATTATTGTTTAAAAAAATTCAAACGTATTTTACAGATAATTTACAAAAAAAATGTTCTTACAAATTTTTTTAAAGTCGCGCTCTTTTTGCGGTAAAAATTATTGAAGATTTGTATTTTTGTAAAAAATAATAAGCAGCTAATTTTTAATAGGCCCATAACTATAGATATATTGGATTATAGAGATCGACGAAGCTTGATGGCTTCTCTCTATGGGTTTCGTTCCTCGTACGTCTACTGGACTCATTAGTAAGGCTGTTGTAGATGCACTCTGCCTTAGACGTTCTGGAAGGGATGTGCTACCGGACTTCTATACTGCACTTGTGAATTTCCAGGCAGTTGAGTCTGTATAAGCTGGTAGCCACGTAGCGGTGAAATGCCAAAACTGTAGCGAGAGCGAAGGGGCGAGTCCCCACATGGAATGGAGCGTTATGATATGTCTATGAATGAGGGACGAGCAAATATGTGTATTTTGTGTGTGCATCTGAACTCTGGACTCAAGTGGGGCTGTAACTCGGAGTGTAACTGCGCATGTGCGTGCGTGATAGACTCGGTGAGGCTGGGCTAAGAGTGTGTAAGAGAGTGTGTGTGTGTGTCGTATGTAGGTGCGACTTTATTAGAAAAGGCCAATATAGACTGCGTTATTCGCTCTGCCTACGATGAGGGAATGAGTCTTTGTATCGCGTGCGTATGGAGCTGTGGCTGCGACATACAGGGCAGGACTCATGAATGAAACAAAGAGGAAAAGGTTGAGTAATTTATGGAAAGGGTCCCCTACTGAAAATTCACTCGTGATATACTATGTGCGAACTCAAATGAGAAATCAGATGTGAAAACATATTAAATTATGATCTATAATCACAGCTGATTTCTCATACGTTTTTACATATGATTTCTCAGGTTAGAATGGAAAAAAAATTGTATAAATGGGTCATTCTTTTTGAAACCGACCACCCTCTGCCAAAAATTTAGTAGCCCTGGTTAAAAAAACTTATAAGACCGGTTTGTAAAATAAACCTATATGATCATCTCCGATTTTATCCGGATTGTAAAATAAACCTATATGATCATCTCCGATTTTATCCGGATTTTGAAACCTATTTCATATGGTCATGTCCAAATCAATACAAACTTGGTTATTTCCGGATACGTGCGGATAAAACAGGATGAGATCAAAAAGTCAATCCTGTCTTGTCCGGAATTTGAACCCGTTTTTGTCAGGTCTTATCCGATATCATAAGTTTTTTTAACCAGGGAGGTTGTAAAAATTTCTGTGAGGGCTTAAAATTTAGCTTTTTATATCAACTTTCCATTGCTGAGTGGTCTTTTTGAAAAATTCGAAATGTCGCACCGGTACAGCTCTATCAGCACACAGATATAATTATGGGATAGTAGTTATATGTCTTTGAAATTCGCAGGCCATGTAGCCAAAAGCGATTCCCGGCACTACACATTTATGATATATATAGATATACTTTTACACGCGTCGGGCGTCGGTTTTGGCTGCGCTATTCGCAGGGGCAGAGAACAAATTGGGGACAAAGCTTATTCTTATGTATTTTGGACCGCTCAACACGCATCTATGATTATTTTTGGCCTATGGAGCCACCTTTCGTCCATAACCTTAAAAAATATTCCAAAAAAGCAGTATTTCACGGTTGAGACTCGCAAAAGTGGACAAAAAATTAAAGACGAATCTAATTCTTATGTATTTTGGCCCGTTGAACACGAATCCATGGTTCTTTTTGGCCTATGGTGCCACCTTTCATCCACAACCTAAAAAATACTCCAAAAATGTAGTATTACGTGGTTGAGACTGGCAAAAAAGATACAAAATTAGGGACAAAGCTTATTTTTATGTATTTTGACCCGATGAATACGAATCTAAATACGAAACATATAAGTATATGTTTTCATAGGTATTGACTTTATCGGCGCTATACCGAGCTAAGATATTTTCATTATTTTGTGCATTTTTTCTTGTCTCTCAGTTCGAGAGTTTAAGACCTTTCGTATAAAAATTTCTGTGGGATCTCGAACTGAGAGACAAGAAAAAATGCACAAAGTAATTAAAAGATCTTGGCTCGGTATAGCTCCGATAAAGTCAATTCCCATGAAAACTTTTTGATGAGCGATTGAGTTTCAATATAATATAAGTATATTTACGATATATATACTATATTTAGATATATATCGCTTTTTAATAATGTATTAATAATTCGAAAGACGTGGGAAATGTAAAGTAGCATTATCATATTTCATTTTTTATATTTTATAGAAAAATGTCCGTATAACACGCAATAATTAAAATCAATTTAGCGCCATTTAGTATATGACTTTTGAATTATTTAGCATCCATCTAAGCATTAAAAATCATGAAACAACAAAAAAGAAACGATTTTTTTTTAATTTTTAAAAAAAAGTGTAATTTTTAATGTCACGGATGAGCTTCTGGCTTTCCGTGGCATTTCCTTATCGCAGAGCGGATGCGCGCAAGACACGCAGTCAGCTCTGCCCGACGCTGCTCCAGTGTTCCTACGCGCAAAAGTGCAGTACTTGCACCTTTTGCGCGCGGGACCGTTGGCGAGTCGCGATGCGACCGCGAGCGGGCAGCAGATAGCCGGCGGTACTCACGACGAGAGGTGCTCGGACCTAATAAAGCCACGATTACCCAAAAGCCCTGTCTCCTCAATTCCTGCGCGCCTTTCTCTGGCGGCACAGGAGGACCCCTCCAACCATCCGTCACATTTGGCATCCCTCGTGGGCCTGTGTGGAATCGAGGATTTCTCTCTCCAACGTTTAATTAAAAACACAAAATATATATACGGGCGAGCGCGCGAGCAGGACATCGAAGTGTGATAGTACTCTTCAGCAGACGCCAATACGTCGCGCAAGCAGCCGTCGCAGAGCATAAAAAAAAAAAGAAAAGAAGCCGCCACCCGTAATCGAGAGCGCAGTGGTTTTGCAGAGCACCGGCCGCCGAGCCACGAGAGCAAGCAACGATCAGAGCGGCCCACTGGCGATAAGCCGCAAGCCTACACTAGGCCAACGAAGCCCATCGGGGCCAACAAAGCCCATCGGGGCCAACGAAGCCCATCGGGGCCACCTAAGCCCGCCTGGGCCAACGAGGCCAGTCCAGCAGCCTCCACGCGCAATTCAATCGTCGGCGCGGACCAGGCGCCGACGCGCGCGAGACAGCCGCAGCCCAGGAGCAGCCGCAGCAGCAGAGAGCAGCCGCCTTCGCACGCCATCACCAGTAATACCGACGATGTGCAGCCACATCGTATTCTTCGCTGCAATTCTGTAAGTCGTCTTTTTGTCCTAGCGCGCAGCTTCGGGAATTTTTTTTCCTTTTTTAAATTAATAGTTGATTCGAGCGAACAATTTTAAAATGCCCTCCGACTTATCCGATGTGTTGTCCGACGAGACGGACCCGGTCGCGAAATCCGAGAGAAGAGCAGTGATCCGGGCTCAACGCGACTCCGAAATCATCGCGCGCGAAGATCGTTTAATAGAAAAAATTTTAAAACGCCTAGGTAAATTCGACCTTGCAACGCGGAGCCTGCTAATTCAGGGCAAATGATCGCGCGCGTCGCATACATCGGGAGACCCGGCGAGCAATAAAAAAATATTTCAGCGCGCCGAAAAAGTGCTGGTACATTTAAGCAAGCTCAGCCCCGAGGCACGCAGAGCGCTATGGCGCAGCGAGATCGAGCTTGCATCTCGTGGCTCGGGCAGCTCAAGCCAAGGTGAGCGTGCGCGTACAAAATCGCACGAAAGCGGAGGTGAACGCATCGTCGACGACCGTGATCAAACCGTGAAGGAAGCGTCGACGGTGGATCAGCATCCTCTAGTAGGCGACGCATTGATAGGTTGCAATGCAGCAGGTGCCATCGGAACGAGTGCCGAAAAAGCACCATCTGAAATCGGTCGCCAACTAGAGGAAAGGCTGGCGCGGCTCCGTGACGCAGCGAGATCTCCGTCGGAAAGCGGCTCCGCCGACTCCAGATCGGCCGACAGCGAGCTCGGCAGCGACGCCGAAAATTCGGTAGTCGGCGATTTAGAGGTCCCAGAGCGTTGGGCCATAAATGATAAATGCAATGACGGGGTAATGAATTTACTCGGAATTAAAAATATAGTTTGGAAAAACGGAGATCCCGAATTAACTCGCGCAAATTCCGCAAAAATAAAATCTAGGAAGAATCGCGATGCGAGCAGCGAACGCGGCAGAATCGAACACAGCAGGACCCGGGCGACAAACGTAAACGTTGGCGAAAACCCGAATAATTTACGCAAAAATCAACGCAGGCAACGCGAGCTTAGTCCAGGAGAGTGGAGCGTGCAGAGCGCACGGAGCGAAAGCGGTGCACGCAGCGGTAAAAATGCAGAGTGGCCCAGAAAAACAAAGGGCTCGAAAATTTCCAGCGAGCAGGAGCAAGTAAGTGCCGCATTGCTCGCGTCTGTCCAGGCGGCGATCAAGCAAGCGATGGACAGCCGTCAAAATTGCCACACGAACCGACAAAAATATAGTAGCGACGGTTCCGGAAACGGCAGCGAGCCTGAATCACTCGCCGAGAGGCGAGAAATATTCCAGGAAGATCGCGCAAAAATAAGAAATAAGCGGCGTCTAATTTTGCCGTCCCAAATAAATAAAAGCATGTACGTACGCAACGGTTCGGATAGCGAGGACAATCGCGCCTCGGTTCGTACTCGGAAATCGTTTGAAAATCGAGAAGCATCAAGGAGCGCACGGGCCACCGAATTACACCGATTCACGGGAGATGCGTGCGCGAATACGGGGCGCAACGAGGAGCGCATGATAAACCCGCATAGCCGTACAGCGCGCTTCGAGAGTGGCGCGATAAGAGCATGCAGCGGCGCAGCGCGCGATTCCAGCAGCGCGCTAAACGTATGCAGGCGCTCAGCGCGACCCGAGCCGCGAGAGCGGCAGCGTGGCGTACGTCCTTACAAGCGAAGCGAGCACACTAGAAGCGATCGGTGTGATTGGCGCGAGAGCGAGCGATACCGCTCCAGTCGCAACCCGTCGGATGACAGCGGGAGCGACCGTAGCAGCCATCGGGATCACGAGCGTAGCAGGCGACGGCGCGAATCCGACCAAAAACCATACGCGTATTATGTCGGCTCAGACAACGACGACGAGAGTGATTCAGCGCCTAGCGACCGTAGTAATGATAGGCACCGCCGGCGACAAGGATTCGGCGGGAAAGTCTCATTTACTCAAGCTGTAAATTTATTGCCAACGTTCGACGGCAACCCGGACAAACTAAATCTATTTTGCCAGTCGGTCCGACTGCTGCGCGACTCGTTTGGCCCCGAATTAGAGAAATTATTAATAATAGCATTGGCCAATAAATTAACGGGGAAAGCAGCTGACGGATATCAAGCCAGGCTTACCAGCTATAAGTCGGTGAGGCAGCTTTTGGCTGACATCACAATGCAGTACGGCAATATAGGAATTGCCGATGAGGTGCAGGCCAAAATAAAGATGTTGCAGCAGGAACACAGGGAGCCAGTCGGCGATTATGGCTTAAGAATGCAGAAACTCTATAATCGCTTGCTGACGATAGTCGAATCCGCGCCGGACCTGTCGAAGCGCGACAAGGAAACCCGAAAGCGTTACGCCGGCGAGGATGCCCTGCAGCAATTTATGTTCGGGCTAAAGGCACCGCTCGACCACCAAGTGCGCATTCAAGGGCCAAGGTCACTGAATGAGGCGATAAGATTCGCGCTAGAGTTCGAAGGAAAACAAAGCGCGCGCCGATCAGCATTAGGCCAGCTGTCAGGAGGCACAGCGCTGCCGCCCCCCCCTTCTCGCGACGATTTGCAGCCAAGTAGCAGGCAGGCAGCCGCCGACCCAGTGCAAGTGCGCCGAGCAATAGCTGATAACACTTGCAGCTGCAATCCAGCGCCAAGGACGAGCGCATCAAATAACTTGCGCACGCAAGCAACTCGTCCGCTTGCTAATCCATATTGCGACTATTGCGAGCAATCAACGCATGACATTAGCGAATGTTGGAAGCTACAAAAAGATGCCAAGAATAAGGTAATAAAAAATCCTTGGCTGGTCAATAATCGGGCCAACGAAAATAGGAATTTTAGCAATTCAAGAAACCGGAATAACTATAGTAGCACCAACAACAATAGAGGCAATTATAGAAACTATGCTAGCAACACTCAGCGTAATGACGTGAAGGTCGACTCTGTTAGTGCCGGCGACAGCAGCGGTAATAAGGAGCCGCCGAGCGCCGAGTCGATACCCAACGATAGCAGCGAGTAAAACAAGCAGCTTAGCAAGCAGCATTTAAATTTGCCGTCCCAAATAAATAAAAGCATGTACGTACGCAACGGTTCGGATAGCGAGGACAATCGCGCCTCGGTTCGTACTCGGAAATCGTTTGAAAATCGAGAAGCATCAAGGAGCGCACGGGCCACCGAATTACACCGATTCACGGGAGATGCGTGCGCGAATACGGGGCGCAACGAGGAGCGCATGATAAACCCGCATAGCCGTACAGCGCGCTTCGAGAGTGGCGCGATAAGAGCATGCAGCGGCGCAGCGCGCGATTCCAGCAGCGCGCTAAACGTATGCAGGCTAAACTAGCCGCACGCTCGACGCGATCCTCGAACGCTGAGCGTGAAGAAAATCCAAAACCAAAAAGCAAGTTAGTAAAAGAGTCGATAAAAATCAAATTTTTGTCTGCGGGTCGTCAACCGCCAATAGTAAACATCGATTGCCCCTAATTGAAGCAGAGACAGGGCAAATTCTATGCTGATTCAGGAGCCGACATTTCCGTCGTGAAGATCGGGTATTTAGAACCCAGCAACCCAATAGATAGGCAAACAATTATAGAAATAAAAGGAGTCACTCCGGGAGCCTCTTACACCTTGGGTCAGGCCGAAGTAGCAATACAAGGTCATAAGTGCACAGTGCACGTGGTATCCAACGATTTCCCCATAGAGAATGCGGGAATAATCGGATGGGATATAATAGACCGCTACGAAGGTTGTGTAGATGCAGCCACAAAGAGCCTTAGACTCGGCAGTTCGTCCATACAGTTTGAGACGAATGAGAGACTAACCGTGCCTCCAAAAGTTAAGATGATAATCAGTGCCAGGGTTGCAAACAACGACGTAAAAATAGGTTGGGTTCCAATAATGAATCTGCATAAACATTTACTATTTGGAAATTTTATTGCCGAAGTTAGGAACGGCAGAGTCTATGCAGAATGCATAAATATTGGCAACGAGGAGATCTCGATTGACGCCCCGATAGTTAATTTGCAAGAATGCGAAACGAGCGTAGAAAACCCAAACCCGCTCTACCAAGCCGACGGGGACGGCTCAGCTGATAAGGCAGTTGATTTTTCAGCATGCTTGAGGCGCATGTACGAGGTGGATATCCCAAACCCGTTCTATCAAGCCGACGGGGACGGCTCAGCTGATAAGGCAGTTGATTTTTCAGCATGCTTGAGGCGCATGTACGAGGCGGATAAACAGAGAGAAAAATACAAAGAAATAAGGGACCTAAACGCAAAACTTATGCACAACACTGATTTACGCAAAGAGAGGGTGCAGAAAATCCTAGAGCTGGCAGATTTAGAAGGATGTAATGAAGAAGAGGTAAATTACATCACGGGAATCATTGACGAGTACGCAGGAGTGTTTGGCCTCGAGGGAGAGCCCCTTCCTGCGACACACTTGATACAACATAAAATCGAACTTAAATCGAACAAGGTAATTCGATCAAATAGGTTCCGATTTCCACCAGCCCTAAGGGAAAATATGACTAGGGAGTTAAACAAATTGCGGGAGCAAAATATAGTTGTACCATCAAGGTCAAACTATTCTTCAGCGCTCTGGATCGTGCCAAAAAAGCCAGATGCGCAAGGCAATAAGAAGTATAGACTGGTCACGGATTTCAGAGCCCTGAACGAAGAAACAGAGGGCAGCTGCCACCCTTTACCATTCACAAGCGACATATTAGAACACTTAGCCTCAGCCAATTATATTACAGTAATGGACCTGAAACAGGGCTATCACCAGATCGAGATGCATCCCGATTCAGCTCATCTTACGGCTTTCCACGCCCCTGACGGCGAGCACGGTCAACAGATGCTCGAGTACAGAAGGATGGCGATGGGACTCAAGGAGGCCACCTTGACCTTTGTCAAGGCCATGTCGTTAGCCATGGCAGGCCTGCAAGGAGATGAGGTCGAGATATACCTCGACGATTTAATGATTTTTGGCGAGACGCTAGAACAGCATAACACAAGATTGCGCCGTGTGCTGAAAAGATTACTGGAGGCCAATTTGACAGTTGAGCCGAGAAAGTGCCAGTTTTTAAAGAAAGAAGCACTCGTACTGGGTCATATAGTAGGCGGCGGGCTGATAAAAACAGATCCCAATAAAATAGCCGCTATGGACCAATACCCGGTACCAACTGACGCGAAGAAAGTAAAGCAAGCGCTTGGTCTCTTCAGCTACTATAGGCGCTTTATTAAAAATTTTTCGAAAATAGCCCGACCTATGTTTAAACTGCTACCGAAAGGAGTGGAGTTTGAGTGGGGACCAGAACAGCAAAAGGCGTTCGATACACTTAGGGCCACGATGTGCAGCGAGCCAGTGCTGAGAACACCGGATTTAACGAAACCATTCATAGTAACGACCGATAGTAGCGATTGGGCCCTTGGAGCGATACTCTCGCAGGGCGAGTTGGGCAAGGACCAGGTTTGCGCTTACGCGTCGCGCTGCCTTAAAGGCAGCGAGCTCCGCTATCCCACTTACGATAAAGAATTACTGGAAATAGTTTTTGCCAAAGAACAGTTTCGCTATTATCTGTTTGGTCGAAAATTCACGATCGTAACAGACCACGAACCGTTAAAACACTTCCACACAACCAAGAAGCCCGACTTGCGTTTTAACAGACTCAAGGCGGCTCTCATTGGCTACGACTTCGTAATAGTTTATCGGCCAGGCGAGAAAAACGCCAACGCTGATGCCCTTTCGCGGAACCCAGTCATCAAAGAAGGGGAAGTGAATCGAGAACTTCCGCGCGTAGAACTCTACAAGCTCGCAAACGAGCAGAATGCAGCCGAGCCCGATGAGGAAGCAGATGCACCACCTGGAAGAATTTTTAGAACGCGAGCAATCAAGAAAAATGGAATCGACCGCGATAAAAAGACTAAGAACTACAAGACTAGCTCGGAAGATTCCGAAGGGCAAGAAGCCCCAAAAAGAAACCGTAAGGAAAAAGACATCTTATATAAAAAAGGCGAAATACTGGCCGTAAGAAATGATCACGACGATTTTTATTTATGTCGCGCAAGGAAAGACATATATTGGGAAGACGAGGACGCCCATATACAGTGGTTCACGCAAGAGAGCAACCGCAAAAACACATTCTCCTTAGATTATCACAGTACAATAAAATTAGCATGTATTATGACTACAACTGAGTTAAAAAGGACGGAGAAAAAGAAATACATACTCAGTAAGAAAGAGCGCGAACGAATCATAGAAATCTTACGAGCATCGATCGAGTTCAGCGCCAGCCAAGAGCAGAAGGCGCCGCCAGCAGTAGCGACTGGCCTGGACGAGCCAATGGCAGCCAATACAGCTTCAAGCTCATCGAGATCTTCCGAGACAGAAACTGACATGTCAGAGCCTTCTCATAAGTCTATTTCTGCATCGAGAACAACACAAGGCTACGCCACAAGATCGAGGCAAAAAAGTAAGAGTCGCACGGAACCCAATCTATTCGAGCCCAGCGACTCGAGTAGCGACTCCATTACTTCCCAGCCACGGCTCAAAACGCAAACGCTGACGAGCATCGAGCCGCTGGAAACTATCGTAATTCCCAGTAAACCAAAGTCGGGAAGAAACGATAGTCCAGTCGGTCACAGAGCTCAGGTATGCGCAGCATACCCGATCGCCGATCAGTCAGGTAGCTCGCCTTCCACTGAGGAGCAGCTGCGTCACGTCGATCCGAACACTTCGACCAATATTATTAAATCGCCACTAAATGCAGTATTGCCTCGAATAGGCACCAGGCTCAACACTAAACTGACAGTAGATATACAGGAAAAAGAAATAGAAGGAAGAGACGGCTTTCAGATAAACATCTGGGAAACAAAATCGTCGGTAGGTTCCCCGGAAAACAGTCTCACTGGCCTCGCAGGCGGACAGACCGCGAAACCGAGTACAGGCAAGGCGAATAGTAAAAATCCGGTCGCCGATTCGGGCGCCGACCTAAACAGGTCGCCGCAAATCAACGAAAACCCAGCTCCGGCTAGTCCCGGTAAACCTGCGGACAAGCCTTTATCCGAGGCTCCCCTTCGTCCTATTTCTCCATCAGGATGGTCAGTCACGAGTGGCGATGGCCCGTTCGAGGACTTCGCCGATATCCCGCGGAAGTACGACCGCAGAGTCGATTCCTCGGATGAGAATTCGTCAGTCAGCTCAGGCAATATTCTGACACATGCCTACATTCGCAAAAAGCGATGCGCAGAGCCGTTAGTCAACCTGATCCGCTCAGACGATATTCCTCAGTCGCCTCCAGGTAACTGCTTATTTGATTCGTTAATTAAGTTGGCAAATCTAGATATCACAGCCATCGAGCTCAGAAGCCGACTTTGCGCGTCTCCCCAGCTGACGCACTGCGGCGAGCCAACAGAGACGCTGAGGATACTAGAGTCTGACACAGAGTACGGCACAGTAGATTGCGCCTACCTGTTCGCCCAGGAATACAAAAGAAATATCTGTATCCATTATGACATAAGCAGCGACAAGCGCATATATTGCCATTTAATAGCCAACACGGCTGAGGTATATATGCATCTGAATCTAACCGGCCACCATTTTACGCCATATCTGCGCATCGCAACCTCTTATAAGGCATCCGGGGTTAGCCCATCGGATGACGACGAGCAAAGTCAGCCAAAGTCACCGGAATTGGGCAGGAAAACACGCAGGAAGCGCAAAATGGCGGCTCCCTCAGCGCCAGCTGATCAAAGAGACGTCAACCCCGACGACACGCTCAGAGATAGTCCATGCAACGACGAATGGGAGCAACAGCCGATACTGGCCGAACCCGAAAGAAGCGACCCGGGGCCTGCAAGCGCAGGGGCCGACGATTGGCCCATGGGTGAAGCACCGCCAGGCTCGCCTCCAGAAAGCAGCTCCGACAGCAAAGATTCTGCGGCGGGACAGGGCGACCCTCCCGCTGAAAATCCCGCCGGCGACAGCGATAGGCCCGACGGCGTCGTTAGCCGCGTAACGGCTGCAGCAAGCGACGGTAACCTGAAGCGTTACGTCGTTTCCAACGCACGGCCACCTCGCGAAAAGCCACCATGGGCAGCTCCGGACGGCTAGTTGCCACCTCCGTTCGTTCACTTACAATCTCTGAACGAACATCCATTCCGTTTTCGAGAAAACTTAGTATATTTAATATCAGCGGACAACTTCATAACAACAGAGATACAAGAAGCCTTAATAGAAAGAGGATACCTAAATCCGGACGAACTGACAAGCAGAGAGTTCAAGGTCAGCGAGATAAATATCTCCGAGTTTCAAGGCATCAAACTCATAGGTGTTTATGTAAAGAAGTATATAGACGACCGACCGATGCGTGCTGATATTGGAAAATGCCTACGGACTTTGAAAAACGTAGTAATAGCCAAAGAAATAACGAGCTTGGCTATTACCCGCGACTTAGCAATTTTGTCCCTAGCAGAATGGACAAACTTCATCGATCAATTCGATAGAATTTTTACAAACGCCAAGATAAGCGCAGTCCTATTAAAAAATAACCTGCCCGTACCTAATGTCATGGAAAGGTACAAGCTAATTAAAGAGTACCACGAGGCAGCCATAGGCGGCCATAGAGGTATGAATAAGACGTACAGCAAAATTGCTGGCGACTTTTACTGGCGAAATATGCGCCCAGATGTGCGCCAATTTGTCGCGAGATGCACTGTTTGCCAGAGCAATAAACTAGTTCGAGTAAAAACCCGTCTGCCGATGTTAATTAGTAATACACCGGCAGCCCCTTTCGAGCAGCTCGCCCTTGACTTCTACGGCCCGCTGGAAAAAACCAAGAAGGGTTACAAGTATATTTTGTCAGCGCAAGACGCACTCACAAAATATACAATTTTAACACCAACAAAATACGCAACAGCAATGGAGGTAGCAAGAGCTTTGACAGAAAAAATAATCTGCATATTTGGACCACCAGCAGCGATCCTTACGGACCAGGGGACCCATTTTCAAAACCGTTTATTGGAAGAATTTGCTAAGATATTCGGAATCGAAAAATTTTGCACTACAGCCTACCACCCCCAATCGAACGGCTCAATAGAAAGGATGCATCATACACTGACGGAATATCTCCGAAAATACATAAGAGACGTAACTGACTGGGATAATTGGACAGCAATATGCCAGCACGCTTACAACTGCACAGAACACGAAAGCACGGGCTATACACCGCATGAGCTTGTGTTCGGTTTTAAACCGAGAACACCATCAAGCTTCACAACGAAAGAGTTAGCGCTGTCCTATAACAGTTATATAGTGGGTATGCTATCCCATCTTACAGTCCTACAGACGACAGCAGCCATGAACTTAGTGCAAGCGAAATATCGCACGAAGTATTATTACGACAGGAATTTAAACATTAAACACTTCCGAGAAGGAGAACAAGTCTACATCCTTAAAGAACCAAAGAAGGGAAAATTCGCAAAGGAGTATACGGACCCATTCAAAATAATAAAAATAAACCGCAAGACGAACAACGTCAGGGTACAAAACGCTGACGTGTCTAAAACCGTCCACGTTAACAAACTCGAAAGGCCCGGCGAGTTAGCTAGACAGTCTGATAAACTAGCGTAGAACAGTCGTTTTTTTTTATTGTTTTTTTTACGCGGCCCCGGACGAGCCGCGCCCCGGAAGAAAAACAAGATGAAGCGATTAATCGTACAGAATTGTAGGAGAACTAGCCAAGCTGCGCGCGATAGTTAAAGTTCCATGTTCGGCAGCTAACAGAAACTTCTGTTTTTTTAGGGCACGCGACGACGCGAATCGAATAAAAATATTAAGGTTGAATAAAAAGGCAATAAAAATCAGGGTCAAACGCGAGCGTGTTCCAATTGAAGTAAACGAGAAAATAAAGCTGCGCGCTTATAGGACGAAAAGCGACCCTAAGCGCAAATGTCCAATTACATATTTTATATTTTAAGGTACATAAGAGCTCAAATAAATGCTAAGATATACAAATTTAAGAATTTGAAAATTTGAAAAATTTGAAAAATTTGAAAATTTGAAAAATTTGAAGAATTTGAAGAGTAGAGAATTTTAAAGTTGATAAATAAAAAGGGAAAAATTTAAATATAAGCAAGGTTTCAGAAATTTGTAAAACGAAGTAGATAATAAGATATAGAAATAAGTATATAATGTAGAGCACCTCTCAAATGATATCTTGTAAAGCAGCAGCGGCTGCTTATCTGTAATACATTTTTAGAAAGTGGACGCTATAAAAAGCCGAAGGGACATAAGTTAATTCATATCATTTAAAAGAAATTTTACATGTGTAAGTGCTACACACACAAACTTGGCTGTTCAGAAACATGCACGCTAGAGCAGTACGTCGGTCGTACGTTTTCATTGTTTTTTTCGAGCAACGCGGACGTCGCCCAACGCGGCCCCGCACGTGTCACGGATGAGCTTCTGGCTTTCCGTGGCATTTCCTTATCGCAGAGCGGATGCGCGCAAGACACGCAGTCAGCTCTGCCCGACGCTGCTCCAGTGTTCCTACGCGCAAAAGTGCAGTACTTGCACCTTTTGCGCGCGGGACCGTTGGCGAGTCGCGATGCGACCGCGAGCGGGCAGCAGATAGCCGGCGGTACTCACGACGAGAGGTGCTCGGACCTAATAAAGCCACGATTACCCAAAAGCCCTGTCTCCTCAATTCCTGCGCGCCTTTCTCTGGCGGCACAGGAGGACCCCTCCAACCATCCGTCACATTAATTTTATTATTTTTCTTTTTATTTTTGTAGAATGACTCAAATAAATCTATTGAATTATATATAAAAACTATATTTATCATGATTAAAAAATTATAAACAATTTCATAAATATTTATCTGTAAATATTAAATACATTATTGCTGTAACTTGCTACAACACTCACTGCTATAAGTATTATTTACTTTTATTATGTTTTGATATAATGAAGAAAAATCTTTCATTAATGCATTTCATATTATAGCACTTTAAATGATATTTTTTAATGAGACTCTCCACCAGGTGCCGTGCGACGTGCGACGTGCGATGTTTCCATTGTATCAAAGTTGCGATTGATTAATTCTGCTATACTCGACCAATCGCAGCTTTGATAGAACGGAAATGTCGGACGTCGTACATCGCACGGCACGTGATTGAGCGTTTCCTTTAACCCTCCTGCGCAGAAGTTTATTTTCGTGTATATGGACTAGATCGAATGTAAGTCTGCAACAATATTTTCTGCAAATTCGTAACATTTTCTAAATAATAGCTATACTATTTAGCTTCAATTTGAGAAGTTGTAGATGTCCCAACAAAGTAAAGATTTAAATTTGTGATACAAAATGTATACAAAAATGACGTGCGGTTTGGACGAGTATACTCGGATCTCTGCGCAGGGGGGTTAACAACTAGTCGATGCTGTATGTATAAATATATAAGTTGCTAATAATTAAATTAAATCGCTAATGATGAAATCTTTTGAACCTTAACCGAGTCAAAGCTGTCTACTCTTATACTCAATATGCAATAAGAACGACCGATTATTAGAACGTTTGGACAAAACAAAACAAGTACATACACAGTTACAATAATCATTTTCCAAAGTAAGTATTTTTTGACAATAGTTTATTATCTTAGAGACTGACTAAAAAATATGTTTGTATAAACACTAGTATTTTGATTAGCAAGGTAATTATGGAATAATATTTTTATCAGCTTGTAATAGATCGTAAATCTCTTGCAGAAATTAAAACTGAGAAAAAAATAAATATTTCAACAAATACTGATTGTTATTGCGAAACTTAGATAAAAATCTGTAAATTATTATTACTTATTTAATAAGAATTCACAGTTTCTTTCAGAGATTTTCAGCTTATTTAAAAATTATTTTTTTTATCAGATAAGTTAGTGATAAATAGTATTTTATTGATATTAATAAATATCAATGGTGTCAATGTATTTCAATTGTGAGAACAATTATAATTGAATTCCGTTTATAATATTATACTGTATTAATTATACACATAAAGACAGTTAGCTCCATGGCAAAGAATGTACTCATAACTCAAAACCTTGGTAAAAATTAATTTTGTTTATAAACGTTTATTAATGTTCTAAAAGTTTTCAAAGTGTATTAATTCGTGCAAAGGTGCGATATAGCGATATTTAAATTTAAGCAAATATAAACTTTTTAAAACAAACATAAACACTTGCAATACCAATAATAATAAAACTATTTTTTAAGTGAAAAAAAATTGAAAAGTAATAAGAAATGTTTTTTACTGAGTTAACATTTTGTTGCGGTTTTTTCCTACCAAATCGTTCATTTGTTTCATGTGTAACCGTCACTCAATTTTGGAGGGTTTTAACAAAAATTCGCTTTAAATAAAAAGGTTGCTTTATTAAATCCTGAAAATAAATTATTTCCGTGCATAATAAAGAGCTAGAAACATTTTTAATGATAATCTTAATGATGGCGAGTAAGTTATCGTAATCTAAATTAGACTAGATACCCAATGTGCTGATTATACATTTAATTTGCTTTAGTAAATTGTGAAGTTAAATTATTTTAATGCAATAGAGAGCTAAAAAATTGTTAATGATAGTTTTTATGATAATGAAAAAATTCCTAATACCTAAATTGGACAAGCTATCAAGAGCGCTCAATGAAAAACGCAAATCAAGAAAGCGTACCATATCGCTCCAGTCTCCTCTAATAATAATAAATATTGATTAAAAAACCAGTAAAAGAAAGAAGCTTAGAAAACCTGAAAAATTTTCCCAAAAACAAACAATAATTTAACTTCTAAGTGTTTTCTACATATTTATCTACTGTTTCAAAAAATTATCAGACTTTCTCAGCTTTTTTAGCTTTTTTCAATTTTAATCGTAGTTTTCTTAATAATTATTATTAGTCTTTCTCGATATTTCTCAGTTTTGTTTTCAGTTTTCATTTATGCCAGGAAAGAAAAAATTAATCCCCAATATTTATTACTTGCTTATTATTTTTTCATTTCTTCCAGGAAAGAGAAAATGATTCGCTAATATTTATTACTTGCTTATTATTTTTTCATTTCTGCCAGGAAAGAAAAATGTTTCACCAATATTTATTACTTGCTTATTATTTTTTCATTTCTGCCAGGAAAGAAAAATGATTCACCAATATTTATTACTTGCTTATTATTTTTACATTTCTGCCAGGAAAGAAAAAATGATTCGCCAATAAGTATTACTTGCTTATTATTTTTTCATTTCTGCCAGGAAAGAAAAAATGATTCGCCAGTATTTATTACTTGCTTATTATTTTTTAATTTCTGTGAGGAAAGAAAAAATAATTCACCAATATTTATTACTTGCTTATTCTTTTTTAATTTCTGCCAGGAAAGAAAAAATAATTCACCAATATTTATTACTTGCTTATTATTTTTTCATTTCTGCCAGGAAAGAAAAATGATTCACCAATATTTATTACTTGCTTATTATTTTTTCATTTCTGCCAGGAAAGAAAAATGATTCACCAATATTTATTACTTGCTTATTATTTTTTCATTTCTGCCAGGAAAGAAAAAATGATTCGCCAATAAGTATTACTTGCTTATTATTTTTTCATTTCATCTAGGAAAGAAAAAATGATTTGCCAGTATTTATTACTTGCTTATTATATTTTCATTTCTGTCAGGAACGAAAAAGTAATTCACCAATATTTATTACTTGCTTATTATTTTTTCATTTCTTCCAGGAAAGAGAAAATTGATTCGCCGATATTTATTACTGGCTTATTATTCTTCATTTCAGCTAAGAAAGAAAAAATGATTTGCCAATATTTATTAATTGCTTATTATTTTTTCATTTCTGCCAGGAAAGAAAAAATGATTCGCCATTAAGTATTACTTGCTTATTATTTTTTCATTTCTGCCAGGAAAGAAAAAATAATTCACCAATATTTATTACTTGCTTATTATTTTTTCATTTCTGCCAGGAAAGAAAAATGTTTCACCAATATTTATTACTTGCTTATTATTTTTTCATTTCTGCCAGGAAAGAAAAATGATTCACCAATATTTATTACTTGCTTATTATTCTTCATTTCTGCTAAGAAAGAAAAAATGATTCGCCAATAAGTATTACTTGCTTATTATTTTTTCATTTCTTCTAGGAAAGAAAAAATGATTCGCCAGTATTTATTACTTGCTTATTATTTTTTAATTTCTGTCAGGAAAGAAAAAATAATTCACCAATATTTATTACTTGCTTATTCTTTTTTAATTTCTGCCAGGAAAGAAAAAATAATTCACCAATATTTATTACTTGCTTATTATTTTTTCATTTCTGCCAGGAAAGAAAAATGATTCACCAATATTTATTACTTGCTTATTATTTTTTCATTTCTGCCAGGAAAGAAACATGTTTCACCAATATTTATTACTTGCTTATTATTTTTTCATTTCTGCCAGGAAAGACAAAATTGATTCGCCGATATTTATTACTGGCTTATTATTCTTCATTTCTGCTAAGAAAGAAAAAATGATTCGCCAATAAGTATTACTTGCTTATTATTTTTTCATTTCTTCTAGGAAAGAAAAAATGATTCGCCAGTATTTATTACTTGCTTATTATATTTTCAATTCTGTCAGGAACGAAAAAATAATTCACCAATATTTATTACTTGCTTATTACTTTTTTCATTTCTTCCAGGAAAGAGAAAATTGATTCGCCGATATTTATTACTGGCTTATTATTTTTCATTTCTGCTAAGAAAGAAAAATGATTCACCAATATTTATTACTTGCTTATTATTTTTTCATTTCTGCCAGGAAAGAAAAATGATTCACCAATATTTATTACTTGCTTATTATTTGTTCATGTCTGCCAGGAAAGAAAAAATGATTCGCCAATAAGTATTACTTGCTTATTTTTTTTCACTTCTTCTAGGAAAGAAAAAATGATTCGCCAGTATTTATTACTTGCTTATTATATTTTCATTTCTGTCAGGAACGAAAAAATAATTCACCAATATTTATTACTTGCTTATTATTTTTTCATTTCTTCCAGGAAAGAGAAAATTGATTCGCCGATATTTATTACTGGCTTATTATTTTTCATTTCTGCTAAGAAAGAAAAAATGATTTGCCAATAAGTATTACTTGCTTATTATTTTTTCATTTCTTCTAGGAAAGAAAAAATGATTCGCCAGTATTTATTACTTGCTTATTATATTTTCAATTCTGTCAGAAACGAAAAAATAATTCACCAATATTTATTACTTGCTTATTACTTTTTTCATTTCTTCCAGGAAAGAGAAAATTGATTCGCCGATATTTATTACTGGCTTATTATTTTTTCATTTCTGCCAGGAAAGAAAAATGATTCACCAATATTTATTACTTGCTTATTATTTTTTCATTTCCGCCAGGAAAGAAAAATGATTCACCAATATTTATTACTTGCTTATTATTTTTTCATTTCTGCCAGGAAAGAAAAAATGATTCGCTAATAAGTATTACTTGCTTATTATTTTTTCATTTCTTCTAGAAAAGAAAAAATGATTCGCCAGTATTTATTACTTGCTTATTATATTTTCATTCCTGTCAGGAACGAAAAAATAATTCACCAATATTTATTACTTGCTTATTATTTTTTCATTTCTTCCAGGAAAGAGAAAATTGATTCGCCGATATTTATTACTGGCTTATTATTCTTCATTTCTGCTAAGAAAGAAAAAATGATTTGCCAATATTTATTAATTGCTTATTATTTTTAGTGTATCAGCTTTCAACTTGCTATAAAGTTATGTCAAGCTTTTCATTATTCTCTAATATACGTTGACACATAAACAAGATGCGTCGAACAGATCGATGTATAAATCCATACAATAATATAAGTCATAAAGGTAAAAACTTAAGACCGTTATCCAAAGCAATGCTTAAAGAATTTCCAGCCCTACCAAAAAAAGCTAAAATGTGTAACAATTGTAGAAAGAAATAAAAAGTTAAAAGGTAAAAGAGTTCCAGTAAATTAGTGTGTAAAAGACCAAATCCCGATTGTTACTTCAACGATTGTAACAACTGTCCTGGTATTCCAGACTTCTCTTCATATCTTTTTGATTTGCTCAATAAAAACTCTATTTATGAAATACAATTTGGTTCATGGGTAACTACTGATAGATTAACTTTGAAAACTCTAACACTAAAATCAAGTTGTGTAATAAACTTGTCAATTTGAAGTCTCACTCTTTTATTGCAAAGGAACAGTCAATTTTTATCTCACAAGAAAAATTAGAAATTTCAGAAAATGAAGTGATTTTCATGCTTGACTTCTCCGAAAATTTAGCTTATACAGTGAGCTGTAATAGCTCAAAATGCTTCACAAGCATTTCATTACAATAATGATCAATGTACAGTATTTCCTGTAATTTTTTATTACAAAGTAGGTACAGAATTAAAACATAAAAGTATTGTGTTTTTGTCAAATAGTCTTAAAAGTGACACTGCTGCTGTTTACACAATTCAGCATCAGCTGATTCGAATAATTAAGAAATATATAAATAATTAATAAAAAAATAATTTACATGACAGATGGTGCAAGGCAACATGTAAAAAATAAATATCAAATGTCAAATTTATTAAAACATAAAACACATTTTAACATCGAAGCTGAGTGGCATTTCACTGCCACAGCACATAGAAAAAGTTGCTTTGATGGCATTGGAGATGCATTTAAACGGGAAGCTTATCGAGCTAGACTAAGGTAAACGGCCCTATTATGAGACGGTAGCTAATTTTATGAGACACTCGGAGAAAAACATATATTAAAAAAGATCATCGTACATACGATTATACAAAAATTATAAACTTAAACCTGAAATATCAAAATTTATGGAAACCATCGACATTTACTTATAGTGTTTTACTACATAAAACCTTAAATGTTTATTCATCAGCTTATAAGTTATTAAGACTTAAGACTTGTTGTTTCAGTTAAAATGCTGAATTCACGCGATTAATTGTTTATACATTATAACAAATCTAGCGTGTTTCAAATATTCAAAATTATTTCATTTTTAAGTTTAGTAGTTGTAGTTGATAGTATATAAAAAGGTTTTCGCATTTTAATGCATTTTTATTAATTATAAAGGTGTTTTACGATATGTACATTTTTTTACGGCTAGTCCGTATGTATGAGACACTGACTTTCATGTCCCATGTACTACGGCCCTGTTCATTCCGACTTGTACCTCGTTATAAAACGCAGTTTGAGCACGTGTTCTTGAATTAATTTTTTGCAAAAAAATTATGATTTTGATACAGTTGATTACTTTTTACAATGTATTCATCGTAATAAAATAGTCTTTAGAGAAAAGATATTTATAAGTAAGTAAATTTGATTATCTTAATTACCTTTGCTAATTAACCTAAAACTAACCTATACAATTTTTCAAATTTGTATAAATGAATACATTTATTTCTTTATCCAAAGTTTAATAATTTTGTATTTACATTAATCAAATAAGTACTTAGCGAATTCAATTTGTGTTTCAATAATGTGTTTCAGTAATAAAAAATGGATCGTACAAAAAAGGAAACCAAGAAGAAAGTTAAAAATAAAAGTAAAAGTAAGTAGGTAAAGAAAGTAGAAGAAAGTAAAAAGAAAATGCTATTCTGCAAAAAGGCTTGAGCGTGCCCTTGATGCTGTTACGTCTAGATCATCGCCTAACATACACCTTCTCGTCGTCAAGCTATATGTATCTTACAATACTGAATCCTACTTATCGACCTACGCTATATAACGAGTATCCCACCTTGTCCACCTCATACTCCACGATCACACTCATCCACCCCAATATTTCCCGAATTACCTTCCGCGACTCTATACTTTTGTCGCCCACTCCCCGAGTACGCATAATCAATTCCTAGTTTAGGCTAAGCATACGACCCCATGTGGTTATAAAAGGCATAGCTCCCTATGGCTCCTGGCCATTTGCCCTCACACTTTTGCCTTCAGAATAAAGCTTCCTGCATTCGAACTTTGAGCCGTAAGCACGTACGCACCAGTTTGTTATTTGACTTCTCACTTGTAAAAGGGACACGCTCTTATATTTAACTTTGTACTTCTAACATAATAAATCTGCTCTTAAACTTATTTGCTCGCGCTTATTTATTCACTGGACCTGCGGTCCTATTCATATTTCCCGCCATCATCTAGAGCACGACACCTCCCGCAGCGCAGCGCAGGTCAACCGGCCCGCCTACAAGGAACCAAGGCCTACACACTCACACAACGTAAGCCCCAAAATACCTTGCTAAGCCTTTGTAATCCTATTGTAAATTCACACTTCCTATTTTCACTACTAACATATTGAATATCATCTTCGCTATCCTGCTTTTGCTAAAGCCTCGACTCCCAGGTAAATTACGAAAGTATTGACCAAAACCAGAGGCGAACGCGATTTAATTTCATATTAACTTCGCGCCATTTATTGCTTACGCGCGACGTAACAATTGGGGGCCCACTCTCCGGGATATTCTAATAGCAATTAGCGCGGATAGCAAATTTTTTTTTCGAAAATCAAACATTGCCAACGTAGAATCGGAAAAGAAATTAAGAAATGAAGAGGCCACCGACATTATAAAAAAAAATATGTAATGGCAACTGGCCCAAATTTTGCAGCGGGCAATCGCGAAACAAATTTAGGAGAATTATTAGTATTTTTACAACAACGATATCAAATCGCGAGTGCACAGATTCCGGAACGCGCGGACGACGTAAGTAAAATTTGCGAATTTTTACAAGATAGCATTGACATACCAAACGTGCACGACGCGTGTCAGGATGAATTAATGATATACATACTTCTTGACTTAATTCACAACAATATTAGTTGCAAAGAAATTATAGAAACTATTAGAGATAATAAATCAATTAAGAAATTTGACCACGAAATACGCACTCTTTTAAACAAAAACGCCGAAATGACGGAAGTAACTGCCTATCAATCTATTATTAACTCAACAAATACGACAAACACACCCAAAACAGATCCTAAATTTCTACTACAAAATAATGACCACACCCAAAAAATTGACGTTACAAAAACATCTCCACTTTTTGCTACTCCAAATATACACAGCAGACCGTATCATACAAACCAAACAAATAATTATCGTAGACAACTGTACAACACTTTACAAACTTTTCAAAACAACACTCTAACTCTAAAAGTGCACAACAAAGAATTTTTCTTAATATAGAGGAGATTATAATGTATTTTGATCGCACATACGGGTCCGCAAAACGTTTTCACGAATTACTCGGCGAATTAGCAGTAATGAAACAAAGATACGACGAAAACGTCATTTCGTTTTCGAATAGATTAAAATCTGCCGCACAAGAAGCATACGAGGCCGCGTTGCGTGAAAAGAGGCACAGACCAGATCTTAAATCAGAATTAGAAAATGATAGTGAAGCATATTTCATTCGCGGTTTGAGATGGGTCATAAAAGGGCGAATGAGCAAACACGAATCTCTAGACGCCGCGATCGACCAAGCAATCGACATAGAGCGCGATTATGCATGCCAAAACACGGATGAACAAATCAAAATACCACAGCCTCCTACACAACCAAAAATTAACGAAAAAGAATCGGCACATAGTTATTTAGTCGATAGCAAAAGGGTAGAAGCGTGTCAAATATGTCACAAATCGGGCCACACAGCGCCTAATTGCCGGTACCCTACCAATGACGCCGACGCTTCGAAGACGCCGGCCACTGCCCAAAAAAGCACCTGGGTCACGCCCGATCGTGAAAAATCAATACCTTCCAACTCGCAGGGGCGGCCGCAACGTGTCACGCAATCATGGAAAACACACGGAAATAAAAATCAATACTCCAACTATGTCTCCGAGACCAATTTACATCAGACAAACCAAGCCCAAAATGATATCACTAAAGCATGTAATTATTGCAAAAAGACCGGTCATTGGAAGAGCGAATGTAGAAAACTTGCATATAATAACAAAATGCGAGAAACGCATCAGGGAAACGAAAACGGATTCCCGGAGAACGACGCAACCAGGGAAATCCCACAACCCCAGCGTCAAAATTATACGAGAAATAATCAACAATACAATTAATAAAAAAGATTGTTCTACTAAGCATTAATAATTGTTCACCAACTATTATGCTAAAAACAAATTGCTGCCCGCAACCGTTGTCACTAATGCTAGACGCCGCGCTGGGCCAACACTTTTAAAAATTTAAAAAAAAACGCGTAATGTTCGAGTCGATGCTAACGAAATTTTAGAACTAACCGGTATAACAAAAAGTAGCATAAATACTTATGGCAAAATTTCAATGCAATTTCATGATTTAACATTTTAATTTCACTTAGTACCAGATGATTTTCCTATTGAGGAAGACGGTCTGCTCGGCATTGAAATATTTATTAACTATGATGCAGACATCAATTATAGAGAACAATATTTTATAATTGATAATTATAAATTGCCTCTAAAATTACCCTCAATTAAAAATAAAAAAGTACATAAGTTTTTAACCGCTACTTTTACCGAAAACGCAGAACAGCGCGTGCAATCAAAACCCGAACATTTGCCAAATTCAAGCTTAGAACATCGAAATTCGCAAAATCAAATATCATATACGCAAAACACTTCCAATACGAAATCCGAAATCCGATTTCCGAAAAACGAAAATTTTACTTCTAAATCCGAGATTCGAAGTCCCGAAAATCGAGATCCAAAATTCGAAAATAGTAAATTAATCGCACAAAATCGAAATCATAATAATTCGAAATTAGAAAACCAATCGAACTCCGAAATTCGAAAAACGAAATAGTGGCAGAAGCTGGAACGGATCATTCCTAGCAAACTACCGCAAAAATCTACCAAAATTCGCACTCCGAAAGTAGAAAATAAAAGAACATAAAATAATATTTTTAGCTCTTGTTTCAGAAAAACAAAAACAGCGCTATTAGAAACCAATGAAAAATCGCTTCAAAAAGCTGATACAACATCACTATTAGAAGCAAACAAAAAACCGAATTCAGAAATTTATGACAACGTATTTTTGGAAGAAAATAAACTTGCGTATGATGAAATTAAAAATTGCGATAAAAGTGAGCTTGAAAACGAACTTTTAGAAAAATTGAATTACTTATTGAAAGTTATCGAAGAAAGTCAACAAATAAACAATTCTTACCAGAACAATTCGAGAATATTCAAATCATTTGTAAGCATATACTAGTGATACTAAATATGCTAAAATATGAGAAAGTTAATGAAATCCACAAATTAATTATGCAGCTGAAAAAACTAGTTATGCATACAGTACACGCAAGACCTAAAAATAACAGCTGCGATTACTCGTTTTTTTGCTTTTAAGCAATACAATTAACGCAGCCAAAAGTCACATAAAAGGAAAGAAAATCATAAAAAATGCAAATGAAATTAAGAAAAGTAAGATAATCACCATTTCCGATAAGAATGCAAGGGTAACGACAGCAGAGCACACAAGGTAAAAGCACTCTTGCGCCTCGACCATTTGACCGGCAAACAGAGAGCTTCGGTATAATGGTTAATAGAGCAATATGCAGATAGATTTTATCTAACTGGAGATAAGTTGCCGGCAACAACTGTGCTTGAGAACGAAATCCCCCTTAATAGTAATGTACCCATTCGTATCAAACAATTCCGCCACCCTCCTGTATTAAATGAGGAAATAAATAAGCAAGTTCAAGAATTATTAGACAACGATATAATCGAGCTCTCGATCAGCTCTTACTCAGCACCAGTATTTTGCGTTGATAAAAAGCCCGATTCAAAAGGCAATAAACGTTATAGAATGGTGGTAGATTTCAGAAAGCTCAATGCAATTATACCTGATTACAATCATCCGGTACCCAATATAACCGATATTTTAGACAAATTGGGGCGCGCAAAATATTTTTCGGTATTCGATTTAGCTTCCGGTTACCATAAAATTTTTATAAAAAAAGAAGATAGACACAAAACAGCCTTTCATTGTAATTTAGGCGCTTTCCATTTCCGCAGGAGTCCGTTTGGAATAAAAACAAGTGCATCAGTTTTCCTCGCTCTTATCACGGCGCTAATCGCAGGCATGAAAGGTGTAGTAGCATTTTTTGATGATATTTGTATTTTTTCTGAAACCATAGAAGAACATTGGGAAATAGTAGATGAGCTATTAAAAAGATTAATAAAAGCTAACCTGACATTACAACCTGAGAAATGCGAATTTTTAAAGGAAGAAATTATTTATCTTGGGCATATCATAAGCAGTAATGGCTTAAAGCCCGATCCAAAAAAAATAGAAGCAGTGAAAAAATTTCCAGTGCCCAAAACAGCAAAAAATATTAAACAATTCCTGGGACTCGCCAATTACTATAGACGTTTTATACCTGGTTTTGCAAAAATAGCCAGACCGTTGAATCTTCTACTAAAGAAAAATCAACCATTTATCTGGGAAAAAAATTCTCAAGAAGCTTTCGAAAATTTGAGAGATCGATTATGTGAACCGCCAATCTTAATACATCCTAATTTTGATAAAGAATTTACTGTTACGACCGATGCCAGCGGGTACGCTATCGGTAGAGTGATTTCGCAACAAGAACTCCCCATAGCTTTTGTGTCACGAGGCCTCACCCCAGCTGAAGTAAATTATTGCACTTTTTCGAAAGAAGATTTAGCTATAGTATTTTGTATAACTCAATTCAGACCATACTTATATGGCAGAAAATTCACTCTTATTGCAGACCATAGACCATTAGTCTGGCTAAATTCGCACAAAGATCCAAGCTCTAGAGTAACTAGATGGAGATTAAAATTGGCAGATTACAACTTCGAAATTAAATATAAACTTGGCATAATAAATACTAATGCCGATGCACTTTCACGAAATCCAGTAGAAACACAAATATTAATCATTAACGATACCACGAATAGCAATTTGTTAGCAAGTGAGCATGAGCGAGCTAATAACCAGAGTGAGCTAGACACAGAAATGAATAATCAAGCATCGGAAAGGCAGGCAAGACCAAACGCCGCCGATCCATCCGGCATGATGACCCGTTTACGTGCAGGCAAACAGCCAAGCACACGGTACGCGGCAGCCATCCAAGCCCTCGCACCACGCAAGAGAACAGTCGAAGGTCGTAAAATGTTTGACGAAGAGAGGCCGGTGACACATGACACGGCCACTGAAGCTATAGAGATAGTAGAAACAGCCTCACTCGTAGCCGCGCCGCGCGGAAATTTTCAAGGGGGGACGGTGAAACCACGCACCCTGAAGAAAGGCAGGAAAGTCGCGCACGCAGCCTAGTCACTACAGCTGCCGATAACACTGCGGAATTTGATATAGATCTTAATGTAACTACTCTCCTAAATGAAAATTCAATCGAGACTAATGAACTACTCAATTCGGAGCTCACACATAGTGACTGACACACAAACGAACTCCCTAGTAGAAATATCATTCATTGCAGAGAAAAATTATTTATGCGAAAAGACAACTACTTATATTTCTTCAATTCCACAGGCCAACCACTTGGTGAAGGAGCAAAGCAATTATATGAAACCAATAAGCTACCACGTCTTGATAATTTAATTGTTTGTGAACATAAATTAATCAAAGTCAACACTAGATTCCATATAGTATTGCCACTTAGAAGCGAGCAACGAGGAAGTTTAGTAAATATCATGAATATTTTGCAAATTTTACTTAATAAATTGAGTTTTATCTTAATTGAAAAGGATATTAATACCTTTAGCGTAGCAAAAAGTAAAAATATTGAAAACGTTGAATTCAATTTAATATTAAACAGTATTAAAAGAGAATTATATTCAACCAACATCAAAATCATTATATGTCTTGGCCATATACAACACCCTCCCTTGTCTGCACGTGCAAAAATTATTGAAGAAATGCATAGTTCTACGATTGGTGGACATAAAGGCGTCAATAAAACTTACAATAGGATTAGACATAAATATAATTGGGAAAATCTTAAGCAGGAAGTACAACAATTCATTCAAAAATGCAAGCAATGTCAATTAAAAAAATTAGTTGGAGTCAAAACCCAGCAAAAGTTAATTATTACTGATTATCCAGCAATACCGTTTGCTAAAGTAGCTCTTGATATAGTCGGACCATTACCTAAAACTAAAATGAGTAATGAATACATACTTAGCATGCAAGATCAATTTTCGAAATTCATCATTTTTGTTCCCCTTCCCGACCAGACAGCCATCTCAGTAGCTGATGCATTTATTAAAAGGTTAATTTGTATTGTCGGAGCTCCTCAAGCTATATTAACGGATCAAGGGATACATTTTCTAAGTAAATTAATGACGCGCGTAGCCAAGAGATTCAAAATCAAGCAAATAAAAACTACCGCATTTCACACACAGTCGAACGGCTCTCTCGAGCGAGCGCATGCACCGTTAAGTGAATTTCTTAAGATGTTTATTTCTAAAGAAGCCGAATGGGACGAATGGGTCGAATTAGCAATGCTTAACCATAATTCCGGGCGAAATGAATCGACCATTTTCACACCTTACGAGCTCGAGTTTGGGCGTCTAGCACAACTACCGTCAAGCGATCCTCCCGCCGCCGACGACCTTTTACCTGCGTACGCCGACTACATGCAAGATCTTATCTCACGCCTGAGCGCCTTGCGTGAAATAGCTGCCGAAAGAATCTCCCTAGCTAAGGAGAGAGCGAAACGATATTACGATTTAACGGCTAATCACGTAGAAATCAAAGTAGGTGATTACGTTTGGTTGCAAAAGGGACCCAAGCCGCATAAATTCGATGATCCGTATACTGGTCCTTATTTAGTGTTATATATTTGGGAAAATGAAAATGTAAAAATACAGTTGAAAGAGAATAAAACAAAGGTAGTGCATATGAACCGCCTACACTTTTCACACATTCAACCAAAATAATATGACCAAATAACAATATACAATTCACTGATTTCAGATAAAATCTACACGCGACCTTCAAAAACAAGCAGTTTATCTCAAAATTTATTTAACTAATTATAATATGTAAACATTTGTTTCAGATACTAGACCAACAGTTACAGCAAAATACGAGGTTCTTTTTACCATACAATTTTAAAATAAAGGAAAATTGTTAATAATTAAAGCATCACAAACTCAAAGTGAAAGAGAATGACTGAAAATTTTATTCAGCATTTTACAAATGGATAAAAGAATCTCGGACACAAATAAAGAACATTTAATCTGATCTAACTCTATTCAGTAGACAATCTTATGCATGATCATATAAGAATACAAAATGAGAAAATACAAACGAAATAACTTAGTTAAGCAAAATAAGTAGTGTTATGAATACATAAAAAAAAAAACAACTAATAGATATATGATCATCAAAATCAATTTATTTTTGCGTATGTAGAAATAAGTAGAAAATTAATAAATTTGTAAATGTTAATTTCACTTTATAACTTCAAATCAACATATTTTATAACGTGTTTATGACTTAAGTCATTTGGTTAATGATATGACCAATTAAAAAAAAAAATAAAAATAAATTCATATGTTATGTATTATAATGTTTAGAATAACCGTCTCATAGCAACATAACAAATGAGTCAGTTTTGCAGATATATATCAGTCAATATAAAGTAGTATAACAGTCGAAATTGTCAGTTGTATTAAAATACCACTAGCATTTTGCAATGCAAAATATCTAGTCAGTAATTGAAAACCAAAACAAATGTAAAGATACACTCTAAGTAAACGTAATCGATTACTGTGATTGACAATCACTACTACCGTACAAACGATTGAAAGAAATACTGCGGATTAAATATATTAGTATATCGATTTATATTCGCAAAAATTTTGTATGTAAGGTACGAACAAAGCTATAGAATACGTACAGTCCTTATAGCAGTCTATTATATCATAGTATATTATAGTAGAATTATAGCTATCAATCAATAAATAGACTAGCACCATAAATGTAATCGGTGCAATGAAAGCCTTTTTCGTACTGATAATAAATGTAAATTTTAAACGTTGAAGATTTTTAAGTAATTTTTTTAACACATCGAGTAATGCCAATTTTGACAATTTCCACACACATACAAAAGGGTCCATTTTACGACAAATAACCGTCTCCACAGAAGCAAAAAATAACTGTAATATCTCGTTAAATAATAAATAAGTTATAATAATCTTAGTTATAAAATTTTGTATCTCAAGGAACTTTGACAAACTATTATAACACCTCGAATGCATAATAAAATATGTAATGTACGAATGAAGTTGTAATAAGGTATTCCAGCAATATCGCTATTGTAAATTTTTTAACAATTTCATTGGTTATTCAAAAATACAAATATGTATTAATATTTAAATAAGAGGGATGAAAGATAGTAAACAAATTGAAATCATGTAGTTGATTATATAGAAACAAATCTTCGTTAATTTAGCCATAGGTAACCGAGTGATATTCCCTTATTAATCATACCGAACTATAAACAACCTTGTAAAAATGCGAACAAGTAAATTAAATGAAATATATGACATATGCATGTGAACAATTTAAACAACTTACACTATACACATAAAGGTTAACAGAATTAAGTGATAAATATGTAAACAAGGCTACTTTTTCGTATTTATTAATTTAAGGGAACGCAATTCCCATGTAACGGATTGTGTGATTTGAAAAAAAAAATCATTGTAGAACTAAATATAATGCGAGGTACAGCAACACAACAGAGGTACTACCGAGACGCCACGAGAGAGCGACTAAGGAAGAAGATTCACTCCTACTACAAGCACTGTTCACAGAGGCTATCCATTGAACCGATCTTTAAGGGGTGCGTAAGACGAACTCCACTAACAGGAAATACAAAACTAAACCACGAACATCAAAAGTCCCAATTCCGAAGAAAGAAGAGGAGGTGCCGCAGAGACAGAAGGCCGACTTCTAAAAACTTTCTATCAAGAAAAGGCGAGGCGAATATCAAAAGAACAACGCAACAAGAAGGCAACGAGATTCACAAAAATTAATACAAAAAACTTTATGTACTTCGATTAGAAAAATTTTAATAAATTATAATCTGTCAATATGTAATGTACTAAAGGAGCCAATTCAAACGCAAACGTGAACTTTGACTAATCACTCCCTTAGTACAAATGGTTTATTAATGTATCTATATTTAAATTAAGCTACTCAAAGAAAAATTGTAATAACCATTATTCTAAATTTAATAACCGCATGTTTAACCTATAATCCAACATATCCTTCGAACTACTCCTAATCTTTTCCTTGAAATAAAAATTCCTCACAGAAGAACACTAATTTCATATCCACTACATATGACCAGTCTGCATGTTACTGGAGTTCATAAGAAAATGTATGAAAAATCTTCGTAACTGCGAACATCCAATTGTAAAGGCAAAAAGAAAGTGAATGCCATATCTATACACATATGTAGCAATTTTATGATATAATGTCAATCAAATGTTATATATATCGTAATGAGACAAAAGTTGCATCAAGAAAGCTGGATTCGCAGCAGATATTTGCAACACCAAGACTCAAGTAGGCTAAAAAGATATCTCAACAGCCGGCACGCACTGGCCACTCAACGGCAGAACAGCTCAAGTTAAGAAAAACCTCTAAATCTGCACTCGCAGGAGCGAGTAGGCTGTGATTTGAATTGCGTCGCACCGGCGACGCGTGTCTGCACGCGTTTCTACCCGTGGCTGCTCAATGTAAAAATAGAGTTTCCAGTAGTTATTTATTTAGATAACACAGCCCCACAAAAAAAAATTGTAAGTCCCAAAAACTTGACCACGGTACTTATATGTTTTTGGGATCGCTGAATCCGAATCCAGGGTTAGTTTAACCCCATCAGATCTTTCTCAAGGTCAGTTGAAGGTCAAATTATCGAAATACATGAAAAATACACTAAAACCATGGTATCTTGGGGTTTTTGGGGCGCTGTATCTGAATCCGGGCTTATTACAACCCTATCAGGTCATGGTCAAGGTCAGTTGAAGGTCAATTCAGAAAGATTCATAAAAAGTAGAGTCAAACCATGACATTTAGGGGTTTTTGGGGTCGCTGAATCCGAATCCAGGGTCAGTATAGTCCCATAAGGTTATATTTATGGTCAGTTCAAGGTTAGTTCAAGGTCATGGACGTAAAGAGAGTGAAAAAATTAGTTATAAACTGAAACAATGCAAAAGGTAATGTAAACCATAAAGCAAAGAACAATGTATATGCAAGTACAATCGTATCCTTTAAAACTATATCATAGTTTGCTGCTCCTTCATTTACTTTAAATTTGTTAGAAGTATATGCAATTCAATAAAATACCCGTAAAAATATTAAGCCCATTACTCTTTTTTATGGTAACGAACTATTTTATTGTCAAATGATCTACGAAGTGGATTACGCTTCCGCTTCTCCGATGTTGATGGTAGATCTCTTTTTAACGACCAACAGTAATCTGCTAACATATTTACGTCCCATCTTCCTTGGTACCTGCGCTCCATTTCCTTGATATCTTGGTGAAATCTCTCTCCCTGCTCTTCGCTGTAATCACCTAGGTTTTCTGGAAATTCATCAACATGCGAATATAAAAAGTGTAATTTTAGATTCATTAGGCAGCCTTAATTTTTGTAACTATTTACTAAATTTAAAACTATTTGTTGGTAATTTGGGCTCTTATGATTTCCAAGAAAGTTTTTAATTACGTCCTTGAAACATAACCATGCTTCTCTCTCTGTATGATTCATTTTCGTAACAAAAATTTCATCATTTATCATCTTACGAATCTGAGGGCCATCGAAAATTCCTTCATTTACTTTAGCATCACTTAATTTGGGAAACTGATTTCGCAGATACTTAAAGCAGCTACCATCTTTGTCTAAAGGTTTTACCCATTGTTTCATAAGTCCCAATTTAATGTGGAGAGGTGGTATAAGAATTTTTGATGGATCAACAAGTGGCTTATCTTTTATATTCTTAGAACCCGGTTCGAACTTTTGTCTAAGGGGTCAGACACTCTTTATGTAATGATTCTTTCTATCCCTACTATCCCATTCACATAAATAGCAACGATATTTTGTGAATCCCGAATGTTGACCCAGAAGTATTGTTATGATTTTAAGATCCCCGCATATTTGCCATTTATGATCATTGTATTTTATTCAGTCTAATATTACTTTCATGTTACAGTACTCTTCATTCAGTATTACCGAATATCCTATGGGAATGGCTGCATAAACATTTGTATTGTGTAACAGAACGGCTTTTAAACTTCTCGTTGACGAATCGATGAACAATCTCCACTCGTTAGGGTTGTAACATCCATGTTTAAAGCAATTCATCAACCCAACTATATGTTTACAGTAAACTAAGTAAAATTCTTCATCTTTAGCGAAATAATCACGATATTTCTTATCTCTGTCTCGGTAGTAAGAAACTTTAATTTTTCCAGCTTTATTAGTATTTTCTTTTAGCCATGAAGCCAATTACTCCGCCCCATCCTTTGGTAGGCCCAAATCGCGTATGAGATCATTCACTTTTTCCTGTGTAAGTGGACCTTTCTCCTTCTTAGTATTGTAGGGGATGTATTCTTCGTCACTTGTATCACTTGTACTAGCAACGTCATTGTCTTCATCAGGCGCTATTTCTTCTTCCGCAATAATATCTCCTTCCTCCATTTCTTCTTCTAAGATTTCATCTTCATCATGTCTTTCTAAATTTTCCTCAAGATCCATACTTCCACTTGCGTACATATCCAGTGGATCTTCTCTTTTATCAATTGACGATTCATATATAGGTTTCGTGACACTTTCAACGTTAGCGTAATTAATTTGCGACTTGTTTTTAATATTAACTCCATGCAAATTCGTATTACAAAAATAACAGTCTTCTTTTCTTAAAGGTTCCTTCCATATCGTAGGCACTTTCATTTTTACTTCAGTTTTACCATTTTTGTCTTTCTGTAGCATTTTCCTACATATTGCGCATATGATTTTAGGAACCCAATCAAATTCATCAATTTTCATGTCTAAATCAAACATGTTCTTGTACTGCACTTTAATATTTTGATTGATTGAATAATCTCCACTCGTTAGGGTTGTAACATCCATGTTTAAAACCACAGCTCAAAAGAACCGTGAGCAGAGCTGTCTTCATTATCGGGTTTCTCTCTCGGACCGATAAATGTATTACTATAGAGGAAGAAATAGGCCGGCCTGTGTACGGCGGTTCAGCTCGCTTTAGAGAGATGGCGCAATATATAAGAAATTGCACCAGAGCGGAGAGGCCTCTGCCCCCCTTTGCTTACGAGGGGCCTCTCCGATTCCGTGCTCCTTATAACTTTATATTGCGCTCTCTCTCTCTCTCTCTCTTTCTCTCTCTCTCTCTTTCTCTCTCTCTCTCTTTCTCTCTCTCTCTCTTTCTCTCTCTCTCTATGCTGGCATCACGTTGGCGGCTGGCTTCTTCCCTCTAGAGTAATACCTCTATGATCGCACCATTACCATATGCCGCAAAGTCGATATTAACAATAGGAAGTATTTGTGTGTGTATGTGTGTGAGTGTGTGTGTGTGTGTGTGTGCGTGCATCCGTGCGTGCGTGCGTGCGTGCGTGCGTGCGTATGTGTGTGTGTGTGTGTGTGTGTGTGTGTGTGTGTGTGTGTGTGTGTGTCCATAGTTATGATGCATCTACCCTTCACACTCTTAGAGTGTGTGGCTTGTATGCATCACTACTGACCCTACAGTTTTAGGTGGAATCCGAAACATCAGAGTCGCAGTAGAGGACTTAAACAATTTTTCTTACGAAAAAAAGGAGAGATACCCAACCGGAATTAGCACCCGGGACCTTTCGTTCCAAAGGCCTAGCTCTTACCTACGAGCCACCTCGGTTCTCCAACCATACATATACTGACATACTCATGAGTCATTCCAAACCAATTTTAAAAATCCGTGCGGATTTTAAGAATCTCGTGTCTTCGTTATTTGCCGCCGATTTTTTATATTAAAGTACTTATGTAAAAAAGTTCTGAAAAAACTGTTCAGCCCCTAAGGTCCACTATGTGACCCAATAAAGTGTCCTGAATTTTTAATCGTGGCCTAAAAACGGCTATTTTAAAAATATTCTACTGAGCTCCTATTTTAATCAATTTAAACTCACCAAAAAATAATTTCTTTAACTTTTTATAAACTTAAAGAAAAAAATATTAAACCCCCTTGGCAGCTCAATAGGTCACCTATACAGAGATGAATATCAACCTGAAATTTTGTATTTTTAGGTTATGTTTGATTGTTTGCTATTTTACGCACCATTTTTACGTATTTTTAGAGTTTACATCAAAACGGATTAAGATTAACCACGTCTCAAATTCGTTTTAAAAAGATCTGGCACCCCTGTAACTTTTTCTATTATAACCTTTTGAGGTCTAACTTTCAATAAACATAGTTCAAGTATCCTAGAAACTAATGCACTTGATTTGGTTCTGCCTTTTGAATACATAGCATAACTGTGAATTTTTTTTTCTAGATGACTTTTTTCTCCTAAAGTAAACGATATACTATTAAATTTAGACGTAATATACGTAAGGTATTATATATTGCAGACAATTCTATGTACAGTATAAAGAAAATTGACATTAAAACCTTTAATTAGCGTAGTCGTAGTATCATTGAAGATATTTGGGTGAGAAGTTACGATAGATTCAAAATTATGAAAAAATTTAGGTCGAGATATGGAAGGCCCTAAGTTGTCAACGATTTGCGCTCCTAAACTGCCAGCATCTTGAGGCTTCTCATTTTGCCACCTAAATATTTTCGCAATTTTTAATTGAGCATAGCTTTTCATTCAATGTTTATGAACAGTTGAAAAAATCCTTTTTGGTGCATTCAAATTGATTAAAATAGGAGCTCTATAGAATTTTTTGAAAATAGCTGTTGTTTGGCCATGTTTTAAAATTCAGAATACTTTACTGGGTTACATAGTGGACCTTAGGGGCTGAAAATCGTTTTGAGAGCTTCTTTTCATAGGTACTTTCATATAAAAAATCGGCGGCAAGTAACGAAAACTCGAGTGCGCACGGATTTTTAAAATTTGTTTGGAATGACTCTCTTACGTACGCAAACACATACACAATTAACCATGCGCTATACTACACATAAATACACATACGTATACACTAATTCACACATATGCAGAAATGCGTTTTTACAGAAATGTATACAAACACATACTCACGATATTCGCACACAAATTCAAAGACACAATCACACACAAATACATACTCATTCATACATACCCTCAAAACATAACTTTACACAGGCACTGACACATACACACACACACGCATATACACATACACACATGTAGACCCACATACACACAAACAGTATCACATACGCCCACGCACACAAACACTGACACACATACACACATAAACCTGACACACATACACATACACACAATAACGCTCACACTTATTCATAACACACATATTTATATATATATATATATATATATATATATATATATATATATATATATATATATATATATATATATATATATATATATATATATATATATATATATATATATATATATATATATATATATATATATATATATATATATATATATATATATATGTATAAGCTCTCACACATATACAGTTTATATTTGGGTCATTCTTTTTGAAACCGATCAACCCCCCTCACCCAAAATTTAGTAGATCGTAAAAACTTCGTAAAAATAAAAGTAATTTTAGATTCATTAGGCAGCCTCTGATGGGGTTAAACTAACCCTGGATTCGGATTCAGCGATCCCAAAAACATATAAGTACCGTGGTCAAGTTTTTGGGACTTACAATTTTTTTTTGTGGGGCTGTGTAATTAACGTTTTTCATATATACATATTTACAAGTAGATTTTACAATTTATTATTTACAAATAGATTTGGTGCAAACCAAGTTTTTATAATTTACGACAATTAAGTTCTTAAAATTGATAATTTATATTTAAGTTGAACTTTTATTTACATTTTTATTTTATTCCAAATAAATCTTAATTTTTATTTATTTTGATAAATTCATATAGATGCTATTGATAGTTTAAAATCTACTAAACCTCAAATAAAAAGTGTAGAAACTGTAGCGTCTAAATTGATAATATCAGAAACTGAAGACCTGATAGGCGATTCTATTTTACAATTGAACGACGGTATTATTCTTGAAAATGTAGCAGGAACAACTGTAAATGATGATATACCAGTAATCGATTACAGTTTTACAAGAAAGCTGTTTACATACAAACATTCCTACAAAATTGTCAGATCATTTGCTCTTCGTTGATAGTATCTCAATAGATTCATCAATCATGCAAGAAACCGAATGTTTAACAACCCAAGAAGAAAGTGGGTCACAAAAAGTCGTTCAAGTCGAAACTAGTATAAAAGGTTTGTAACAATAAATTTCAGATTGTTTATTTTGTAACAATCAAAATATTATTGAAATTTTTTTTCTAGATGCAGACATTCAAGAGATGCAGAGTGGAGATGTTTATTGTATTGATTCTGGAGAAATATCTAATACTGACCAAGTTTCTCGTACTCAAAATAATGATGTATTCATAATCCAAGAACAAAGTTTGACACAAGAAGCTCAAGACAATAAAGAAAACGTTGCTAAGATTGCTAATCAAGGTTGGATAATGAAAATATTTATAAGTTCTTTTTTTAATGAAAATTTTAATTCAAGTTTATTAATTTGTTTACATAGAGCCTGGAAATGTCCAAGATGAAATTTTCTCTACGGTGTTTACGTTACCTCTGAAATATTTGCCAAAAAAAAGAATTAAAGTAGAGGCATCTGGAAAACCTAAACTGCCTTCAGCAGCTACGGGTGATGTGTGATACAAACTTCAGCTGGAAAAAGAACAAAAACGAAAAGAAAAGGAAGAACAGCTTGCAAAGAAAAAGGAACTACAAATGCAAAAAAATAGAAATAGCTGAAGAAAAGAAGAAATTAAACGCAAAGATGAAAGAATTACAGTTAAAGATTAAAAAAGAAAAGAAATAATTTAATATATATGTCATAAAATTGTTGATTTTTAAATTATTTATGAAAAATGTATTATCAATGTTGATATTAAACGTTTCTTATGTATCAAAGCATTCTATGTTATTTATAAAAGTAATATAAAAATTTAATTATAAAAAAGACAGTGCTTTTTGCGTTTGTTTTATCTGTCTCATAATCGGGGACATATTCTATGAGACACTACGGACAAGCGACAATTTTGTCTCATATACTATGGACATGCATTCATGACACTTCTTTTTCCATTATAATTATTTTTTGATGCTATAATTTCTATGTAAAAATTTAATTCTCTTCTTAAAGCATAATATTATTGAATAAAACAAAAAACCGAAGTTTTTTATTATTATTTTTTAATGATAATAATCGATAATGGATAATGGTGTATCACCCTTCAGCTACTGTCTCATAACAGGGCCTTTTACCTTATTAGCGGAACCTACAAAACCAATTGTAACACCTGAAGCACTTATGAGCAGCGTAGAAAAAATTTTCAAGACTATTATGATAGTTTACTTCAGCAAGACAGAACATGATAGAATGAAGAGAAAACTGAATAAAAGATTATAACAGGCAAGACCAGCAATGAGAATTACAACACATCATAGTTTTATTGCTTTATCTCAAAATTTATTATTAATGAAAAAGTATTCGAATTCTGAAAATGGAGAAGAGTTACTTATGTAACTTAATGTATTTGAATATTCAGTATTCGAACTTTTGTACTCTTTATGTAAGTATTAGAAATTTCGTATACTTTATACAATTATCAATGCAAATATTTAATAAAAATACAAAATGTACTAAAAATACGTGCAACATACCCTCAACAATTAGCGATAAATAATTAATTTACGGTTTTATCGTGGTTATTAAAATCGAAAACTGTGACGGTATAATGTCTCAAACACTTTTACAAATTTTACATTTATTATTGATTTTATTTATTTTTAAAAACTATCCATCCACGACGATTATCATTTCAGCAACTATCACTTTCTGCACGTAATGTGTATTCAATAGGCGTCTGGTAACTTACATTTCGTTTTGACTAGAGGAGTCGAAATATGTAATAACATACTTAGTCCTTAATTTTTGTACTACCTCTGCGAGGCTCAACTGTGAAATACTGCTTTTTTTTAGTGTTATTGAGGTTATGGATGAAAAGTAGCTCCATATACCAAAAATAACCATGGATTCGTGTTCAACGGGCCTGATTTTTTGCCCACTTTTACAATTTCAACCGAGTAATACTGCTTTATTGGAGTATTTTTTGAGGTTATGGACGAAAGATGGCACCATAGGTAAAAATACATAAGAATTAGCTTAGACTCTACTTTTTTGTCCACTTTTGCGAGTCTCAACCGCTTTTTGATTTGCTGAATAAAACCTCTATTTATTTTTAGGAAATTTTTACGATCTACTGAATATTGGGAATGGGGGGGGGGGGTGTCAGTTTCAAAAAGAATGACCCAAATATAAACTGTAGATGTGTGAGTGCGTATATATATATATATATATATATATATATATATATATATATATATATATATATATATATATATATATATATATATATATATATATATAAATTGTATACTTTCTGGTGCCAAAGGAACTCATTGCGTTTGGGTATGTACAATTCACGAAAACTGTAAAATGATGCTAAACTCTATAAATATAAGTAAATTAACAGATAATCTGATATGTAATTATGAAGATTGTTTAAGTAAATTAGTGTGTAAGAAACCAACCCCCGATTGTTATTTCAACAATTGTAACAACTGTCATATTGCAGACTTTTCTTCATATCTTTTTGATTTGTTGAATAAAACCTCTATTTAATTTTACGAAATTCTAACGATCTACTAAATTTTGGGTAGAGGGGGGGGGGGGTGCTCTTTTCAAAAAGAATGACCCAAATATAAACTGTATATGTGTGAGAGCGTATACATATATAAACATTGTATATTTGCTGGTGACAAGGGAACTCATTGCGTTTGTGTATGTACAATTCACGAAAACTGTGAAATGATGCTAAACTCTATAAATATAAATAAATGGACAGATAATCAGATATGTAATTATAAAGATTGTTTAAGAAAATTAGTGTGTAAGAAACCAACCCTCGATTGTTATTTCAACGATTGTAACAACTGTCCTCATATTGCAAACTTTTCTTTATATCTTTTTGATTTGTTGAATAAAACCTCTATTTATTTTTACGAAGTTTTTACGATCTACTAAATTTTGGGTAAGGGGGGTTGGTCGGTTTCAAAAAGAATGACCCAAATATAAACTGTATATGTGTGAGAGCGTATACATATATATATATATATATATATATATATATATATATATATATATATATATATATATATATATATATATAAATATGTGTGTGTTATGAATAAGTGTGAGCGTTATTGGATGAGTGGGAGTGTTGTTGTGTGTATGTGTATGTGTGTCAGGTCAAGATGCTGGCAGTTTAGGAGCGCAAATCGTTGACAACTTAGGGCCTCCCATATTTCGACCTAAATTTTTTCATAATTTTGAATCTATCGTAACTTCTCACCCAAATATCTTCAATGATACTACGACTACGCTAATTAAAGGTTTTAATGTCAATTTTCTTTTTACTGTACATAGAATTGTCTACAATATATAATACCTTACGTATATTACGTCAAAATTTAATAGTATATCGTTTACTTTAGGAGAAAAAACTCATCTAGAAAAAAAAATTCACAGTTATGCTATGTATTCAAAAGGCAGAACCAAATCAAGTGCATTAGTTTCTAGTATACTTGAACTATGTTTATTGAAAGCTAGACCTCAAAAGGTTATAATAGAAAAAGTTACAGGGGTGCCAGATCTTTTCAAAACGAATTTGAGACGTGGTTAATCTTAATCCGTTTTGATGTAAACTCTAAAAATACGTAAAAATGGTGCGTAAAATAGCAAACAATCAAACATAACCTAAAAATACAAAATTTCAGGTTGATATTCATTTCTGTATAGGTGACCTATTGAGCTGCCAAGGGGGTTTAATATTTTTTTCTTTAAGTTTATAAAAAGTTAAAGAAATTATTTTTGGTGAGTTTAAATTGATTAAAATGGGAGCTCAGTAGAATATTTTTAAAATAGCCGTTTTTAGGCCACGATTAAAAATTCAGGACACTTTATTGGGTCACATAGTGGACCTTAGGGGCTGAACAGTTTTTTCAGAACTTTTTTACATAAGTACTTTAATATAAAAAATCGGCGGCAAATAACGAAGACACGAGATTCTTAAAATCCGCACGGAGTTTTAAAATTGGTTTGGAATGACTCATGAGTATGTCAGTATATGTATGGTTGGAGAACCGCGGTGGCTCGTAGGTAAGAGCTAGGCCTTTGGAACGAAAGGTCCCGGGTGCTAATTCCGGTTGGGTATCTCTCCTTTTTTTCGTAAGAAAAATTGTTTAAGTCCTCTACTGCAACTCTGATGTTTCGGATTCCATCTAAAACTGTAGGGTCAGTTGTGATGCATACACGCCACACACTCTAAGAGTGTGAAGGGTAGATGCATCATAACTATGGACACACACAGACATACACACACACACACACACACACACACACACACACACACACACACACACACACACACATACGCACGCACGCACGCACGCACGCACGCACGCACGCACGGATGCACGCACACACACACACACACACACACACACACACACTCACACATATACACACACAAATACTTGCTATTGTTAATATCGACTTTGCGGTATATGGTAATGGTGCGATCATAGAGGTATTACTCTAGAGGAAAGAAGCCAGCCGCCAACGTGATGCCAGCATAGAGAGAGAGAGAAAGACAGAGAGAAAGCGAGAGAGAGAGAGAGAGAGAGAGAGAGAGAGAGAGAGAGAGAGAGAGAGAGAGAGAGAGAGAGAGAGAGAGATAGCGCAATATAAAGTTATAAGGAGCACGGAATCGGCCCCTCGTAAGCAAAGGAGGGCAGAGGCCTCTCCGCTCTTGCGCAATTTCTTATATATTGCGCCATCTCTCTAAAGCCAACTGAACCGCCGTACACAGGTCGGCCTATTTCTTCCTCTATAGTAATACATTTATCGGTCCGATACCACGGAGCCTACTAAAGAGGAAAACTGCAACCTTCTAGGCTAATCAAGGGTGCACATAAAGGAGGAAAGAAAATAAGTGCGGGTGTGTCTATGTGTGTATGTATTGTTATGGTGAGACTAAGATAACCCCCCCCCCCCCTAAAAAAAAGAGAATTTAATTCGGAGTTTTCACTGAATTTCTCGACCAAGAATTTTCTTGCAAGATCTTACTGTTGGTGCAGAAAATATCGAGAAGAAAAGCAACGAACTTCCGGACGCGGCGAAGGAAGATTTCCACTTACTATTTACTTCTCCAGGAGGTGTAGCGTTCATGTTGGCAGCGTGGTGGCTCGATAAGCGACAAGACGTCAGTCCGCTTACGCTGTTATCTCCTGCTGAAATTTGGCAATGGCCCATCCATGGACCCGGATTGCCGAAATAGAAAACGATCCTCGACAAGGCCCACCCTCGAGCCTATTTTGCCCCGAATTCAACCCTCCAACTCTTTCAGGAACCTGTGGTAGTGGATCACACAGGCCGACAAAATTTTCCTGAACCAATAACCCAGAGACCAGACCATACTTTTCCGAAGGTTTTTGGCACGCTGAATCCAAATCCTGCCTCAGAATTGCTCTATCATCTCAGGTTTTCGAGATATCCTAACCTAAAAGTGCAAAAATCACCGTTTTTGGCTGTTTTTGAGGTTATGTTATGCCGCTAACTGATTTTTTAATACAAAACGATCAGCGGCATCTGAAAGTACTAGTCTTGCCCTTCAAAATTCATTTTTGCTTGTTTCGATTCGACTTTTCCTTCTCGAGATATATCGCTTTCAATCTGTAATGTATCAGTGTTTCTTATCTACTAGACATCCTATCCCATAGTTCCGTTTATACTCGGATAAACAAACTCTTCCTGATATTGCTGTCAAACAGCTTGCAAATGCATACCTGGTAGTTTTTGGGGTCACTGATCACAAATCTGGAGTCAGAATCTCCGAATTCAAAATGGCGGATCCAATATGGCGGCTATGATTACCACGATCCGTAGTAAGTCACAAAAAATCCCGGAAAAGCTCTGGAGATCGGTTACTCGGGGGTTTTCAGGGTCGCTGATCTCAAATCTGGAGTCAGAATTTCCGAATTCAAAATGCCGGATCCAAAATGGCGGTTATGATTACCACGATCCATATTAAGTCACCAAAAACACTGGAAAAGCTCTGGAGATCGGTTACGCGGAGGTATTCGGGGTCGCTGATCTCAAATCTGGAGTCAGAATTTCCGAATTCAAAATGGCGGATCCAAAATGGCGGTTATGATTACCACGATCCATAGTAAGTCACCAAAAACACTGGAAAAGCTCTGGAGATCGGTTACGCGCGGGTTTTCGGGGTCGCTGATCTCAAATCTGGAGTCAGAATTTCCAAATTCAAAATGGAGGATCAAATATCGCCACTATCGTTGCCAAGGGCCATAGCCATAGTTGACCAAAATCTTGGAAATGGTCTTTTAAGTCGTCACTTGGAAGTTTCCCGATTCTCCCAGCTCGAATCTGCAGTCAAATATTCCAAGTACAGAATACCTACTGACCCACCCAATATGTTACAAAATGACGGATGTAATATAGCAGCTAGTCTTACATAAAGAACCTCACTTTGACTTCTTATGAAAACGTTGTCGTTGCTCCTGAAACGATCGTTTATATGACTTGCGCCTATAGACAGTCGATACGTTATGTCTATGCAGAGACCAGCAGTAGTCCGCCATCATCCGCTCATCCCACCTACCTTGAAAATGCCGCTCCTTTTGTTTGAAATCCTGATGAAAGCGTTCACCCATTTCTTCGCTGAATGCGCCATTATTCTCAGGAAAGTAGTCTAAATGAGAAAACAAAAAGTGCAATTTCATACTCATCAGGCACCCTAATTTTTGGAAATTCGTTAGCATCGTAGATACAATAGATTTGTACTTTGGATCTCGATAGTTACCTAAAAAATTGTCTGTGACACTTTTGAAGCTCATCCAAGCATCTTTTTGTACGGGTGTCATGGTTTTTACAAAATCATCGTCTTTCATAAGTTTTCTAATATCAGGCCGAAGAAATATGCCTTCTTTAAGTTTAGCATCCTACAAATGCTTAAAGTTGGATGCAATGTACTGGAAACATTCGCCTTCTTTGTCTAAAGCTTTAGTAAATTGCTTCATAAAGCCAAGCTTGAGATGCAATGGAGGCAATAGGATTCGACGAGTGTCGACAAGACTCTCATGAATGACATTGTGTTCACCAACCTTCAACTGGATTCTTTGTGGCCAATTTTTCTTTACCCAGTGCTCCTGTCGGGAACGACTGTTCCAAAGGCAGAGAAAACACGGATGTCTCGTGTTTCCCGACTGCAAACCTACTAAAATATTTATCATTTTGAAGTCACCACAAATCAACCATTTGTGCTCATTATAATAATTGACTTTTTCAAGAAGAAATTGAAAGCTTTCGTACGATTCTTTCAATACGGTGCAATGGCCAATGGGAATTGCCGCATATTTATTTCCATTATGAAGCAGTACTGCTTTAAGACTATCTGTTGAAGAATCTATAAAGAGTCGCCAGTTCTCCGGCTTATAAACTTCTTCTATCTCATATAAACTAATCAAACCTTTAATATCGTTGCAATATACAAGGGAATTCTCTTTAGTAAAATACTTCACGAACTTATTATCTCTTTTCCTGTAGACGGAAATTTTTGTCCCAGGGGATAGAAGATTTCTTTCTTTGAGTCTGGAAGCGCATAGCTCTGCCAAATCTTTACTCAAATTCAATTCCCGCACAAAATCATCCAGAGCATTTTGATCAAAAAGTTGCGGTTTTCCGTCGTCAAAAGAAAATTCATCGTCACTGCTTTCGGCCTCGTCACTTTCAATCGTTTGCCTTTCTTGCTCCGCTTGTGGCTGAGGAACAGTATTTGTATTCCGTTCTATTTTTCCAATTTTTGGTGGTGTTACACTAAGCACCTTAGGATACACAAGCAAATGTTTATTTGTATGGTTTCTACCAGTTATATCACATCCACAAAAGTAGCAGTCATCATCATGATTTCTAGGTTCACGCCACACTACTGTTTCAATTACAACATCCTTTTTTATACTATTCCAGTTTTTCAAAGTTCGGCGACAATCTTCACAAATAGAATTAGGAACCCAGGGTTTATTTAGATTTCTCATAGGCGTTTGATAACATTCTTCGAACTGTGCTCTTATTGTATCACTGATGTTTCTACGGTAAGTTTCTGCCTCAAACTTTCCGCAAACATTGCAAAATTTATTAACTTTATTTGCGCACGGGATTCTCGACATTGTAGATGACTAATCCGTTAGCCTGTCGCTCAAACACGATCTCTAACACGGAAAGTCTTATGTTTCTTGAAAGCACTGAGTGATCTACACTGGATGTACATCAGGTCCATACATGCACACTACGACGTTAATGTATCTAATACCGTATTGATTTATTTATGGGTTGATGACTAATTCGTTAGCCTGTCGATCAAACGCGATCTCTAACACGGAAAGTCTTGTTTTTCTTGAAAGCACTGGCTGATCTACACTGGATGTACATCAGATTCATACATGCACACTACGACGTTAATGTATCTAATACCGTATTGATTTATTTATGGGTTGATGACTAATCCGTTAGCCTGTCGCTCAAACGCGATCTCTAACACGGAAAGTCTTGTTTTTCTTGAAAGCACTGGCTGATCTACACTGGATGTACATCAGATTTATACATGCACACTACGACGTTAATGTATCTAATACCGTATTGATTTATTTATGGGTTGATGACTAATCCGTTAGCCTGTCGCCCAAACGCGATCTCTAACACGGAAAGTCTTATTTTTCTTGAAAGCACTGGCTGATCTACACTGGATGTACATCAGATTCATACATGCACACTACGACGTTAATGTATCTAATACCGTATTAATTTATTTATGGGTTGATGACTAATCCGGTAGCATGTCGCTCAAACACGATCTCTAACACGGAAAGTCTTGTTTTTCTTGAAAGCACTGGCTGATCTACACTGGATGTACATCAGATTCATACATGCACACTACGACGTTAATGTATCTAATACCGTATTAATTTATTTATGGGTTGATGACTAATCCGGTAGCATGTCGCTCAAACGCGATCTCTAACACGGAAAGTCTTGTTTTACTTGAAAGCACTGGCTGATCTACACTGGCTGTACATCAGATTCATACATGCACACTACGACGATCATGTATCTAATACCGTATTGATTCAGATTTCAAACAAAAGGAGCGGCATTTTCAAGGTAGGTGGGATGAGCGGATGATGGCGGACTATTGCTGGTCTCTGCATAGACATAACGTATCGACTGTCTATAGGCGCAAGTCATATAAACGATCGTTTCAGGAGCAGCGACAACGTTTTCATAAGAAATCAAAGTGAGGTTCTTTATGTAAGACTAGCTGCTATATTACATCCGTCATTTTGTAACATATTGGGTGGGTCAGTAGGTATTCTGTACTTGGAATGTTTGACTGCAGATTCGAGCTCGGAGAATCGGGAAACTTCCAAGTGACGACTTAAAAGACCATTTCCAAGATTTTGGTCAACTATGGCTATGGCCCTTGGCAACGATAGTCGCGATATTTGATCCTCCATTTTGAATTTGGAAATTCTGACTCCAGATTTGAGATCAGCGACCCCGAAAACCCCCGCGTAACCGATCTCCAGAGCTTTTCCAGTGTTTTTGGTGACTTACTATGGATCGTGGTAATCATAACCGCCATTTTGGATCCGCCAATTTGAATTCGGAAATTCTGACTCCAGATTTGAGATCAGCGACCCCGAAAACCCCCGAGTAACCGATCTCCAGAGCTTTTCCGGGATTTTTTGTGACTTACTACGGATCGTGGTAATCATAGCCGCCATATTGGATCCGCCATTTTGAATTCGGAGATTCTAACTCCAGATTTGTGATCAGTGACCCCAAAAACTACCTGGTATGCATTTGCAAGCGGTTTGACAGCAATATCAGGAAGAGTTTGTTTATCCGAGTATAAACGGGGCTATGGGATAGGATGTCTAGTAGATAAGAAACACTGATACATTACAGATTGAAATCGATATATCTCGAGAAGGAAAAGTCGAATCGAAACAAGCGAAAATGAATTTTGAAGGGCAAGACTAGTACTTTCAGATGCCGCTGGTAGTTTTGTATTAAAAAATCAGTTGGCGGCATAACATAACCTCAAAAACAGCCAAAAACGGTGATTTTTGCACTTTTAGGTTAGGATATCTCGAAAACCTGAGGTGATAGAGCAATTCTGAGGCCGGATTTGGATTCAGCGTGCCAAAAACCTTCGGAAAAGTATGGTCTGGTCTCTGGGTTAAAAATCTTGTCGGCCTGTGTCACCATCGAACCACTCACACAACACCTATTCTACTGTGATTTAGTAGGTTATAGGTAGCAAGGATATTTACCTAGACATAAAATCTGGGTTAAGGTTTAACGGGAAAATTTAAAATTCAGATTTATTCACAATCAAATTTCTATAATTGACAAAATTATCAACTATGCACTAATTTCGACTTTATGATGGCAGAACTTTCGCAACGAAAAAGTAACCGACTTTATTCTGTATTTTTAATGTTACAATATTTTCTTAAATCTCGAATCGATAAAGTTACAAGTTACCAAAATTTTAAATACAGATACACGTTTTTTCGGCTCGAATGCAGCTCGAAGGCTGCCTGCTTTCCAGCAACGAGGGACGCTGAACTCATCAAAGTATTGAAAATAGTTCCCGATAACGGCGCGTACTTTGTGGCGATTTGCAGCCTGTACGCGCACTACGGCCGCTCTCGAGCGAGGACTCCTCCACGCCTCGCTGCTGGGTCAGGCCTTACCAACGGTATTTTGATTGTCGCAAAGTTACATGGGCCTCTTATGGCAAGCCCTCGAAAAAGTTAATTATATTTCTTTTACCTATCATGGTTACCTCGGCAATATTCAAAAACATAGGTGGCTGGAATTTCTAAAGTGTATATTTTTTATTTTCCAAGTTATTTGGGGAAATCTCGTATTTCATAAAATATTACTCTTAAACTATTAAATTCAATTACTGCTTTATTTATTAATAATCCCGGATACATCTACTACAAAAGTGACTATTTTAATTATAGAGTCACGATACCCAAGTAATAATAATTTGGCAGTAATATCGAATTACGTTTATATGTGTGTGTATATATATAATAATGAAGGTTTTATTGTTTATGGTTAAATTTCTCGTGTTATTACTGTGCAAGGTATTTTTAATTATTCCTTAATAATATAAAACAATTAATCCTTTCATTTAAACCATTTTCAACAATATTAAGCAAGGCAAAACTATAAGTATGGTAAATAATGATTACAGTAAACTACTTTTAGGATAATAAAACTCTATTCTAGATAATTACGAGGTAACGGGCTCTCGCACTTAACCTCTCATGGTCCTTACAAATTATTTTTCTTACGCATAAATCTTGAGTTATCTTCGATCTTGAACAGCTGATTTCTTCAGATGGTATTTATACAGGTGGTACATCATAATCTTTTCGCAAAAAAAACAGCCAGTGGAGGCTCCAAACGTAACACTATGTTTGTTAGCTTCCACCTACACCTAGCACCCATGTAACGGACTTAATTGTATATCAAAAAGGCGGACGATGAACGACTTTGTCGGGAATCGAACTGCGGAACTTTCCGTCCAGAGACGAACACTTTAGTACATCAGCTACCGTACTGCGCTGGCTGTCTTGCTTCGTTTCGAGTATATCTCTTATTCCACCTTGATTTCTCCTGATTCCTCACTTATACAATTGACAATGAAATACACTAAAAAGTATTCCTATCAAGATGTACTTAATATTATATGATGTTAGTAGGGGACGGAACTAACATGGACATAACTTATATTCCAGCTTAAAAATGCTCGTAGCGTCTCGTATTATTGTTATTAAAATTTTACCGCATAAATAATTTTTACATCCTGCAAATACTACCAGAAAATACATTTTGTTGACCAATAAAAATAATTTTCTGACTAAAATTTGTGTACGTTACAACCTTAAAATATCGTCTTGTGCGTGTTTGAAAAATTTCAATCCTTTGACGATTCTGACATTTGCCTTTTTGTACTCTGGATACATACTTTGAAAATTTCTCGTTAGATACTAAGAAATTAAAAAGCACGTATTTCAAGCACGTATATTAATGCTATTATCAACATTTTGAAGCAAATCGCTGGACGAAAAGTATGCACCCTGTAATAGTAGTTAGTTGAATTTGGCTTTAAAACGAATGAAAATAAACATAATGATCCCTACAATTTGAAACGTGCATGTGAAGATTTAACATACACGTATATACATTTTCATAAAAATCCGTTGGATAGTTTCGGGGGAGTATAAGAACAAAAAATTGCACTCTGTGGAGGATAGAGGAGATATAATTTAAAATAGTGGAAAATATAAAAAAAATATCTCATTGCTGTTTTTTTCTTACGCAGTTTTAGCAGATTTTTATTTAGACCTTAAATTGCTAAAACTTGTTTCTTTCAGATTCACATAGTTTCTTTTCATTTTCTATATTTTAATAGGGTTACATGAAGGGTAACAAAAGGAATATGTGTTTTTATTTGACTTTAGCATGTTTTAGCACATTTTGGAAGGTGACAAAATGGACTAAAGTTAAATAAAAGCATCAAATACATTTATTTTTCTTCAAGTAACCCTCTTAAAAAGTAGAAAATAAAATATAATCACTTTTCAATCAAGAATAATGCATTTTGAAATTGTTTAAAGGTGGCTACTTCGATTTCAAAAAACGAGATTTAGCAGCATAAGATTTAAATAAATATCTGCTAAAATTTTCTAAGAAGAAAATTGCAACCGGATTATGATTTTTTCTGAATTTTCCACTATTGTAAATGATGATATTGACAAAATTAAAATAGAAAATTTTCAACGAACTTTCTGTTCACGCATAGAAGCATATATGTGCACTCATACGTACACACGCACACATACACATACACAAATATACACACACACATGCACACATAGGCACACACTCATATATGTATATATATATATATACACACACACACATATATATATATATATATATCAGGTAAAAATTAAAAAAAATTATATAAATATAAAATATATATACGTGAGTGCGTATATACACACACATATATATATATATATATATATATATATATATATATATATATATATATATATATATATATATATATATATATATATATATATATGTATATGTATATGTATATGTATATGTATATACGCACTCACGTATATATATTTTATATTTATATAATTTTTTTCAATTTTTACCTGAGAAATAATATGTGAAAACACATGAGAAATCAGCTGTGACTATCAGTCATAATTTCATATGCTTTCTCATTTGATTTCTCATGTGAGATTGCACATAAAATATCATGAGTGAATTTTCAGAATGGTTACCAATATAGAGATCGCCGAAGTTTGATGGCTTCTCTCTATGCGTTTCCTGCCGGGTTCGTCTACTAGACTCATCAGTAACACTGTTGTAGACGAACCCTGCCTTAGATGCTCTGGAAGGGATGTGCTATCAGGCTTATATACTGCACTTGCGGATTTCCAGGCACTTGTAAGAAAGCTGGTATCCATGAAGCGGTGAAACGCCAAAGCTGTAGCGGGGGCGAAGGAGTACCCACGGGGTCTTGAGGTCTAAACATTGATATATGGGTGATTATCCGGGAAATCGAAATCGAAAAAATTATTCTTTGTTTATTCCTTCAGTAGAAATATTCCTAATGGTATGTAGAATGTATGTGAATTTTTTCAGATTTTTTGAAACTCTTAGGTTTACAGTTGATCAAGACTGAATATGAGCATGCAGCCATTTTTTACATTTTATAACAAATATTAAACTCCATTTATTCAACAAAATTAAATCTTTAAAAAAATTATCAACACAGGATTTTGTAGCAAATTTTATGAAGTTTTCATAAAAAATGGTTCCAAAACCTTTTAATGTCCCTTTCGATTAAATAAACTCGTACAAAAGTGACTGCCAGAGTCGCAAAATGGCAGAAGTGCAATATTTATATAAAAAAATCAAAATAAGATCAAATATTGTTACAAAAAATATTGAAATGCACATTTTAGCAATAAGGTCATATTTAGCTTGTGACATGTAAAATGCTACAAGTTGAATGCTGAAATAAAAAGGCTGAAAATAATCATTCCTGAAAAGAAACATAGTAAGGTTAGTGGTTAGATTAGTGCAGGTAGGACTTCGTTAGAAGGAAAAGAACTGTTAATATTAAAAGTGAATAACTGAGAACCGGAAGGAATCACACACGCACGCACCACCACCACCGAACCTACACTATTTTATTAATAATAAATTATTAATCGTGCACGTTGTCTATTCTATATTTCACGGGGGAGATCGACGGCGCGACACACACACATACACCTACCACTCAGCAACAAGACAGCAGCCAAGAAAAAGCTGAGCAGCAATAGGAAACACCGACAACGGAGCAGTTGTTGAATCCCTTTTCTCTTTCTTTGAGTGTGGGCCTATAGCAATAGGTGTGTTAGAAGGAGAGAGAGAATTGAGTTAAGAAAAATAGAGGGAGCTAGGGCGCAGGAACGCCTCGAGTAGAGGACAGCAATCCTACCATCCACCCCCATTCCCTCCGGAGCTCTCTAGCAGTACAGTCGCATTAGTTTGAGTATCTTTCAGCAGCATTATATTTTTGAGGTTAGCCTCATCGCGTGGGGAAGTATTTAGAAGTTTGCTGTCATTGTTCTTATTTGAGTTTTAAATTATAATTTTGGACTTATTTTGAACGTGAGTGGATTATTCTGGTCGGCGAGTTTTTGCCCACAAAATGCTCGACGTCAGGAAATATTCAAGAGAGTTTTTGTAATTTTGACTTAAAAATTACTTGGTAAGAACTTCCGATACTTTGTTTCTGTCTCAGATGGAGTTGCTGCAAAATTTTAGGTGTTTGAAACTTGGTTTAGAGTGGAGCAGGGTGAGTTGGTCGTTAGGGTTTTCTTTATTATGTCAGGTTAAGGGTTCCAGAGGCCGTATTATTTTGTTATAGGGTTTATATTAATTGCAGCATAGCGTTCGGCTTCTCGTGCATGCGAGTGAGGGCAGCAAGCGGCCATTTAAGATGCCTGACCGCATGCGAGAATTACTAGCGAATATTGGCGTGACGTTATTATTATTAAAAATGGGTTTAGTAAATTCTAGTAATCCGGAGTGATTATCGTTAAACGTGGTGGTGATTAGGACTTAATATATTTTAATTTAAATTGGTTTATTTACGTAATATATTTTACGTAAATAAATCAATTTATTGAAATAGTTAGAACCTGCATACATGCAAACCGTAATTACCATAAATTAAGTAATAGTTATTAATAAAGAAACGAATTGAATCAGCGTCGGTTTCGCTGATTGTCCAGACGCCCAGTTCAGCGAACCTCCTCGAGAGATATGAGGAGTCCGGGTAGAAGGCAATTGCGAGTAAATTTGAGAGCATTGTCTTACTAAATAAAATAATAGTGATATTGTAGAGACAATTAGCCATAGTTAAAAATACAACATCATAAGCTTCAAAGAACTTTAAATAAGAGGGCTTAAAAAAATCTAAAAATATTCACGACTATTTTACATGCTAAAAGAAACATTTTTGCCGAAAAAAAATTTCTTTTTTTTTGTTTTAGATTTCCCAAAGAATGAACCATATATAAATATGATCATATTTAGCTCCAAACAAATTTAGACCTATGAGATTCAAAAAATGTGAACTAATTTTTCTGCATTCTATATACTAGTAGGAACATTTTTTCAGAAATTAAAAGAAAATGTTCTAGTTTTCCATTTCCAAGAGAGTTATTTTTTTTCCATCCATTTCCAAGATATATATATATATATATATATATATATATATATATATATATATATATATATATATATAAAATATAGGGTTTTTTATATTATTATATTACTTATTTATATATGGATAATTCACTGACAAATCAAAAGCATAAAAGAGTATTTTGCGAATTGCGCTCCTAAATTGACACTCACCTCCAACATCTGATCAGTTTTGAGTTGAGACATGTCTCATAATTTCATTTGAAATAGTCTGCAAAATTTCAGCTCATAACATGCTTCCCATGAACAGTGATGGTGGACACAAAATTTGGTTTCATACGAGGGTAGTTCAATAAGTCTTTAGAATGACCAACAGATGGTGCGCGAATCGCTCCAAATCATCTGTTTTCAGTCAGCACCACTCCCGACTAGATATATGGTGCAGTCACAGTCCACATCTTCTGAGTTTACGTGTTTTTATAACCAATTGAACAAAAAAAATTGCTTGTTAAGAAAAATGGAAAAAAACGATTTCAGAGCGGTAAATAAACATTTTCATTTAAAGGGTTTAACTCCATATGAGATAAAAAATGAATTGGACTCAGTTCATGGCACATCTGCCCCTGCCTTAGCAACGGTTTATAACTGGGTAAATGAATTTAAGCGTGGTCGTACATCAATAAGTAACGAACCACGTTCAGGAAAGCCCGTAGAAGCAACTACTCCCGAAATCATCAATAAAATCCACGATATGGTGTTGAAGGATAGAAGATTAAAAGTGCGTGAGTTAGCTGAGGCCACAAGGATATCTATAGGTGCAGTTGTTTCAATTCTACATGAAAAATTAGGCATGAGAAAGCTATCGGCAAGATGGGTGCCGCGTTTGCTCTCAGCTGAGAATAAACGCAATAGAGTGGTCGCCTCTGAGGCTCTTTTGGCGCGCATAAGTCGGAATCCTGAGGAATTTTTTCGTCGATTTGTGACTGTGGATGAAACATGGATACACCACTACACTCCTGAGACAAAGGAACAATCCAAACAGTGGATTTCCACAGGCGAACCAGCTCCAAAGAAGGCAAAGACCGTAAAGTCAGCTGGTAAGGTTATGGCTACAGTTTTTTGGGATGCACGTGGAATTATACTTATTGACTACTTGGAAAAGGATAAAACAATTACTGGTGAGTATTGTGCATCATTATTAGAGCAGCTGAAAGAAGAAATTAAAAAAAAACGACCACATTTGGCGAGAAAAAAATTCTCTTTCATCACGACAACGCCCGAGTTCACACATGCTTCGTTTCAATGGCTAAAATTGAAGAACTAAAATTCGAATTGGTCGAACACCCACCGTATTCACCAGATTTAGTCCCCAGTGACTTTTTCTTATTTCCAAACTTGAAAAAATGGCTCGGTGGACAGAGATTTACGGACAACGAAGACGTCATTGCCTCTGTAAGTGCTTATTTTGAGGAACTTCCGAAAACGCACTTTTCTGAAGGATTAAAAAAACTTAAAAAGCGATTGACCAAGTGTATAGAGCTCCAAGGAGATTATGTTGAAAAATAAAAAAAAATTTACCCAAAAAAAATTGTTTTTATACTTTATTCTAAAGACTTATTGAACTACCCTCGTATATACGTATACACATACATACATACAGACATTATTCAAAAACCTATTTTTGTGACTTAAGAACCTCAAAAATATCAAAATTTATCAAAATCTCTGATTGTGAGAACTCACATGAGAAAATACATGAGAATCCAATGTGACTATCATTCATAATTTCATGCGCTTTCTCATGCTTTCATATGCTTTCATATGTGAAATCGCACATGAGATATCATGTTTGAATTTGCAGTAGGGATAAAATACATAATAGATATATTTATTGCATATCTTTTTACAGCATGAAAATATTACATAATAGGAAGAAAATTAATCAAACACAAAAATATATAATATCTATAACTAGATCATAAATAATTGATATTGAATTTGAAAATTAGGTTTATATAAAAAATACATTTAAGATATAAGAAAGTTGTAAATAGAAAATATATATCTACCTTATTTGCTTATATTAAAAATAAATCTTCTATCTTCTACATAATATTAAGATTCATTATCAATCGTGTTGAGATGGCCTGTACCAAAGCTAACATTCTAATTATTATTAATAATTATTATTTAATTAATTAGTATTAATAGTACTAATATCTCTCATTAAAATTAAGCATTAAATTAACTATTATTTTTGAAGAAAAACGATTTTTAAACTAATCATAGAGATGAATAATATAAATAATTATTATCAACTAATTATTTATAACAATACCGCATCAGGATATTGCAACAGTAAGAAAGCGGATTAACGCACAACGCGGGAAAGATCACCAGAGGAAGCGAGAGGGGTATCAAGGAGAGAAAGAGAGACAAGGGAGATCCGAGCGAGAGAGAAAGGTGATTGAAGTATATAAAAAGCCAGTTGAACAGTAGGTATGTTCTCAGTTCTCTGCCACTCGCTTGAGTACTAGAGAAGCTATAACACTTTTTGTGCCTGAAGCCGGAGCAGTTTAGATAAGAAAATAAGAATAAAAAAAAAGATAAGAATTCAGAACATGTGTGATATAGTCTAGTGGCTGGATCTACCGTGTAATCTGATACTCTCACTACCAGCAACCTATCTAATATTTTTTATAGATTGTTAAAATTAAATGCTCCTTACCTTTAATCTCTGCTGGATTTATGTAGCTACTTTCTGGTGTGTAGCCAAGTCGTGGGTTGATAAATGATATTATTCCAATAGTTGAATTGACAAATAAACTTTTATTTATTTATTAATATGTATGAATTATTATAATTGTAACAATTGAATCGCTCTGTTATTGATTTGTAGAATACTTGAGACTTTGCTAATATAAGTTTCTTTATTTGAAAAATTAATTGTCTGTATTTTAATAGAAATATGGATAAAACATAGATATAAATTTTAATGGATATTTTATATATTTTATAGTAGATTTATACGTTCTAGTTGTATTTTCTTTTTGCTTGAGCCGCGAGACGGCCTACTGTGGGCCTTACGAACGAACTACCTATCCTAATAGATACTATATTCGAACTGATTCTTGAAACGTGCAGTCTGAATAGATACGCTTGCCGAATTTCATAAATTTTATAATATTTATCAAATTCTTATAAATATAACTTTTAAACGCACTTAACAACGCAATTGTGTCAGTTACAAAATCTTATAAAATGTTTTCGCGAGCATTTTTGATTAATTCGATTAATAAATGATGCGTAGGTATTTTGCAAGTGCATTCTTTGCTGACGTGGTGTGACTCGAGTTTGTTTATTTCTTACGTGTACAATCAAAAGATATGTCATACGACGTAACAATGCACTGCTTGGGTACGCCTGACCTTCCTCAGTATTGAACCGGAGAAGTCTAACGTGTCACGCCAAGCTATACCGGGGAGCCTTCCTTGAAGTGGCGAAATAACGTTTATTTTTACCGTTCATCGGAGTAGTTTTTCTCCTTGAATCAAGATATCCCACGTTTACGACTTTTACAGTAATTTTGATCAGCAAATTCTGTTTGTATATAAATCAATCATTTCAGAAAGTATATTTTGTTGATAGTTCAAATTAATTTTATTATCACACATACTAAATATTGGCCAATGTCCCGCGGGAGACAGTGTGCGAGGACGAGGCGCGGGCTCAGCACTCTCCCCTTCTCAGCCAGATCAGAGACATCGAAATTTGTCGAGCTCTCGTTGAACGAGAGGTACTGATGTACACCACCTTCATGCTCAATATGCGAGGTTATAAATACCTCCCATACAACTTGCTAGAGGCTTATTGTTGACTGTAAGTGCGAAGGTGACCATCAGCCCCTCTTGTCGAACGAGAGACGAGGAAACCTGGGAGCCCTGCACCGTCCTCGATAGCCCGCTGAAGTCTCCAGCGTCAAAGGCTTAACTAAGCAACGAAAAACTGGGATTAGCATAACTTCCGACCTCAGGAAAGGAACGTGAGTTCGATCCTAGATACTTCGAACACGGATATTCTCTCTTTGACTGGAGGGATCCGAGGCTAACCATCTAAAGTACCTGCTACATACACAACGTCTAGACTAGCCTAGTCGTAAGTCAACTTAAAAATTATATAAGTAAATATAAGACCGAATAAATATATAAACTCGCCTTCACGATCAAGAGCGAGTGATATAAAATTTATGTAACTAATTGTTAGAAACAAATATTTAAAAGTTAATAAAATAATAAAAGAAATATAAATTATCCACATAAATAAATAACATTGCAAACACGAATTTATTACGTTCCTATCAAATCAATTTATTTTTGGATAATATAGAACCAACATATATAATCGCTATACATACATAATATTGAGCACCCTTTTGGATAATTGAAAAAGATAAGGTCTTGCAGATGAGAAATTCAAAATTCTCGCGACGTAGCATAGTTATTTCTAATTACGGTATTATAGAGTTTTAATTAAGAAGATTGACTGATTGAACGCCAGGAGCCACCACCGGACAGCCGTCAATCAACCAAGAAGAAAATTAATTACCGACGGAACAAGTGACCGGACAGCGCTGCGGTAGCTACATAAACGTTCTTTTTGCGCGCTAATTAGTCAGTGTATCGCATCGGAAATATTGGCCACCCACGCTGACTTAGCCTTCGCGAAAAGAGCGATGATAGAGACCGAAGAAGCTCTCGTAAAATCCGAGTTACACCTCGCCAAAGCGCAAACACTCAAATGGATCGCGTATGAGGACTATTGTGCTGCGTTAGCCCAGTACAATAACACTGTCAGTGTTATATCATTCAGCACGCGGTCGACCTTAGATCACAATAAAACCGCAAGCGATAAAAATCGCTAAAGTGTATCGAACATTTCGAATGCTGACCGTCGAAATGCTCTTACAACGCCTAGTGTTAATATTACATTAAATCACAATAAAACCGCGAGTGATCGAAATTGCAGAAGTGAATTGAATATTTCGAACGCTTAGCGTTGGAATGCTCTTATAACGCCTAGCAGTCAATATAAGGTTAAATTAAATAAGGAAAAATTAAAGTGTAGTGATAAAAATCAACAGTAAAAGAAAACCATTCCAATACGCATGGACCATAGGAAATGGACGCACATCTGCGTATTAAAGTGCTCGCATTCTCTTCCGGTCTGAGCGCTCAACGGATCTCAAGAAACACAAGCGCTTGAGCAACGAATCGAGCTAGCCACTTCAGCCACAGTCCTCGATCGACAGAGCGAAGCAGATGCATCACTTGCAGCGCTCGACAGTAACCAAGTGACGCATGCTATAGCTGAAGCGCCCGAGCAGCCCGACACACAAGCGGAGACAGCTGTAGCACTTGACGGAAATCAACCGACCCAAGCTCTCGACGAATAGAGCGCGAATCCCGACTCAGACCCAACTTGCGATCCGGAGCGGTCACTTTTAACAAATGTACAGTCCCCTATAAATATAAGGGTAGTAAAATTAAATTCAACAGCACAAAGAGAACGTCACACAACAAGACCCAATCCCGGACCACTGATGGAAGAAGATAAACGAGAGTTGGAGAAAATGACAATGGCACTTTCGCGGAAGGAAAATCGTAAACAAAACGTTGGGTTAAACAGAAGTACCACCACTACTCACTCGGAAGATGACGAAGAACATCCATCAACACAAACAACAGTTTCCCCGAAGTGCATCCAATTGCTACAAAAGAAAAAACGGCATTCTTGTCTACACACCCAAGCAAAAAGTCGAAGAAAGATAAAGAAAGAAGCCACAAAAAGAGTAAAAGCGTACACTTTAATAATTCTTTAGGATAATTTGACCATTATCTATATTTTTAGCAAGAAATGCAGCTCTATTATGGTATTGCGACTATATCAGTTTTTTTTGTACTAATATAAGCTATCTTTATAATTCTTTTAGTGATGATACATGTAGTCGAACCCATTATTATAGGTGCTAAATAGGCATTTTAATCATATTTTAGCATAATTTGACTGTTATTTATATTTTTAGCAACAAATGCAGCTTGATTATCATTCTGGGGGTTATGCAGATACTTTTATACTAAAAAATGCATCTCCATGAATTTTTTGGTGTTCAGCCGAATGATCTAACCCATTATTAATGGTGCTAAATAGGCATTTCAATCATATTTTAGCATAATTTGACTATTATTTTTATTTTTAGCAAGAAATACAGCTCGATTGCCGTACGGGTACTTTTGTACTAAAAAAGGGCATATTCATGAATTTTTTGGTAGTCGATCGAGTAATCGAACTCTTCTTTTCAACTTTTAGGTTAAGTAGAGTTCGAGAAGAATTACAGAATTGTGCTCGCAAGTGTTTACCTCTCCGGATGAAACAGACATGAGTCATCGCTGATTTTTACCCACACAGTCGAAGCATCTCCAGGCTCGATTAAAAAAATATTCATGATTTTGAGGAAGTCAGTTTGACCACCATTGACGAAAGTTACAGTAGTATACACTCGAATCTTGAAAACTGATAAGCCACTGAATAATGGGTTTGGAACTAGCTTCCACACAGAACTATTGAGACTTTCATTTGAATTATGTGTTAAATCTCCATTTGGTGGTGTCGCATCCGTACTTATTGAACGGCAGCATTCATGGACTCTTGCGCCACTTTCTCGCATACTTCACTCAAATAACTATTTATTGAGTTAAAAGCAGATTATGCTACTGGCTTTTGAGAATCCATAATGCCGCTGAAAATAGACAATCCAGCATGCCCATGGCCAAGTGCACGTAAAGCAAGCACACTTCTCCTATTCACTTCCCATGCATTTAATTTTTTACCTACTTTCTTACTTGAATTTATGGCAGCTATCTGATCACAATGTGAACCCGCAACATCAATTTTAAATCCAAGTCCTTGTGTACTTGACCTACTGAACTGTACATTGACATAACATTCGCTGAAATGTACAATACCTTTTAGTTCGGAAAATAGATTATTGATGTTAATAATTCTATTTTTGAATCACAAGGCTCATGAACTGATGATGTGCTGTTGAGGTTTCTTAAAGACGAGGAAGGTCTTTGTCTCTTCTTATCCGGATCATCAGCTATATCTCTCTTCTTAGGTCTACCGCGAGAAAACTTTTTATCCGGATGAGTACTTCCATATCTCCCATATTTATATTTCTCTTTATTAGAAGACATTTTTATACACTTATCACAATACAAATTTATATTATTTGCCCTTTAAATCTCACTTGCACTTACACTTGCATTAGTTATATTTTCCTACTATTAAAATTCACAATTGGACTATATATTCAACTTATGTAATATAAATACACTTTTCACTACACTACACTTAACTTAGTTTCCACTCGCAAATTAACTTGCGAATGCGAAAAATATTTTTTACACTTAACAACAATTAACGACGAATAAAAAGAGCTGTCAAAATTCGAATCATAAAATCACAGATATTAGCTGTGTTTACATATAGTGTCGAACAGGTGACAAAAATCTCTCAGGATAGAGACTCTACATATAATTCTGTTCATGGCACTACAAAGACAATAGGTACCTTAGATTATAGGAACGAAACTGACCGTCACAAAACTTTCCAAAATAATTCAAATTATATATTGCAAAGTCAGGCGACTTCCATTCCGAGTTTCGCAAATTCATACTCATTATACGCCGATATCAAAACACAAATAAACGTTATATTCCTTCTCTCTCGTTCCGTTAGTTTTCCCTGAAAATGATTGTACATTTTAATATATTCTATACGTGCCTAAAACGTCGGAAACAAGCTTATAAATTATTTTAATGGTAACTGGAAAAAGCGATTGTAAAATGTGAAGTGGACGCTCGATAGAATATGATTTATGATTGTTTTCCTATGCGAGCGGAAAATCTGAGAAGAGCCATAAATAATGTGCTCAGCTAAGAAGCCCAAAGGACCGAGCAAAGACTCATACGTGCTCGTCTCCCCTTTCACTTAAGACGCATTTTAAGGGTTCCTGGAAACGAGCTAGCTGGAACAATGCTTTCCTTGTTTACTGCGCTGCGAAAAGGCAAGAGCCGCGCCACACTCTCATATACGTGTCTACAGCGTGGCGTTTTCGGAAGGAAGAATTGCGCCTAATAATTTGGTGAGCCCGCAGCGCGCATTGCGTATTTAGCGCGAATTTACGAATTGGTCACAGCTCTCCCATCCCCCTTCCCAGAGTTGAGGCATCGTCCCGATCTCGAATCTGATCGAACTCAATACACAATAGAAGGGGTTGGTGTAAGCTACCGAAATAATGTAGGGCACGGAAGGTTGTATTTTTAGGGCCTTTCGGCCTTTTATTGTGGCTGACCCCTTTTATTATAAAAGTATAAAGAAGGTGATGATTTGAGCTTAGACATCTTTATGAAGTCTCCCTCGCCCTTGGGTCGAATCTCGGGTACCGCATCCAGAGTGACTTGCATTCCCGGGGTTTGCGTCGCATACGCACTTTTTCGGGCGTATCCTTCCACCTCGGAGCTATGGCTTTCGGCGAAGCATCATGCGCAGCCCCCCGGTGGTCGAGCGATTTCGATGTCGTCTTCTTTGCCTGCAGGCTTATGAACGGCTTGGCCCCTCAGGTAGCCACTCTTCAGCTGTCATGTGGGGATCTCCACGACGATATCCCCTGCCTCATCGATCAGCTAGTAGATGTTTGACCCAAGTTTAGCCGATATTTTATATGGGCCGATGAATGTTGGAGCATAGGTAGCTGTCCGACTCTCTTTTGCCGACAACTGAACGTGGTTTTTTCTCAATACCATGTCGCTGACCTGAAAGCACGGGTCTCGATGGTTGGCGTCATAGTATTGCGCTTGTCTAATCTGCGCATCCCCCAAGGGCTCACTCTCCCGCGCTCTCAACTCTTCCGAATCGTGCATGCGGTTGATCCATGCGTCGAGCACTTTACACTGTAGCCTATCCATAGCAGCAACTTCTTGCATTCTACGCTCGGTTGCAAGTGGAGTTGGTTGGCGACAGTAACTCAACATAGCGGGACTGACAGCAGTCGCGCTATACTGAGTAGTGCTGTACGCAAACATTAGCTGATGTAGGCTCATGTAGGTGTTGATCTCAAGTAAGATGGTTTTCATGAATTTATGATGAAATCACCAGAGACTCAGGCGACCTCTGGAGGGTACGAACGTCACCAGCAACTCCCAACCTTCTCGTCAGTAACCTGAGATACCGATGAAACACCTTAGTTCCCGCGCAGCGTGTATTTGTTTACAACGACTTTTTTGCGTTCGTCGCAATTTGCTTATTGCTAAAAATGGCAGAACGAACCGAACAGCGAATTTGCATAAAATTTTGCTTTAATCTCGGTAAAAGTTGTGCGGAAGCTATTGAAATGTTGCAAAAGGCCTGTAAAGATGAGTGTATGGGCAAAACACAAATAAAAGAGTGGTATAGGCGGTTCAAAAGTGGCCGCACATCTGTTGACAGTGATCCTCGTTCTGGTCAACCTTCGACGGGAACATCGTCGGATAATGTCGAGCGTGTGCGTGTCGCAGTTGAACAAGATCGTCGTTTGACTGGGAGAGAACTGGCAGATGAACTTGGAATACCAAAAAGTACAGTTTGGCGAATTTTAACCGAGAATTTGGGAATGACTCGTGTGTGTGCAAAATTCATCCCGAAACTGCTCTCAGACCAGCAAAAAAACCTTCGATTAGAAATCGCTCAGGACAATTTGGAAATGATTAATAGTGATGAAAACTTTCTTAAAAAGGTTATTACTGGTGATGAGTCATGGGTTTATGGTTATGATCCTGAAACAAAACAACAATCTTCACAGTGGAAGCTTCCATCTGAGCCTCGTCCGAAAAAAGCTCGTCAAAGTCGAAGCAACATCAAGTCAATGTTGATTGTTTTTTTCGATTATGAGGGCCTTGTGCACCACGAATATGCCCCTACAGGCCAGACAATCAATAAAGAGTACTACGTTGAAGTTTTGAAAAGATTACGTAATGCAATCAGGAGCAAACGACCGCAACTTTGGGAAACCGGTGACTGGCTTCTTCATCACGACAATGCTCCAGCGCACGCATCAAACCTTGTGCAGCAGTATTTATTGAAACACAGTGTTGCGCAGCTCCGCTAGCCTCCATACAGTCCTGATATAGCTCCCTGCGACTTTTGGCTGTTTCCTCGATTGAAAATGCCGCTTAACGGACATCGATTCGACAATAAACAGACTGTTGAAACTAATGCAACGAATGTACTAAAGGCGATTCCGAAGTCTGACTTTCAAGAGTGCTTTAATAAGTGGAAACATCGATATGAGCATCTTGTTCAATCAAATGGGGACTACTTTGAACGATGCCACCCCCCGGATGACGAAGAATAAATCAAGCGCCGAGAAATCGAGGTAGGTCGGATACTTTTGGGACAGACCTCGTATATATGCTCCTCTAGAGGTACTGCCAGCTTCCAAGCGTTGCCTTCTTGTAACGACATGGACAGCATGAAGTCTGGGCGATAGACGTATACTTAGCCTCTTACCACCTTATAGAGCGGATATTCACTGGATCTGAGTAGCACGTTCTCTACACAACTCAAATACCAACGATCTTTGGTTCGGTCGACCCATCCAATGGCTAAGATTGTGGTTTCGTCATCCTTTTCGAACATACGCAATAATGCAGCAGGCAGGTAATTAACAGCTCCTTTACGATATTCTACCGTAAAGCGGTGCGTTTGCAAATCGATCGCCCAATTTCGCCAGCCAACTAGTTGGGTTGTGTAGATTACTCAACCAGCATAGACTCTCGGTGTCCGTTATCACTCTGAAGTCATAGCTTTCAACATATGGCCTGAACTTCCTTGTTGCCTAGATCACTGCGTGGTATTCTCACTCGGTCGGGCTGTAGATGTGTTCTGCTTGCGTAAAAGGTTCGGCTCGCGCTCTACTCGGTCCACTTTCTGAATCAGTACTGCACCCATGCCCGTGATCGATGCATCAGTTTCGATTACAAACTCTGGGTCGAACTTTTGCCGATGTAGAATCAGAGCGCTGTCGATAAGCACTTTCAGCTGTTCGAATGACGCTTGATGTTTCTTGCCCCATTCATACCTATTGTTCTTCTCCGTCAGGCGTGTGAGCGACTCGGTGAGCGTGGCGAAATTACTCAAGAATTGTCTATACCACGAGTCCATCCCCATGAAGCGCCTCAACTTTCTCAGTTTCTTAGACACTGGATATTTCGATATACGGGCGACCTTCTCGGAAATAGGCTTAAATCCATCGTGATTTAACCAGGACGCCGAAATATTTAACTTCCTCGCGGCAGAAGACACTCTTCTCCCGGTTGATGGTTAAGCCCGATGTTTTGAACCACTCTAACACGAGCTTTAAGATCTCAAGATGTTGCTTAAACGTCTGGGTGACAATGATAATATTGTCAAGGTATGGAGTAGGCGTACCATTGAAGGTCGACACTGATAATCTCATCGATCATCGGCTGGAATGTTGTCCCGCGTAAGCTAGACCATACGACATACGCTTAAACATAACCAATCTCAGACCCGACTTGCGTGTACATTTCTTTCTCGTTTTTCTTCGATACAGGGAAGTATTTTTGTTTTGTGGGTCGTGTACTTCCTACGTGTAACCTATGTTCTATGCAAGTGGTGCGGCCTATAGCATCGCCCCCTTGAGGTAGGACTTGGTCAACGAGCACGTTCACTTGCGCTCGTTCCTCCCCGCTTATATGTGGGAGGCCCTCCGCAGACACTGCTAGTGCACCGCCTACAGCGAGCCCTGCCATCTCTAGTGGTACGATCCCATTCAACTCTTTGATGAAGAGCGTATTGTCTTGGGCATCGTACAATGCGCTGAATAACTGCATAAAATTCCTGCCAGCATAACAGTCGCAATCCAAATTTGGCAGGGTAGCCACTCACACATTCTTCTTTACACCCCCAAGTATAAATAGTAGGCAGATATATATCTGTAGTGCAATCGCACCTACGACAGTGTGTGCTGCGCTCGATACATATAGAACTTATATTCTGTAGTCACCGTCATTGACCTGCAGCCACCAACGGCGCTCATCGTTGTTAGCGTCGATATGCTTAGTCGTGGTTGGAACGCGTGACTCCGCTGGGGGTGATGTGATATCGAGCCACTTACTGCCTCTTCTGGTAGCATTAGTAGCATTCTGATAGTGTTAGTTGCTTGGGTTACCTCGATACTTTCGCTCTGTGTAGCTACAACGTTCGGCTCAGTTGGCGGCGATAGAGTTGACTCTGCCTGCTGTGCCTCTGGCGGGTGCATGGTCATTTTGGCCGTATCTGAGCTTTCTCCCGCATTACGTTTAAATTGTGAATTGAATGGTGGTATTGGCGCGATGATGGCGGCTCTTCTCTCGCCACTCACCAGGATAACCACCTCGCCAAGGACAAACATTCAACATAAAAAAAATTTGGAAATCCCACAAAAAACAGAGAGAAAATTTCCAAGTCCCAAAAACAAATTTTCATAAACCCAAGAAAAACAAAAAAAAAATTTTAATTCAAAGAGAATTTTCTAAAATTAAAAAAAAAAATTTTGAAATTAAAAAATAATTTTCCAAAATTTAATAAGAAATTTTTCCTAAAATTGAGCAAATTTTTTCACCGAAAATGAAATTAAATTTTTAATTTATTGTCTGTAAATTAATTTTGTAACTCACGTGTACTGTTTGTTCTTCACGTGCATATATGCACAGTTTGTTCACTCAGCATGCGTCATTCATACTGCAGAAAACACTAAAAAGAAAAAATGAAATCCTAAAAGGGGCGTTCAGTCCGCGTTTAAAAGGGAACAATATGTATATTATAAAGTATCCTCAATAGACGGAATACAAATTAATGCAAGGGGCGCGCGGTATACAGATTCAGGAGCAAGAGACCGACAGACTCGAAGGAGCAACGCTGCCCATTTTCACGCGTGTACACAATGCCAGTACCGCTGTACTGGTACGCCAACAAATACACTTACTCTCAACGTCTGCAGGTGGCGAGACTCGCTCGCTAGCTGCCATCGTGCTGCGGGTCGCCGGGTACATTCTGGCCGTTGCTGGAGGTGACGTCGAGGACAGCTCTTCGCCGGAGATGTTCACTCGCTCTCTCTCTCTCTCTCGCTCACTCTCTATCTCTCTCTCACTCGCACTCGCACCTTCGCACCTTCGCACGTAAAGTCGTCGACGCAATACGAACGCTCCCACGATCGACACCTGTATGACGGTGACGGTCCGCGCGGTTCAGCAGCCGGAAGGATTCTACATTGGCATTCCCGTGCTCTTATCAGTTGCGCGGGCTCTGGGGCCCACACCTCGCGGCGCGCGTCGCGTATTTATCGTGAATTTGCGAAATCGTGAATAAATTCATCTTCTCTAATTTAAAAATATAACGAGTGACTATTTCGCGTATAATGTGAAGTATGAAAACTTTTTGTAAAGAAAAATATAGAATATTCTGTAATTTTTTTCTATGTAAATTACTGTGTTTATTTTGCTGTCTCAGAGAAAAAGCTTTGCAACAATGATATTTTTGAAGTTGGAGATTTGGATGGATTAGATATTTTTGAAGTCGCCGAATGAGAATATTTAAGTTTTAAAAAAGGCCCGTCTGTCTGTATGTATATGTATGTGTATGAGTGTGTGTATGTATGTATGTGTATGTATGTGTATGTATGTATAGGCTTGTTTCTCGAGATATACACGGTAAAAATACATGTTTATGATTTTTTTTTCTCAAAGAAGGAGCTGGGCTTCATGATCTGGGCAAATAAATTAGCCAAGAGGTAACAAGAAGCTACCTTTTCAAAAATTCTCATAAGGAATAATGCCGTTTTACTTAAGTTATCGTTCAACATAAAAAAACGATTTATTTTACTAAATGATTTTTTTGTCGTGTATAGAAAAATTAAATGAGTAAAAAATTGTACAGAATAATCTTCTTCATTGTCCTTATCATTTTGATTTTTTTACAAAAAATTTCCAACGTATATTTCAGAGATATCACGGTTTAAACAAAAATTGACGTTTCCGTATATAACAAAAGCAAGGAAACAAATTGTACTAAATTTCGGAACGGAAAATATAGGTAATTTTATTCTCTTACAAGTGAATTTTCACTGAATCAATGACATTACAGCAAAACCTCCCTGTCCTGATACCCTTGGAGCAAGCGCTCCCATAGCACTAATACTGAGGTTGGTTCGGCGCACCGGTCAAGAAGTGGCTTCTCTGTAATTAAATACAATAAAAATTCATTTGAATAAAGTTTTATTAATTAAAATTTTAAAGAATTCTTTATAAAATTATCAAATCTTTTCTTTGCAATACTTTATATAATATTTTTTAGTTTTAACCTCTTTAAATGCTAGATTTTGGTATTAACCTCTTATACATGCTTGTTCACGTTTAAATGCATTGCATAATAATAATTAACCCTTATATATTATTTGTGAATTTATATAATTTATAAATTTCGTATTTTTAATTTTGTTTTAAAATTTTTCGGTACAAAGCAATTACTTCGTATTTATACATACAAAATAATTTAAATCAGTAATATTAATTGAGTTTACAATTACGTTTCAACAATAAATTAATATACGCAGACTTTGGCACAAAATTTTTGCGGTTGGGGCCCCGCGCATATACGTAACCAGATCTGGCCGAGTTTCAGTGCCAGGAGATTGATACATTATCAGTGCTGGAGGAGAAACAGTGCCTGGAGTATCAGTGCCGGGAGGTTCGATTGTATTTTTAACATATGAAAAAACCTCGAAACAGTTTTTTGTCCGCATCGCAAAAAAAATAGCTCAGAAACATTAATTTGTGTGGTGTATATCTCGAGAAACAGGCGTTCATAAATACATACACACACACCCACATACACACGTACACACACATGCGCACATACAGAGCCACACGCAAACACACACACACACACACACACACATACAAAATTTTCTCCTAAATAAACTTATAGTTTGCTCATTTTTCACTAAAAAAACCTGCTATTTTGAAGAGTAAACTGAGTACTATATATATAGAAAACATAAAAAACAATGAGATATCTTCGGTTTTATATGACAAGCAATATTTTATTTATTGTTTTGCCTCCTCATAGTGTGTATGTGTGTATGTGTGTGTATGTGTGTGTGTGTGTGTGTGTATGTGTGTGTGTGTGTGTGTGTGTGTGTGTGTGTGTACTCAGATTACTCTGAACATTGACGGTCAAAATTAATGTTTCAGGGCTCAATGATTTATTTTAAGGAAGGAGACAGAAAAAAAATATTTTACGTTTTTTGATGTTATTTCGATTTTTTAGCTATTTTTCGATCTTTTAATGTTGGAAATAATATCATCGATTATCTATCTTTTCTGACCCGAAATTTGGAATAAGCTATTTTCTTTTCTCTGTTATACCTGAAAACGTGTTGTGTTCGAACGGTGATACCTAGCAAATATGACATTGAAAATTATCGAAAAAATTTGAGATGATTAGAAATATGGAGTAGTGTATTTTATGAAAATTTAAAACCTTTATCCTTTTATTTTTTCCAGAAAAAAATAATTTTGTGCAAAAGGCATCGTTTTTTTTTGGCGAAGGATAACTTGAATAAAATGTCATTATGTCTTCTGAAAATTCCCAGAAAGGTAGATTTTTACTATCTCTTCAGACTGTTAGAAGCTTAAATCATAACGACCTTAACATTTCGAGTTATTTGAGTTTTTTTTTGTATTTTTTTTTAATTTCTTTTTGATTGTTCATATCTCGAGAACGGCGCGGTCATTTTTATAAAACCATGGCTCTTTTGTTTCGTTTTTTAATAATATTCTGAAAAAAAATTGTCGATCCATTTTAATGGTTATATGTTTCCTTTTTTGGATTCCGACATGCCACATTGTATATGTGATTTTGTATTTTACATTTGTATTTTATATGTATTTTACTTGTTTGTTGTGTTGTGCGATGTCGATCGAGCGAAATCTATCACCTGTTTACTATAGCGTTTCAGAAATGTTTGAGGGGGAATTGCGTCTTGCATCAAAGCACAATACGTAGTCGGAGATCTTTTACCGATCAAAAACTCAAAGAAAAAATTATCGAGAATTTTCACTGGAAATCAAACACTCGACTGCTTGAGCGTCTTGCATTGGTAGGCAAGCGTCTAACCCATTGATTTAAGGGGGGTTCTATGATCGCTTTTTTTTGCATTTGAAAGAGTATAAAATTACTTATAAACGGTGGTTCTGTTTTTTTATAACTTTTCCATTGATATTTTGAAATATTGATTGAAAAGATATTTGAAAAAATAATATCTCTGTAAAAACTTTAATCTTCTTTTTAACACATTCATCCACAGAAATAGGCGGTATTGTAAATTTTATGGATTCGGTTATGTCTTTCTACGTTAAAGGCAAACTTCAAAATGTTAATAAATGCATATAATTTATTATAGAATTATTTACATTTAAATGTATATATAATAAATATATACATATATATATATATATATATATATATATATATATATATATATATATATATATATATATATATATATATTTTTTTTTTAAGAAGTGAGACGTATTTGCAACGTCAGAGCAGTGGAGGGAGAACGATCTGCAAGCTGGAAGGAGTTGGAGCCGTATAACACGCGCGCTATTTTTATAACATTAGACGGAATGGGAGATAAGCGAAAGAGTCTGGCCTTCCTTTCCGTTACCGCGGGTTGTACCTTAAGGGGGCAGGCCTGGATTAAAAAGTAAAAACAATAATTTTTGTATGGCATATTTTGATAGCAAATTTCTTTTACAATAAACTCCTGTAATCCGTTTTGCGATGTTAAGTTTTGGTACAGAATTATAGCTAAAATTTCAAAGTAGCTTTTTTTTTAATTTAGTGAATTTTATGTAAAAAATGCTATTTAAATAAGTTTAAATAATTAAAAATTCAAAGAGTCCATTTATATATATTCGATAAAACTCGAAGCTGTCGGAGAGTAACACGTACAGTATACCTATATATAGCGAAATTGATTGAAAAACTATACTCTTTCGTTGTTTTGAAATTTCTCCGCCAGGTGAAATTTCCAAGGGACTTTTGAAGCTTCGGTACCGTTACGATGCCAATGCACTAAGGTAGCGTGGAATGTTCGTCTGGAACTGTCTTTCGATCAATCACTGATCAGAACGCCGATGTGCTCTATCCTCATCTTCTGTATAAACGTTGTGAATGCTCTTTAATGTTGTTTACTTTGAAATTAACCTGTCGAAATATCTGTGCTATTTTTGTATGAAATTATTGTGCATTATTTTTAAATTAAAACCTATATTCACCAGCCTTTTTCAAGGCTTTATAATTATTGTGTAATACTGTATAAGTGTATAATTATGTAAGTGAATAATGATATAATCATGTGTTAAAGTGCATAAGTTTTTTTTTATAAAAAGTGTAAGATAAGTTGTTTGTAGTAGGTTGTGTATAAATATTTATATATATTTTGTGTCAAATCAGTATACAGTGTAAGTGTAATGTCTTCGAGTGCCAGATCAAGGGATGTTCAAGGTGGAGTGTCAGGTGGCCCTGGTAAACTTACTTGCGGAAGACCAACAAAAAGAAAGAAGATTTTTATGACAGAAAAGAAGATGGTCCTCCTCCAAAGAACCCAAGAAATTGAATTTCCAGTAGAAAAGTTCAGGACATTATAACTGAAGGCAGTGAAATCAGAAATGGAATTGTCGACATTGACATCCTTTTTCCCGAACTGCAAAAAATTGCAGATGGAAAATTTAACCTTAGCATCAATTTCATGAAGTTTTAAAATTCTTTTTTGTATAGATAAAAACAGAAAAATAATTTTTACTTACTTTCAAACAATTTACTACAATTAACTTGTTGTTTATGTTTTTACAGAGAGGGGTGAACGCGATATGCGATGAGAGAGAGAGAGAGAGAGAGAGAGAGAGAGAGAGAGAGAGAGAGAGAGAGAGAGAGATCATCAAATTTCGAATTTCATCAAAGATGAAAATTCTTACAATTGCACGTACATGTATAGTTATAATACTTAAAATATCAGTCAGTATTATACATTTCTTATCTTACATTTAACATTCAATTATTGCGCTTCTTGTATAAAAAATAACATTATTCGCTGTAACAGTTTGTCAGTTTATAAAATCTAAATATAATGAACTAGTCATAGTCAAATGGCACATCACGGAACACGCTTCGTTAAATACATAAAATAAAATAAAATAAATAAAATAAAGATAACATAATACGATAAAAATAAAAGGAATACATACACACACTTTACGAAATTTTGTACGTATAACTATCACGTCGAAAAAATAAAAACACTCATTCATATGACACTCTTACAATTCACGCTAATACATACTCGTACATTCATACTTAACAGTTAACATGTAAAATAAATAAATTAATAAATAACTAAATCAAATAAATAAATAAGTTATATAAATAAATAAATTAAATAAATAAGTTATATAAATAAATAAATTAAATAAATAAATAAATAAATTAAAATAAATTAAATAAATAAATAAATAAATCAAATAAATTAAATAAATAAATTAAAATAAATTAAATAAATAAATAAATCAAATAAATTAAATAAATAAATAAATAAATAAATTTAAATAAATTAAATAAATAAATAAATAAAAAAATAAATATATAAATAAATAAATAAATAAATAAATAAATAAATAAATAAATAAATAAATAAATAAATAAATAAATAAATAAATAAATAAATAAATAAATAAATAAATAAATAAATAAATAAATAAATAAATAAATAAATAAATAAATAAATAAATAAATAAATAAATAAATAAATAAATAAATAAATTTAAATAAATAAATAAATTTAAATAATTAAATAAATAAATTTAAATAAATTAAATAAATAAATAATTTAAATAAATAACCTAAATAAATGTCTGAGTTAGATTAAGACTACACATAAATGAACAAAATAATGTATTAACCGATTTTCGAAAAGTTCACTTCTGAGTATTCCCGTCATCATGTAATTGTTTAAGGTACCTGCCTAACGCCGTTTTAAATTTACAAAAAGATGTCAGGCACCTCACACTGCTTGGGAGCGAATTCCAGAGGTGCGCACCTTGAACTCTAAACGAGAATGGGCCCTTATTGGTGCGCGACCCCGGAACCGAGAGCTCCTTCGTACCACCCCTACTTGAAGTCCTGGCCTGGTTTTTTTCAAAGAGGGCAGTAATGTATGGTGGCTGCCGCATGACAACTGCTTTGTAAAGCAATAGCCCCATAAAATACTCCCTCCTCACCTTCAGATCCAACCAGTCCAGTTTTTCCCTGTAGGAGGTGATATGCTCATCACTAACACCACATATGTATCTCACACATGAATTCTGTAAACGTTGTAGTCCTGTCTGAAGCTCCCCTGACACGTCAAGAAGAACCACTGAGCAATAGTGGAAGTGAGAGAGAGAGAGAGAGAGATAGAGAGAGAGAGAGAGAGAGAGCGAGAGAGGGAGGGGGAGGTGTATCGCGACCTGTAGCTAGTGCTCGACTCCAGTCGTCTCGTGGGTGCTGCCCGTCTGTGCGCGTCTCTCTACTGTCTGTGCGCGTCTTTCCAGAGACGCGCTCATCTCGCCCCAAGTAAGGATTGTCTGTGAGAGCGTTGCGCTCCTCCCACATGAGTTTCTCCTGTCTGTGTGATAACGTGCGCTAGTGTGCGTACGTTAGACGTTCGAGGGGCCGCGCCACTATCTCAGTGGCTGTATGATGTATGTGCGTATGTGTAATGTTGCGTGTTTGACATCGCTGAGTATACAAAAGTGTGTCTCTCTCTCTTTTTATTTAACATCGTCGATATTTTATATATTTCGATTGTACATTATTTTGATTATAAAACTGTATGTAGCATTAAATGCTTGCTGCTTAATATTGAACTTATTCTACTATTCTGTATAATATTTGCTATAATATTTAATATTTACTATATAATGACATCGTTCGATACTTTCATAACCCATTTTGTATTACTCCAATTCTTATTATAGTTATAAAGCTTACAGTTTATTGTTATGTACCTTATTGTATGAGATTAAATGATTTCAGAGAATTCAATACTAGGCAGCTATGCGTTAGGAAAAATAAGAAGCTTTTTGACTTATAATGCGTATAGAAAGGCATATCAAATGTATGCTTTATATATAGCATATAGCTACATAAAATTAAACAATAAAAATGAAGAGATTACTTATTGATAATTAGATTATTAATTTTCAAAGACACAGTCATGCTTGCATTCTACATACATGCAAAACATTCCTTTATACGGGCTAGAAATTGGAAACACATTCGCGCACAGATTTCACTTTACTGTACTATCTATGGTCCTGGTACTGCGTGGTCCGGGAATGACTGCTCAGACATCTCATTGCTGTTGTAGCTTATATATTCTGCTTATTTCTTTTGTTTGTTTCATTTTTCATGTTTTATGCCTCGTCTTTGTAGCTGCTTGGCCGCGCTAAGGGCTTGCGCGCTTTTTAAGCTTCGTTTGAACTCAGTAGCAGCTCAGGGCTTCTGCATGCTCTGGAAATTTGTGCCTGGTCGATCTGTCAGCGCGAAATGAAGCGCTGTTATTGTTTCTTCTGCTGCACAGTCTTATCAGCAGGTGGCCTTGCTTGTAGTAAGATCCTATTAGTCTTGCGCCCACTTGCACGTGGTATGATTATGTTCGATGACTGTTCTTGATATAGCCTCACTGGTGATACGGCGCTGGCACAAGCGCATTCCTGTGCTTCGTATCGTATGTACCCAGTGATGGTTTTCCCTGACGGAAAGCTAGATCCACCGTTGGTGTACAGCTGAGCGCTGGATAATTTATTGGCTGTAAAAGTTATAGCCCACCGATTATTTTTTAAAGTTTTTGCTCAATATCCATTTGGATCTGTTATTTTTTATGAATCTGGTACTTTCTAGAGCATATTACAAAAAGAGGATCCCTCGCAAAAAATCAATTTACTAATTATGAATATAACGATTGTTGCTTCTATGGTAAATTAATTTGCTACTTTGCGTTTAATTTGATAGCATTTAGTGTGAAAAAAAGGAAAGGTATTGAAAATGCAAAAGGGATTGAAGGTTATTGAAAGGTGTTGAGAATCGATTAATGTCGTGTTGCTCCAATTTTAAAAAATACAAGGTTAGTTACACGCAGCCATGCGACGGCGTGTGCCAACGGGCGGGCTGCGTGACCTAGCGGTCGCTTATACCCGGTTACGTATTCCTGCCTTGTTTTATTAATTAATTGGGCATTAGGTATATGAAATGAAGTGCTTCAGGTGAAAACTTGACCAAGTTAAGTGTGAGCTGGACAACCTAAAAACTCTACTGCTTTATTGACTTTATAAATTTAAATATACTTTATGTCTAATCATAATTTACTTTTAATATGTATTTTTCTTTTAAGATACAGCAAATGGGTTCGTGTGTCTCCTCCTATGCGATCTGATAGAGTGATTATGGCCGTACGTTAGCGTTTCCATTTCTTTGCAAACATTGATCTAATGTTTTTTTTTTATTATGATCGCATCTCGTTCTTTTTACTTGAATGTGACTTCGGAATCACACTCATAGTCCCGCTGACGTTTAAGGTACTTCTATGTTTTTCCTCTTTTTTTTTGTGAGGATGCACCTGTGTGTTGACCTAGCTACTACTGTAGCCACTATTATGCTTTGTGGTGTTTTTTTGGTTTCTCCTCTTTTTGGTCCTTATCATAGGATTCATATAGAGAAAAAAAATTCTGTTTTTTTTAATCCGGTTTCCGACACTTTTCGACAATAATTTGCCTTTTCCCTTTACAAATGTTGCAGCTTTTCAAAAAGATAATATTGCTTCTTCACTTAAGTTTTAGGACTTTTTAAAAAAAATGAGCTTTGCTTTCTCCATTTGCTTTTTCGAAAATTACACAGGCCGACAAAATTTTCCTGAACCAATAACCCAGAGACCAGACCATACTTTTCCGAAGGTTTTTGGCACGCTGAATCCAAATCCGGCCTCAGAATTGCTCTATCACCTCAGGTTTTCGAGATATCCTAACCTAAAAGTGCAAAAATCACCGTTTTTGGCTGTTTTTGAGGTTATGTTATGCCGCTAACTGATTTTTTAATACAAAACGATCAGCGGCATCTGAAAGTACTAGTCTTGCCCTTCAAAATTCATTTTTGCTTGTTTCGATTGAACTTTTCCTTCTCGAGATATATCGCTTTCAATCTGTAATGTATCAGTGTTTCTTATCTACTAGACATCCTATCCCATAGTTCCGTTTATACTCGGATAAACAAACTCTTCCTGATATTGCTGTCAAACCGCTTGCAAATGCATACCTGGTAGTTTTTGGGGTCACTGATCACAAATCTGGAGTCAGAATCTCCGAATTCAAAATGGCGGATCCAATATGGCGGCTATGATTACCACGATCCGTAGTAAGTCACAAAAAATCCCGGAAAAGCTCTGGAGATCGGTTACTCGGGGGTTTTCAGGGTCGCTGATCTAAAATCTGGAGTCAGAATTTCCGAATTCAAAATGCCGGATCCAAAATGGCGGTTATGATTACCACGATCCATAGTAAGTCACCAAAAACACTGGAAAAGCTCTGGAGATCGGTTACGCGGGGGTATTCGGGGTCGCTGATCTCAAATCTGGAGTCAGAATTTCCAAATTCAAAATGGAGGATCAAATATCGCGACTATCGTTGCCAAGGGCCATAGCCATAGTTGACCAAAATCTTGGAAATGGTCTTTTAAGTCGTCAATTGGAAGTTTCCCGATTCTCCGAGCTCGAATCTGCAGTCAAATATTCCAAGTACAGATACCTACTGACCCACCCAATATGTTACAAAATGACGGATGTAATATAGCAGCTAGTCTTACATAAAGAACCTCACTTTGACTTCTTATGAAAACGTTGTCGCTGCTCCTGAAACGATCGTTTATATGACTTGCGCCTATAGACAGTCGATACGTTATGTCTATGCAGAGACCAGCAATAGTCCGCCATCATCCGCTCATCCCACCTACCTTGAAAATGCCGCTCCTTTTGTTTGAAATCCTGATGAAAGCGTTCACCCATTTCTTCGCTGAATGCGCCATTATTCTCAGGAAAGTAGTCTAAATGAGAAAACAAAAAGTGCAATTTCATACTCATCAGGCACCCTAATTTTTGGAAATTCGTTAGCATCGTAGATACAATAGATTTGTACTTTGGATCTCGATAGTTTCCTAAAAAATCAGTTATTACTTGTGGCAATTGTGTCTTTACACGCATTAGCTTCACATATATCTAGATGCATGTTGTGCCAGTAGTAGTCTTTGACAATTTTGCAGAAAGTTCTATTTATGCATCTATGTTCAGCGATTGCTGCTTCATGATATTCTTTAATCAATCTCTAGCGATTTATTACAAGAGAAATAGGCACGTTATTTAAATACAAAACTGCTATTAGCGACAGGCCTTCTATTTGATTTTCAAATAAATTAATGATGGTGGTCCATTTGGATAAGGTTAGGATAGCCGAATCTTTTACTATTCCAAAGTTTTGTATGCTTTGGCTTTGGATGTAAACTTTTAATATTTTTAAACATTAATTTATGTTTGATTTTAGCGTTTAATTCTTGATGTTGTCTTTGACAAATAATCTTAATAAATTGATATTTTTTCATTTTGATATATGCATATCCGGTATTTTGTGCCGAGAACTCGGTATTTGATGGAACGTCGTTCGATTAATACTTGCAAAATCTCTGTATCAAAGAAGTGATCAGCAGTTAAAAGATAAACGATATTTTCTCTATATTTAGAGGGGTGTTCATCGGTCGCCTTTAATTTCGTGAACTGAGGCGGCTCTTCGCCATCCGGTAGAGCCCACGGCGGCTTCTCGCAAGGCGGCCTTGCATTGATAACAAGACACCTCTCGAGCGCGTCAGTGTGCGCGCGTGCAAGAATGCCTGCCTCTCGTGTACTGCACGCGTCCGATTGCATGCTACCGGAGACTTGTGCATATTTTTCTGAGTGAAAGCCGGAGTGCGGCTCCTAGCTTGATGGCGATTTATGATTATTTTCTTTGAGCTTGTCAGTTTTACCTACGTCTTTATGGGGTAGTTCGAATGTATGGTGTAAGGTGGTCCCCAAACATATGCAGATGTATGAAGTGCTCAGATATATTTACAATAATATGCTACAAATCTACATGGCCATTTTCCTACTGCTAGTGAATCCAATATTTTGATGAAACTCCTGTGCAAAAATGTACGCGAAATCTGCATTACCCCATTTCGTTTTTGAGCTGAAGGTGTCTCGCGCTACCTCTGCGTCTCCGCAGGCCATCAGCACTGTAGAGTGAAGTAGAAGTTTGCTTAATTGTACAGCTGATATGCTTAGTTGTTTGATTTTTATCAAGGAGTAAAACAGGCAGTTGCCAGGTGGTTGCGAGGGCATATTGTCGCTGCGAACCAAGATTTCATGCAGGTCAGCGCACCACTCACTTGGCTCGTATGTTAAAATATCCCATCTGTACTATGATTCAGCTGATGGTGACTTATCTGAAGCAAATTCTGTGTCATTGGTGTTTGCCAGGAACATACTCAAAATCGTCTGTACTACTATATTCGTAGGGTCCAACGTCGGGAAATTCACTTCTATCTGATTGCTCTCCCCTCTCAATGTTTGAAGTAGGTGCGAGTTTTGCCTCTCTTTGGCTTGCAATTTTTTTGCCAATTTCAGAACATTTTCATGCTTTTCAGCAATGTTTTCATTAACAGAATCTATTAACGGTATTTGAGTTAAATTTTTTGGCTCGTCTGTGAAGTTGCTCGCAGCATTGCTAGTTTGACCTAGCGGAAGAGCGCATGTCGGTTGATGCGCTATCGGTATGCTCATATCACTATCAGATATCTTTTTTCCATGCATTGGCCACTTACACCGCTGTATATCAGGCGTTTTTTTGTCAGAGCTCTTGCGCTCGAGGCGATTAGTCGGGTGTGCTGCTGAGTTCCATGTCACTTTCCCAGACATATATCTGCATACCATTTCTTCTTCCCCCACATTTACCTATTATATTTTATATTTTGCCTCCCCCACTATGTGTCCGAGGACAGAAGCCTCGCGTTTCAGAAACTGACACTTCTTGGGTTCGACCATGAGCTTGGTTCCTAAAATCTGTTCATGACTCGCCTGAAGCAAATGCCATGCTCTTCAAGACTGTTCATAGAGATCATGAAATCATCCAAATATATGCCGACTTCTTTGCCTTGCATTCCCGCCAAAAAAACGTCGATTGCGCCTTTTAAGCCCATGTCAACTCTCCGGTACTGTAAATGCTCAAATGCATTCTGCCCAAGTGGTGCATCAAAAGCTGTGTATGGAGCCGAACACGGGTTAATGGGTATTTCGTGGAAACCCTGTTTTAAATCCACCGTCGTGATTATTTCGGCTGAAGCGAGAGTTTCAAGTATGTCGCTTATGAATGGAAGGGGGAAGCAAGTGCCCGCCGTGATTTCATTTAAAGGCCGAAAGTCAGTGACAAGCCGTCATTTTTTGTTTCCCAGTTCATCTGGTTTTTTGGACACTACCTAGAGGTTGCTGGAGTATGGAGAGGTCGAGGACTCAACTATTCAACGTTAAATTAATTTTTGAATCTCCGTTTGTATCTACTCGCTCAGTGCCGACGGTTATCTGAATCACTTGGTTCGCAATGGCTTATCAGTCGTGAGTTGAATCTCATGCGTTAATAGATTTGTTGCGGGTAGCGGCTCGTCTTCAAGCCCAGAAACTCGAGCAAATTCCGTTATTAATTCACGAGCATGATCTATCTAAAAAAATATTCATCTTGCATGAATGGAATCAAAATAAAATCTAAAATCAAGCACCTCTAAGCGGTATCTACATGCACTCCGTGCTTTTCAATAATGTCCCAACCGATCAGTCCCTCTGTATCAATAGGAAAACTGTTCGGGACAACATGTATTTCGCATAAACGGCCATAGACGACCACAAAAACTTTCCCTAGCGTCAGAAATCGCCTGGAACGACTCCTGTGATTGCAATAATATTATTTTTATTGACATGTTTATTCGCATTTAATTACTGATATTACTGCACCCATGTCTACATCGATTCTGGCCTCTGCATTTTTTTAAATCAGTATATAAGATCACAACGGGGACTAGCGTCCAGTGCTAGCAAATCAAGGGATGCCAGTGATACGGAGAGGGGTGAACGCGATGCGCGAGGTTACAGAACCATCTACTAAACTGGAGGAGTTACATAATGACCCCTTACTTTATCTGCAGGAAAATAAAATCCTCAAAGAGCAGCTAAGGGGGATCCTGCTTTAAAAGGCCTAAAAATACCGTTTTTAAGGGGATTATTTTAGGACAGAAAAAAATAAGCAAGTCTAGCGAACTTTTTAGAATAATTTAATGTATATTTGAACATTATAAAAAAATTTTTTGAGAGATAAATATTCAAACGCAGCTGATTGTTATGCACATTTGTGCAGCACCTTATAATTGCAGTCTCCAATCGGCGGGAAAGATGGAACTCGTAATTTTCGTTTGAAACAAAAAACCAAAGAATATGTTAATTTTCATATATTTTTCTTCTAGGTAAACTAAGAAAAATCCGAAAAAATTGTAAAATTTAAAAGTTTTCTCAAGTTTGAAAAAAATGTGCTTGTTGCAAAAAAGAAATCATTTTAACTTGCTAAAAAAGTTGTTTAGAAATTTTTCATGATTTTTTTTAGTTTGAATAGAAGAGAATACAGAACCGAAGCTAACAAGCCTTGGTTCCTTTTCATTAGTCATCTAAAAAATGTTAATTTTCGATTACTTACAGTAATAATACGCTAATCAGCTATTCCTGTTCCATAAAGTAAACCTCCAGCTTCCTCATAAAACTCATTTTGATGCAGTTGCTTGAGTCAACGAACCGTGCGAGCTTCCTTGTTGGAAAAAGACGCACGCCGATTTTCTCTCTCGATCCGTTGTGTGTCGACGTTATTCGCAAACATCTTACATTGCTGGCCGATTTTTAAATCGAGGAACTGCATGGTACTTAGAACTGCAGAAAATTCTTCGTTGAACATTCCTGCAGCCATGTACGCAGCAATTTCAACGATTTTTTGGCCAGAATTCAGATGTTTCGGGCTCATGCGCCAAACAGTGGAGTTGAAAGATTCGTTTGAATTTTGTGTGTGCCCGCCTAAGCATCGCCTCAAAAGTTCGTCGTTTGAAAGCTCTTCGTAGATTGGACGAATATGTTCCTCCACATTTTCGTCAATCAATTGAGCAGGATGCTTGAAAGACGCAAGAAAATTCGTGACTTCAGCTTTGCGCCATTCACACCAGCTTTCGGCGCCTGCCGGACAATTCTCGTGGCGAGGAGATTTATCACTCGAACTTGACATAGATCCATAAGTCCACAAAACAGATTGATGCCTTCTCGTCCTGAATTGATTTCTCGTCGACCGCACATACATGATAATATAATTTTGAAACCCAAGCCTCGATACCCGCTCTCTGCAAATGTTATGTTTTGTTTACGAGATCTGCAGATTACTATATCAGAAATTTCAAGAAACACTTTAGATACATATTCTTATAACTTTAGATACATATTCTTAGATATATTAGGAATAGATTTACGCAATAAAAAAAATCGATATTTTGAGCCTTTTAAAAGCAGGTACCCCCCTTATACAGGTTAATGATCAAAATATCAACGTTAGTTGACATTGCTAAATGTCAGGCTAGTTTTGTTATGAATAATGTCGCATCTTGCATTGAGTCTCAAGTGACGGTGTCGCTTCGTGATGCAGATAAGCCCATGTGTAATTTAGGTGCTAATTATTATGATCAGAGTAGTGATAGTAACACCAATAGGATTAAGTCAATAAATATGAGGTCTAGTTTAGATATTAATAGTAATAATAATAATGATACTGATTGTGAGTCAACCATTCTTGGCATTGTTGCGTGTGTTTCGCGCTCGGTAACTAACCCTGCTGTAGACGGGTTCTGAATGCAGAATAATCGGCGCCGAACTCGGAATCTTCATCATAAACGCAGCAGTGGCAGTTCATCCGCTGGTGCTGAGTGTTACCCCCCTATGGTTGGATTGAATGATTATGAGGAATCATTAGAAATAATTATTCCTTATATTATGCTCAACAGCGTATAGAAGTGGTCCATTCTGTCTACGCATTTGCTCCTGCGTCGTCCATCGCCATGGGTCATCTGCCTCTCTAGCCGCAAACTTGTGAATCATATTATGCGTGCAGAAAGTAAATTCACAGGTTTAAACACACAACACTTCAACGTAACGCCTCTAGACCAGGAAACGAGTAATAGCTCGATTCAAAGTAAAATTTTTATAAATAAACTTTTGAATAAAGATATATTTCATGAATTTAACCGTTTCAAAAAATTAGCTCACGGATTGCGGTTTAAATATGTTAGGCATAGAAGCGGTCGTTTCCTTGTTAAGAGACAAGACGGTGAATTGTCACATGCATTCTCTTCTGCAGCATATCTGCACACGATTGCTGCATCCTATGCTAGTGACTACAAAAAGAGTACTGAATACCGTTACGAACCTGGGTATTATTCTAGATTCTAAGCTCACGTAGAAGCCACACGTGGACATAATCGCAAAAAAAGGTTAATAGAGTATTGTACAACTTATGGTTTTTTAGAAAGTATACCACCCAGGATCTGCGCAAGCACTTAGCAATGGCTTTTATTTTTCCACACCTTGACTATTATTTTGTAGTTTATCTTGACGTATCACTAGAATTACGTAGCCGACTGCAAAAACTCCAAAATTCATGTGTGCGATACGTTCTAGGTGCTAGGACAAATGAGCATATCACTTCTTACAAGGAAAAATTAGGGTGGACACGGATAGACTCCAAAAACGCTGTTTTCATGGCGACCACCTCCTACAAAATAAGCAATATCAAAGTACCAGTTTATTTTGGATCACTTTTAAGAAAAATAAGTCTAAGAGCCCTGTAAGAGGTGAGGCAAAAGAACTATCGATTACATATATGCGCACTGGCACAGGACGAAGATCATTTCAAGTTCAAGGTGCGCATCTGTGGAATTCGCTTCCTTTCGAGATACGCTCGTTACGATCACTGAAAGCGTTCAAGGTAGCCGTCAAAAAACATTATACAAATATTGATTGAGTTGTGATGACCAAGGTATTTATTCATTGTAGTTAAGTTCCATGTTTTATATGTATGAACGTATTTCTGAAAAATTCTTAATCGGTTTTATCAAAATATGTATTCCAATTTATAAGTAAATACAATTTAAAATTTTAGATAGGGCAACCACATCTGCTATTGAAAATCGATGTACTCACTGCTTTTCGCTCATTTCAACAAAGACATCGTATGCATGTAATCTGACTATTCGTATGAACAATCTTACTAAAGCTATTGAGCAAATGCGCCCAAAAGGTTCTGAACAAATGATGACCTCATTATTAAAAAGATTACTACAAGATAAAAATAATCTTGAAGAAAAAATACTGTCGCTCTCTCAATTTAAAGGTAGTAAGTGTCTTAAAGCTGTTGTTGGTAAACAAATTTTTAAAAAACAAGATGAAACGTTACAAATAACTGCTGATGATTTTATAAAAATTCAAATGAATCTCCATTTAACCCAGAAAAATACTGTCAAAAATTATCAAAAAATTCAAAAATTATCGAGCCCAATTTGAAAAAAAATAATTGTTTGAATAAAGTCATTGTGTCCACAAATATTTTGGAACTAAGATATTTCATTTTGTAAGTACGAGCGGGAATAAAACCATTACTGCACCTGTGACTGTCGCGTGCTGTACAAATCTTGCAGACTTGATAAACTATGTCAAAAACAAACATAACTCACTAGACGCGCATTATAAATTTGGCATTGATGGAGGTGGCCGTTTTTTGAAAGTGTGCTTGTCGATTTAATCGCAAGAAGTAAATACTACTATCAAAAAGAACGTCCGAGAACAAAATATAATGAAGGTATTTCCGCTAAACGTTTCAAGGATTCTGACATCAATAAGCTCCTCATATTAGCACTGGCTCCTTTGTGTCGAGAGAATTATGAGAATGTTCTCAATTATGGAAAATACTCAATATTAATGATTTAAGGGATTATTCTGGTTTAGACGCTCGAAAAAAAGGCTTTTTTGTGAATTTTTTCTGACTTTATTATCAAAGATATTAATATAAAACTTGTTCGGCTTATCAAATGCATTCTTAAAGTACAAAAAATTTTTTTTTCTTATTTTTAACAGTTTTTGCGTGATATAATCAGAGCCCAACGTAGCAGACTTTTTCGCTACAGTTTTTTTGTAGGTTTTTTCACCGAAGTTTTTTTGTTTTCAGCTTGTTTTAGAGCCTTCTTCTTTTGAATAAGTGCTTTCCTTGCCTCATAGCACGTTTAGAAATTCGTTTTGCAACGTGCAAAATGCACTCTAACTTTTTTACAGTGAAATTCTCACCATACGGAAGAACGCTAAGCAGCATCTTGAACGTCTTCGAGTCGCCGTCCCCAATGTAAAACCCGTACTTTACGGGAAATTTTTCTAGCGATCGAAGAAACATTTCCACAATGCCATCAACTTCCATCTTACTGGCACTACCATCGTGGTTTGCACTGCAGTTTTCTCGATGTTTTTCATACCAAGCCAAATACTCCACTTTATGCTCTCTCCCTTTACATTTTTCACAACCTTTAAAGTAGCTAGATCTTACTGCAATGTCTATAACTTTTCCAAAGTACTTGAATATGAGAGAAACTATTCCGATCAATGAAGAAAAACCTCTTTTCGACGAAGAGCCATCACTGGAAACACTCAAAATATCTTCTGGTTCTCCTCTCTTTTTATTTTCAAATTTTTCTTCAGCGATAGCTCTGAGCTGCACTAGGTTGAAAACTGCATCGACAGCAATCAAGATGGTATCAACAATTCCATAATAAGCAGATATACTTAAACCTTTGCCTAGATCCATGAGATTGCAAAACATGTTTATGCCGTGAACACCAACTCCAAGCAAACGCGTAACAAATATTAAAATTTGAATTTATTATACAGGAGAATTTTCTTTTATTTAGCAAATCCCTAACACCCATTATGACTTTCAGTAGGAAAAAATTGATAAAGTACCTATAAGTGCTGTGTACAACTGTCTTTAATGTGTCATTATAATAATTTCGTAAATAAAAATATATGGTTATTACTTCGGAAATACTGTTATGCTCATGATTTACCAATATGCATGTCAAATACAGCATTTCGTGAATATAACTTAAATTGAAGTGAGAGGAAGCCAATATATATATATATATATATATATATATAATATTTCGTTCTTCTAAATGGCATATTTCTTGGTATATAACAGATAATATATTATATCTTGATTATATTTGTAGGTAATTTCAAAAGCTTTTTAATCAACCCCATAAATCTTCCCTTTCCATGATACATATAGTCGAAAAGTCCTAATACGTCAACAATCACTACATTTCTCGATTTTGTTTTCTTTCTAACGGCATATTCTGCAATATATAAAGAAGATAGTATACTTTATCTTGATCATACTTGTAGTTTTCGATATTTTATGGGCATGAAATAGCCAAATATATTATTTAACCAAAAAAAAGTTGAAAAATCGAGTTTTTGAGAAGGTCTGCCCGGTGCAGGAAGTTCTTTAGTTAAACTTAGTCGATACCAATCGTGCCGCCCTACACGCACTTGTATTATGGTGGCTTGCATTATGATCTGCATTTAAAGTCTTTAATTGCATTGCTTTGGAGGTTAGCTTCTGTCTTAGCTTCTGGACTTATTTACAATTTCTGCCACCACACATGCGCGAGTAGCTGTCGCTCTCTTGGAAAAGCTGCTTGTTTCTTCGGTCTGCAAAGGCAACAGCGCCTTGCTCAAGCAGCGCCATCCGCATCTTGGCTACATTGGAGACAGGAGTGAACATTGCGAGGCTAAGCGCATAATTTTGTCGTCTGCACGGCTATCACATGTTGCGTTAACACGGAGTGAGTCGAGATTTAAATATACAACTATTTTAAAACCAAGATATTTTAAATAAGCTCAAGTTTATTACAGTTTATTAGAAACCTAAAATTTATATTGTTATATTATTTATGTTATTTTCGTTATTGCATAGTTTTCTAGCGGTGTTTGTATTCTTTTATTGTTTTATTGCTGCTACTACCGTATTTATTAACTAATCTACCTTATCGTTTGTACTGCGTAATTAAACATACACTAGTAGACAAATTCACTATTAGATGGTAACAGTTGCAGTTTTTTGTAATCGCGAGTTTGCTTGTTAAGCTACTAATCCACTAGTCCAAGACATCTAATTATGCACATATTTCACGAATTACTTGAAAGTATTAAGCTAGTTTTTTACCGACTAATTACACCTTAGCGTACTTATATGCTTGGGCTGTTCATTACTGTGCGACAGTGTTTTTAGGTGTTTTTACAGTAATAGATTAATTTATCTTTATGTGAGTACAGTAGCTCGAAAGCATTTAAGCGACTTTTCCATTTACCTTTGACAGTTTTATGCCTATATAATATATATGTGTATGTATTGTCGGGTTTAAGGTATACGTCAATTAGTCAGTTTTCATATTTTACTCTTTTATTTGTTTTGTCTGCTTATACTCATGCCTCTCAGCGAAAGGTGCTCTGGAAATGCTTTGCTCGAAATCGTCGTCTGTGGTACACATAACACGATACTTCACAGAGGCTGTGCACGCCAGTATATTAGGGTGCGCGGAGCATGACAGTGCTATATGCGGGCATTCATTAACTCTAAATCCAACAAGACTTCACGACAGACGGGGTTTTCATCATTCGGCAATATGGCCTTAAATAATGAAAATTCATCTCCGAACACTCCAACATTTGACTACGAGAAAAACTTGGGCTTTGGTTCATCTAGTACGATAGTACCGTCTTCGACGTCTTTATTCACTGGTCACAGCTCACAGGTTACCTTGGAAGTTGTTGACTCTGCAGCGAGATTTCTTGAGCCACAATCACGTTACCCTATTTGCTGAACTTACTAAGCAAATACTGCAGAAATTTAGCGACGTTCTCGCTGAACAATGTGGAGAGTTTTGAAAGATTTACTCATCTCAAACTGACTCAGTTAAGACCTTAGAGGAGCGTGTGAATAGCCTATCACTCATCAATAACTGTCTGGACTAGCACGGCGCACAAATTTCTGAATTACAAAATCGCATGGTTGCGATCGATGGTAAGATAGATACTCTCTCGCAGACCGGTCCTTCTCAGGCTACGGAAGTTTCTGCCAATAGCTAGCTTATCGCGACACTTCTGAACTGATTATTTCAGGTATAACTTTAGACCTTTCCCTCGCACTAACTGAAATCACTCGCAGAGTTCTGAATGCTCTTGAGCTGGGACACCTATATACTGATGTGCCGTCTTCAGAAACCTTCCCGCGCTCCATTGTGCGTGCTACGCATCCTGATGAAAACGCTGTTTTAAAGGCAGCTGCTTGTGGCTCTATTTTAACTTGAGCCTTTATGGAGTCCACTTCGCCAGATCCCGCACAGCCACAGTCAGTTAAGACTATTTTATGAATAGGCATACCTCAGCAGAAATAAGTTCAGAGAAATAATCATAGCACAGTCGTATTGTTCAAGTCCTCCATCACTCGTGATCATGTAGTGTCTGCGCGTATTGGTAAACAAGTTTATTTTTTAATTGTTACGCAAAGCACGCGCTAAGTCATCTGCTTTAGGTTTTAGGACACCTATAGTCTTGAATATGATTGTCCAAATACGTTCGGGTCATATATTACCATTAATCCCGATTTATCGGGAATCACATCTTGAGAAACTCGAGCCGGTACACCATATGACTAACCATAATAATCACGGTGATCATGATCATGCTACCAATAGGCAGGTTATATCCCTCGCTAATCCTTCATCTAGAAATTCTGAGTGACGCTTGTGTACTTGTAGTAGCTTCAAGCACTCAATTCACATTTCTTGGTCTTTCTAACTCAATTTCCATCGAAAACTTACTACAATCTCTCATTCTCTTAATGTTAATGGACTCACTACCCACTTTCATGAAGTTGAAGCGTTTTTGTACACAAATTGCCCACATATCTTTGCACTTTCAGAGTCAAAACTTATCTGCCACGATAAAGATTCGTTGATAACAATTGATAACTACAACACACTACGGGTGAACCGACCGGGACGCGAACGGGGGGAGTTGCCTTGTATGTACATGACTCACTACGTCATAAATTACCCGCTTCATCGATATATATGTCCCCATCCCAAGCTACGGAGTTTGTTATAGTTGAAATCTCCGGTAGAAGAGCTAAGATGCTATTATCAGTTGTTCATATTTCCCCAAACACCGCGCTACCTTCAGAATTTTTCAATGTTATTTCAACCTTCGAACGAAGTTATACTACTACTGTGATTATAGGGGATTTCTACTGTAACGTGCTACGTTCCTCTTGCGTGTCTAAATTTATGCAATCTGCTATCGATAGTGTTTCTCTCCGTCAAGCTCCACTCACCATACACTAAATGTTCTCCGTATCATGACCCATACGTGGATTCATCGTACACTCGTAAGCGGCTGTTATTAGTTACGGTAAATCTGTCTCTCCATTTGCGGTTGGACACAACAGACTAGACCTCTGCCTACGATTCTGTTGTCCACTACCGGCTCTTCGTGAAGTGGTTAGGGATGCCTATCGAAATTTTAACAAAGCCCAATACCTCCAGGACCTACGACTTAAGTTTGGCAATCATTCGGATTTTCTTTATTTAAATGACTCGATTATAAATCTCAATGCAACTGTGAGGAGCTGTATTGATCTTCATGCACCATCGCAAACCACAACCCTGTCTAGTCGTCGTAAACCATGGGTAAACGTAAATGTTATGGCATTAATGAAGCGGCGTGATTTAGTTTGCATGATAGCTGGTAATAGTGGATCGGACGTACTCCTGGCAGAATATCGGACTTTCTGAATATCTAAGAATTCATACTATGCAAATGAAATAGCAAAGGCACAGCGTTCGAATAACCTATGGAAGTGCCTCGATAGACTAGGCATAGAATCTTCACATAAAATATCGCCATTTACACTTTTTACTCCTAATCGAATCAACAACGATTTGCCTCGATCCCCCACAATCCTTCACTAGCATTACCACCCCCCATCATGCGTTTTCATCTTAATATTATCCAATTCTCTTTCACTGAGGTAAATGAGACATATGTTATTAAGTCTTTAGTAGAGGCAACATCTAAAATTTTTTGTCTTGATGGCATTATAATTAGTAATCTTCGAAACTCCTACCCAAATCTTTAATGACTCAATCTCAACTGCTTCCTTCCCAAATATATGGAAAAAAACATTAATCGCTCCCATCCCAAACCATCTTCCATTTCTGACATGAGCGATCTGCGACCCATAGCGAGACTGCCTGGGTGTTCTAAAATTATTGAGCGAATTATTTTCAAGCAGCTAAAGCCTATCTCAATTTACGCAAGCTTTTTACGCATTTTACACAAATTACACGAGCTATTAATCCTCGATAGGCTGATTTTCGCTCTGGCCATAGCATTCAGACGACCTTACTTGGAGTACTTGAGAACATCAGAATAGCTATGGACGAGTCGAAATTCATTGTTTTAGTACTATTCGACTTCTCTAAGGTATTCGACTGTATACCTCACCACATCCTCATTCATAAACTACGTTCATTTAACATCAGCGATCATACAATCCAGTTGTTTGTCTCCTACCTAGTGGAAAGGTGTCAAGCTCTTCTTGATGGAGGGAGCAAGATATCTGACTGGATCCGTACTTATGCGGGAGTCCCTCAGGGGTCGGTTCTTGGTCCGCTGCTTTTTGCCATCTTCGTCAATGACCTTTCAGTTGCTCTGCACTTAACTAAGAAGGGGAGTCCACAGCCTGCGAGAAACAGTTTACGATGAGACTTTGGGAAATGGTTTCTAATACCTAAAAATGATGCCTAGCACCCGTAGATTCATCTCATAGGCCCTTGGGGGTCAATATATGACCTCTTGTATTCAAAATACACGGTATTACAGTAAAAAATGGTACTTATACTTCGAATCATAACTCTGCAAGTTTTTTTGTTAGAGAAATGATGTAATAAGATAAAAAGGTGGACTAAAATGAGCGCACGCATATAAGTAGTTCATGGTCTCGTCCGCATGCGTTCGCGCGCGCGTGTGCGCAAGTAGGTAGAGGTCAATATTCTCTTTCTTACGCATGCTGTAGCTCTATAGCGGGCTGCACGCGTGCGTCGCCGGTGAAAGGACTGTGTGTTGCGCGCGCGCTCATTGACCTTACACACACATATTCTGTAGTAGTAGCAGTAGACTGCAGCAGTAACCATAGCAGCAGCCAAAGTCAAACAGCATCGTCGTCTTCGCACGAGAAGCCTCGCGCGCGCTTTAACCTCTCTCGCTCTCTCTCTCTCTCTCTCTCGCTGTCTCTCATACACTCTCTCTCTCCCTCTCTCACCTTATACCCTGCACGTATGCACCTACGGTAATCTGCACGTCATGAACGTACGTACGTACTAGACGCACAGCCGAGGCAAGGCGAGAGGACGAGGCAGGCCTCGGGTCCAGCCGAGCCGAGTCGAGGCGAGGCGGGGGTCAGGCCGAGCTGAGTGAAGGCTCGCTGCCGCCGCCGCTGCCGCCGCCGCCGCCGCCACTGCCACCGCCGTCGCTCCGACCGAGCTACACAATAATAGTAGTAGCAGTAGAAATGACCTACAGATTCTTTTTACAATTACATTCTGAAAAAATAAAGTACATAATCTTTGTTTTATTTATATGAAAAATTTAATGATTATTTTCTAATAAAATATATATTTAAATAGTAAAGAAAAAATTTGAACAAAAGAAAATAACAGTTACATTTTTTATAGTTTTTTTTAATTCTTCTTTATATTGAAAAAAATAAAAGAAATTTTAAATGTATTGCTATTCTACATATATGCCATTTATTTATTTTACTTGAACACTTAATACAAGATGTTAGATGTTTGCAGGGTAGAAACGGCATCTCTACAGTTGAAGCAAATTTTGCAAATACTTGATATTTTCTCTGCTCCATTAAGAGTCATTATTTTTATTTGCTGTTGCCTATCTGTTGTCTCCTGAGCATTTTTAACAAACAATAATCCCTTAATTGATTGAAGATAGAAACAGTCTGGGTAATGTTTAGCGTGTTCAAGCCAGGTATCTTCTAATAGAAATTGTATATTTCTTAGAGATCCACCACAACAAAAGTATATGAAATAATCATTATTTTCAACGCTGAAAAGACCTGCATCTGTCAATGACTTTTCTGTTTGTTTCCCAAATCTAAAGCTTCATAGCCGATATTTAATTGTATTCAATCTTGTCAACGGTCGAATTGAGGATAGATAAGTTTAACAGTTTTTAAATATTTTAAAAAATCACAACGTCCTCCCCACTTATTGTGTATTTTAATTGGAGAACCTTGTCTGCTCCAACGACACTTTTACATGTGATACTCAAAATAATTCACTCCGTCTATTTTTCCACTGTAATAAAATCCTGCTGCAGCAAAATCTTCGGCTTTTGGAAATGGAAAGTTCTAGTCAGCAAAACTCTTGAGACGCTCTTGCTCTGTTCGATAAAACATAATACGAAGTTTTAATTTTACAATAATATCACTGTGCGCGCACACGTACATACATCAGATCTCTTATGAAGTCTAAAGCACACAGCAAGTAGTCAGTCTAAGCTCTAGCAAACTTAAGTTTCTTATACTTCTTTCTATTACTACTTAGTTTATGAACAAATTTTTCAAATGGGGATATTTTTCTATGACATAGAATGTTTTTTCTTACAAAAAGTATAAGATAAAAATATTAAACTTTTAGTTTAGCATATATATTTTCAAAATTTATTTTATTTCTCATTAACATACAATTATTTTACAATTTTTTCTGTTTACTTGTAATTATTTTATGGATTTCTTTTACAGTTTTTAATTCAGCGATATTATTTTCAATTTGTTGAAGTTTATCATTCATGTAGTTAGTAATTTTGAACTATTATTTTAGTAAAGTTTCATAGGCTATATTACCTGCTAGTCGAGCTTCCATTACATCATCTTTAACTTCTAAAAATAATCCTGTAAGTTTTTCTAATTCTAATTTTGCACTACTAGTATCATGTTTGTGCTTTTCTATTTCTCATAATAATTTTTCATATCGTTCATTTATATTATCTATCGTTGAACTCGAAACATTTCGATTTTATAAATTTCTCAAACTATTAATTATTTCAATTTGTGTATTACGTAAAGCATAAATTTTTCGATTTAAGTCTGTTGTTGCTTGTTCTATTCTACTATCTAAAATTTCTTTAAATGTTGAACCTCTAAAATCTGTATCTGTTACAGTAGTAATTTTAGTAGTAATTTATTTCAGTAGTAATTTTGGTGTTGAACTTTCAAATTCTGTATCTATTACAGTAGTAATTTTAGTAGTAATCTATATCAGTAGTAATTTAATTTCGTTTACCAATAGAACCTAGCTCTATCTGTGTATTACTAATACTAGTAATTTTACGATTTAAATCATTTGTTGTTTGTTCAATTTTATTATTACTAAATTTCTGTAATGTCTTTATTTTAAAATTCTCTTTCTTATTGACTTTCTACTTTCAAAATTTGTTTCTTGATTTCATTACTTTTCTACTAATTTGCTTATACTAATTATTTTACTATTTAAATCTGAGATTAGTTCTTGAATTTTATTTTCTATGTGTTCTTTAATATTTTCTTCTTTAAATGGTTTTTTATTAAACTCTGTGTTTATTTTTAGAATATCCCTTTCTACTGCCTCAAATGCTTCAGAAGTCACAGTACTGTTTTGGTATGTTGCATCTCAGTTTTTAAAATATTGATTTTTTCTTCTAAATGGTTTTCACATTTTTCATCTAATTTTCTATTCACTTCAATCATTTGGCTGCTTAAGGGGTAACACCACTCTAGGTGCACCTATTTTTGACGACTTTTTGTAGATAAATAATAAGCGCAATAAAAAATTCGTTTAACAAACTTTATTCTATAATTAATGAAGTGTAAAACAATTTTTTTTTCAAAATGGCGGCCATAGAAGCCCGTAGTAGGCCGTTACTTTTCCGTTGACGCTCAAACAAGCGGACAGTTTTCTCGTACATGATGAACCCTAAAAAAAAAGACCAAAGTTTTTCTTGAAGTACACATTAGTAGGTGTGACAGTACGTAGGAATTTCTTTTTTAATAAAATTTTAAATAAATGGTACACATTTGAAAAAAGTTTCGATTTTGACAAAGAAATTGGCAGTAAATTTATAAAAAATAAATTTGAAACGAATCCATACAACCGTTTTTGAATAATCTGTCCGCCCAGTTTGAGAAAAGCGGTTCCGAGGAAAACGCGTTTAAAGTTTTCGTAGCACTTAAATTGTTGAGAACTTGCATTTGCCTCTAATTTGCGCTGCTTGCACCATACATTCGACCTTCCACATTAATATTCTCCTCTTCATCTTCTTTCCTCTTTGATTGTATGCGCAAACGAGCCTCTCTAGCAGCATCAGTCAGCGATCGCTCTGCGAACTTGACACGGCGTGCGTCCGCTTCGACGCAGAAGTTATAACAATTTGGCCCGATTACGATGCCTAACTCTTTCATAAGTCTCATGACGCTTGAAAGACCATCATTGTATATACCTACAGAAATATACACAGCAGTGTCAAGAACATATTTTCCACTGGAGACTATTTTTATAACCATAGACCAGACAATTGCATTGAAAGATTCGTTGCTGTTCTGTGTGAAGCCACTTATACAGCGACTCAACAGATCGTTACTGCTGAGATCTTCGTAACCGGGTCTAAGGGGATGTTAAATCTCGTGTTACTGGTAAATACATGGATCCACTTTTTTTCATTCATTTTTAAATTTTAAGAAAATATTTCTCTGAAAAGTTGTTCTTTTTGATTGGAATAGCAACTTTCCATAGAGATACGTACTCAATATTGAAAATGAAATGAGAAAAAGTGGATCCTCGTATTTGTCAATGACAGGTGGCTTTAGCATCACCTTAATGACTTTCAAAACTTCTTTTGACAATGGTGGTTTGTGCTTATAATCTTTTAAAGTGCCCGTGGCCTTTTCCTTTTGCCACGAGCCCCATGAATTTTCTCCGGGTGGGCATCTTTGGTGCAGAGATACTTTGTGATTTAGCGTTGCATATATTTCATTGTACATTTTCTCGATAAAATCGTGATTGCGATAAATAGCTAAGCAATAATAAATTGATAACTCGTCGATTAATTTTCCAGTCAACTTGCCTTTTCCTCCAAGTCCCTTCGTTTTTCTTTCAAATTGCTAAGCCGAGTTCCCATTCGCTTTTGCACGTGGTCGATGCACACTTTCTTTGAAACTATGAGATTTTCATAGGGCTGCGAGTCCAAGAGACCTTTATAAGTTTTCTAGTCACCATCTCCCACGTGTGCAAACTTCATATTGTGCAAACGTTCGGAGCGCTGGAACATTTCACGGCGTTTATCTCCATGCTTCCCGAGGAACCCTTGTGGTTTGCTTTGCATTCATCTTTATATTTTTCAGCCCATTCCTTGTACTCCTCAGTATCGCTATATTATTGCCAATGTTAACATTCCTTACAATATTTTAATTTTACAAAAATATCGACCACTTTGCCGCTAAGCCATCCAATGAACAAGACAAATCCGTAGAGCGACGAAAACCCATATTTTCTTCACGAGTCATCACTAAATACAATTTTATCATTTGTGTATTCTTCTAGAGTATTTTTTTCTTTCTCTTCTCAAGCTGCATTTTCCATGTTAACTGTACAAACCGCCTCTGTTCTCGTAGCGATCCTACGAACAACCACGTCATAAAACGATTGAAGAATTGTCCGTAGGAGATCCATGAACGCGTACAAATTTTGTATTCCATTTAATCCCACACCGAGTAACCGCATAGCCAGAACGATTCTACGATTTATTTCGTATGCTTTTTCAATATATGGGCAACTACGAATAGCGATATTATCACATATTCGACAAGAAATGACGATTTTTGAGCCTAAGCCACGCTTTCCGCTTTCGAAGAATGTTATTTCTGAATGGCATTTCTTGCAAACCACAGTTTGTGATATGGCAGAGAAAACTGCTAAGAAGCTTAATATCCAGTAACCAAACCCCTTTTATATTACAAAATTGTCAGGGCCCAAGTTCCTCAATTTTTTAGCCGATGGACTACCGTTCCCGACTATTTGTCCAGTCGCTTGCTATTTGTGGTACCTTCCATTACACCTTTGCGCCCCTTGTACATCGTTTATTTTATTTTTAAAATCATTCCAAAACAACGAGATATATATTAAAACGGTGGAGTGAGCAAAAGGACGTGCACGCATACTGACAGTTACACTGCTCGAAAAATACGATTTCATTATGTCATGAGCGTTCTATATGCGCCACCTAATGGTTCTGTGAAATCTGAAACACCCTACGTACTGTCGGTAACAATGCTACTTATTATCCAGAGAGGTATAAGCAGTATAAACGCAATAAATCAGAGCGCGCCAGGTGAGTCATCGATCGTGCTCACAGAGCGCTGCGGGATGCCGCAGCAAAGTCGTTGGGAGAGACCTTTAAATATTTTTTGCCCTATAAGGCGACTGGCATATTATTTTTAAGACCCTAAAGTATACTTTAAGAACAGAAAATCGATTTTTTCAAAATACTAGAGTGGTGTCATCCCTTCATTTTGCATAAACATTGTTTATTTCACTTATACTATTTTCAAGATTGATCATTCTTCTTTCAAGTTGCGAATTGAACGTATATAATCTTTCTACAAAATTTAATTTATTAAATCTTCGTATTTTCTCAATAATGTTAGGTTCAATATTATTTATATTAGAGTTATAAGCGTCTTTTATAGCTTTTATAATACCTTTCAAGTTAGCTCCACGCAATTCTAAATTTTCTACTTTAATTGATAATTCCTCAATATAATTGGTATCAATTACTTCTTGATTACCTTCAGTATTAATAATTAATTCTTGTTTAATTCGTATCACAGAATCGCGCACATTTCTTGTTAATTCATCTTTTAATTTCCCAATGTTTATTTCGATAATTTTACTTATTTTTAAATTTAATGTCCTCAGTAGCATCGTCTATAAATTCTTTTAGTAATTTAAATAAATTGTTGACAATTATCTTATTTCATAGTGACATTTTTTCTTTTAGATTATCTGATTTTGTTTTAAAATTATTTAGCTCAATTTTACAATTAAATTTATTATTATATGTGAACTCCCTCGGGAAGATCGATAAAGTCTTTTCATATATATTACCATATATACCGAGGAACAAAGCCAAGAGGAAAATTATATTTTTCTTCTCATCATTACATTTATTATTTTCATATTTATTCTCTGCTGAACAGTATATTGATGATCCAAACATGTCGACTGTTATTTTGATACTACACTACACTTTATCAGAAGTATGTTATATATTTTATTCTTTTGGTATCTTACTATTATCTATAATGTTTCACATCTTGTTCTCAATATTTTTAATCATTTCATCTATAGCTACAAATTCTTGCTGTATTTTATTATGATTTAATGATATTTCAACACCTGATTGAAATAGACTTGTTTCTGCGTCTTGTAATCGATCAAAAATATCATTTACATCCTCACGATAATCACGCACATATTCACTTACTCGAACTTCAAGATTTTCCATTATATGTTTTAATTTCTCAGCTAATTTGTCAGTTTCAGTACTTTTTCGACTTAAAATAGTAGTTTTATTACTTTGATAACTTTCAGGCATAATGGTGATTTCGTTAACAATGTATAAGATAAGTAATAAGAGAATCAAACAGTAAGCTATTCTATTAAACTTAGATAACTCCGTGTTGGTTGTATACTGAACATTTATATGACGACTCGTTCTATTTATATCAAATCCCCTACCAGCCTTTTACGCTTGATCGTTCAGGTAAAACTAAAACCATAATTTAAACATTCAAATGTAGTTATTCTTTTTGAATGATAAAGTGCCTATCCTCTAATTCATTGATGATTTATAATATCTCATTGTCGAGGCTATCGTTCCCAGCGAGATTAGCGCTTATAAGTAGTTGTAATCTTTCAATAAGTTCATTAATATCATAATAATATTTATAATGAATTGAATTATTTGTTACTGACATATCTAAGCTTTCTAATAGTTTTTCATTCTTTTTGTTCTCATTTTTTTTTATTACTTATCCGTAACCCTTTTTTACTAATTAAATGTGATATTATATTTTTATATTTCAAATCTCTGTTACTTTTCATAAGACCATTGTCTAAAAAGTTATTTCTATAGACTTTAGTTAATTCTAATATATCTTTAGATTTTCTTAAACCATTGTTAGTGTATAAAATTTTGGTACGTATTTTCTTAAAAATCAGTTCAAGTAATCCTGCTGTAACTAATGTTTTCTTTATTATCAATTACTATATTATCATTTTTATCAACATAAAATCTTTATCTCCCTAAAATTAAAGTATTATTATCATAATGTGGACCGTATGTTTTATCAATATGTTTGTTGAGAGCAGTAAAAATACTAACCTATAAGATTTAATATATTTAATAAGATAACCATAACCTGAAATATTTTCATCATATTCTAGTTTTCCTAATTTTAAAGCTCGATGTTTCTTTCGTATAATATTTCTTATTTTCACAATTTCTTCAATAACGTTTTTATCCATGATATTTGCTAGTTAATAGTTTACAATCTACTAACGCTTACAGAAGAATGCATTCATTAAAACCACGTTTATATCTATCGACATTAATATTTTTATCTTTGTCTATAACTAAAAAACCATATTTCTTTTCCCAACACTATATACATATTTTAGTAAAAACATCATAACTCACGTCAGTGTTAACATGATTATTATATACATGACGCATATTTGTAAGATCTTGTTTAAATAATATTAACAAATTACAGTTATCACGCACGAGGTGTTTCGAAATTTGAACGTATGACGGACAGACAAAGAATGAGTTATTGATTAGCCTGTCTACCCATTGAAAAGTATTCCCTGCTGATCTCCTGTTTATCACAAGCAACATCATCAAAAATAAATATTGAATTAGGCAACGCATTTTGAGGTGATATAATATCTGCATTGATTGAAAAGGTAAAATAGCCAATATTTTTCAAATTACTCACAATTTTTTCAAGATATAAATATTTTGGTTGATTTAACGATTTAGAATAGATATATAAATGTTCAAATCTTAATTTTAATCTTAAGGTTATTTTTTATCAAATTCATTATCTATATTTATAATTTTTATGATTTTAGATTGATGAACAAATCTCAGTTTTGCTTCATCACCTTCAAATTATATTGCATAAGTGTTTAATAATTTTTATTAGAAAATGTATTCGTCTACTTTATTATTATAAAAATATTTATTGTGTTATTGCTTTGACCTATTTCCTATTTTACTATATATTATGTTTTATTTACTATTGCAACATTATTGACCTACTTCTTATATAATTATTTATGACGTTATTGCTTTAACCTACTTTCTATTTTATTATTTAATATGCTTTATTATTTACTATTGCAACAATATTGACCTACTTTCTATTTTATTATTTATTGTTATGTCCGTAGAACTCTTTTCAACGTGATCATATATGTTTGAAATATTGAGTAAATAAAATATATTATTAAAAAGTTAAATAATTTATTATAATTACACGATTATTGTCACCTACTTTCTACTCTGTTATTTATTGTTTTATCCTTGAAACTTGTTACAACAAGATTCATAATAATTATAAAATATCATACCAGAGAATCTTGTAAAAAAATGTTAATACTGATTCCTCTCACTTTATAAAGCATTCCTATAAATACACTGAACGCAGTAGAAAAATTAAACAGTGTGTACAACAAAAATGTTTTTCGTTATATTTTCCTCTTCTAATATTAGAGATCAGTCTGCTCAATATTTGGAATTCATTCCTAAAAAAGTTTCAATCAATAACTTTCCTCGAGACATCGAATATCTATATATATATATATATATATATATATATATATATATATATATATATATATATATATATATATATATATATTCTAAATTAGCAAAATATTTTAAAGTGGACAGTGACGTAAAAAATTGTTTAAAGTGTTATAAATATTATAATCAACAGTGGATGAGAGATCATATTGATGGGCCAGCACCAATGAAAAAGAAATGTTATTTATGTTAATTGAAAAAGCAAGAAGTAGGGGATTTATAAATAAGCACGCTCAATCGTTTAATAATAATAAATCTTTACAATGATTACAATCAGTAGCCATAGCTGCATAAGCAACGGTATAATAACTATGTAGCTATTAAACTGACTTCACACAGACATTCACACAACGACATATACACACATACATCAACACACGCATACAGAAAAATATCAGCAAAAGCTATGCTATGAAATCGTTTGAGCAGCAGCACGAAGATTGAGTACAAGAGAAAGTAGTTCGGAAGTGGAGTTTGGCGGATAGAGAGAGCTCGTAGCAAGGTAGTAGGGCAGGCAGTCTGCTAACCATCTAGCCTGCATCGAGAGAAAAAAGATGATGACGGTAAAGGCGAAGATGATAATGAAGACGCTGGCAAAAAAGTAGGTGAGGTATAAGGAAGTAAGTTCATTGCTATTACTATCATGTGTATATAAGCGTAAAAAACAATCTGTAGATCATTACTACTATTATTGTGTAGCTCAGTCGGAATGGCGGCGGCGGCGGCGTGCCTTCACTCGGCTACGGCTGTCCCCCGCCTCGCATCGGCTGTGCGTGTAGTACGTACGTACGTACATGGCGCGCAGTTAGGTAGGTGGATAGGTGCACGGTATAAGGTGTGAAACACGCGGGTGACAGCAAGAGAGAGACTGGTTTAGTGACGGCGGGCAAACGAGTGAGTGAGTGAGCGAGATTGAGAGAGAGAGAGCGAGAGAAAGAGAGAGAGAGAGAAAAAGAAAGAGAGAGAGAGAGAGAGAGAGAAGTTGGCGCGCGCGTGAAATTTAGCGGGCGAAGACGACGACGCTGTTTGACTTTGGCTGCTGCTACGGCTGCTGCTACGTCTTTGGTAGTAGCAGCAGTAGTCTACTACTATGGAATGTGTGGGTATAAGGTCAACGAGCGCCCGCGCACAGACAGTCGTTTCACATGCGACGCGCGCGTGCAGCCCGCAACAAAGCTACAGCATGCGTAAGATAGAGAATATTAACCTCTTCCTACTTGCGCGCGCACAGGTATGCAGACAAGACGATGAGCTGCCTACATGTGCGCGCGCGTGCCATTCTATTTTTCTCTAAAAAAATAACTGACGAATAGTAGGAGCTGCTACTCTACCGCGGCACATATCCCTTTCACTTTCACGTGCAAGAGAAAGCCAGTTTGTTGATGCGATTTACAAACAGCCTACCCTCTAGAGGAGTTCTTCCACTCTCATAAAAACTAAGCTAGTGTAAGTAAGAGCATGTTCTTTCATGTTGATGTTCTTAGTTGATTCAGAACCGGACTACTCCTACTACTGCTCCTACTACTGCTCCCCTCGTCCGATGCAGATCGACGGCAGATATTTTGTAAGTAGGCTGCCGATACAACCTGCCCGTATCCTACGTAGACAAAGTTTTGACTTATTGTCACACTAATGTATCTATAGGTCAGCCGCCCAATCAGTTTTTAAGCTGATCGGTATTTGCCGCTCCTGTTTCAATCTATAGGTCAGCCGCCCGGTCAGTTTTTTAAGCTGTCGGTATTTGCCGCTCCTGTTTCAACTCATGTCGGATTGAAACGCCCTACTTTACACTTTGAAAGCTCGGTATTAGGTTTTGATGATATGCACTGCCTTGAGGTGTGCCCCGCCGCTCCGTCACCGATTCAGAGTGCAAAGTTAAGAGAGAATCTGTAATTGGGTGGACTTACAGTTTTAGATGGGTTCCGAACCATCAGAGCCGCGGTGAAAAGTAAGCACATACTATCTGAATAAAATTCAGTTCAGGGGTGCCGGCGAGGCGGCCGAAACCGGGAATCGATCCCGGATTCTCGGGACGAGAGTCCAAGCCTCTACCGCTGAGTCATCGCGGCTCTTTTGGCCTAGTAAATGTCTGATAGTTATTTTGTCCGTACCTTTATATATCCTACCTAATCATATCCCGCATTTGCTCAGGGTTATGCCCGTAGAATGGGGAAAACTTGTATCAGGATGAAACCCGTTATGGAATGGTCGGTGTATTTGGCATGTTCGTACTGGAGGTTTGTTACATTCCGTAAGTTAGACACCGAATTCGAACATCTAAGTGATAGTACCTTTCGCTTTGTTGAGTATTAATAATCAGTGAATATACGTATTAACATCTGAGTACATATAATTTAAACAATTTTAATAAATTAAGTACAGAGAAAAAATTGCTGCGATAAGGATTATTACATATGTTGTGTAATTTTAGTAAAAAAAATATCTTTGGGCAAACCATGAGTGATTAAAAGCAAACCTTCTTTGGGCTATTAATTAGAAAGAAATATAGCAATTTAAATTAATTTAATAGAACAAATAATTTCATATTGAAACAATTAACTTAGTTTGAGGAAGCTAAGAGCCAATGAATTAACAGCGTTTTTCTTTACTTACAAATAAAAATTACCAGTAAAATAAATATGATATCAATTAAAAATTACTAATAAAAAAAGTAGATTTCAAAGTTTACAAAGTTCATAAATATTTTGTTCACAATACTCTAAATTTTGATACTCCGCCGAAACAAATTTTTGCCTAACAAAAAATTCATTCTAGCGTAGCAAAAAACTGGGGATATGCACCTTTATCGCGGAAAAAACTGTTGAGGAGGTTCAAGCGCCAAAATAAAAACGAAGGTTAAAAAAAATTGTACTTGTTAAAAAAAATGGTAACTAGACACTGCTAAATTTTTAAGTCATTTAGGAAGCTCGTTAGTCAGAAAAAAATATTGAAATTTTTTTTATTATGTTTATGTGAATATATGAATTTTCTGTTAACTACCATATCTTTACAAAAAAATTCTTACATTGCTTGAAATTTTTACAGCGTTTTTTTACAATTCTTTATATTGTAAAAAATCGTCAAGTTTTTTTCATGAAAATTCTTTTGTTTTTCGCATAATAATACACTTTTATTCTTTATACTACCATGCCATTACGAAAATCTTCCTAAATTATTTGAAAACTTTACAGTCAGCTTAAAAAACTTTTCTTTATATAGTAACAAAATTTTACTCTATTCTTTCAAAAATTCTTCTTTTTTTTGTTATTTTTATAAATATGTTTGTAGTACTTCTTGTAGTACAATATGGCATTATTATTTTAAAGATCAGACATTAATCAGCTACGCATTTACCAAAATTTTATTTTTTATCAGACCATGCCGCTCGAACCTCTTTAAGTTCGAAAATTTTGCAGACACGGTAACATAGCGTTACGCCAGCATGCCGCAAATCGCGCAGACTCTATTTATTAGCTATTATTTTGTTTGGTACTATATTCATTTAAAATTTATTAATCAATTTTTATACATTTCCCAAACTGTTAAGTCTATTTTTATATTTTGCAAGTCTGAAAATCTATATAAATTAGTCGAATTTACCACGAATGCTTGTTGGTAATGTTTTGGTTATATAAAACTTTTCTTTTCTTACACAAATATATTAAAGGCCAGAAAGTTTAGATTCTTAGCAGTGTATACTCGCTTAAAATGTTCTTAAACTTAGCATTGCAGACTTGTCACCTGGACATGAGGCCGAATTGACCTTATATAAGTTCTTCGTATTCTCGGACTTTTTTTATACACTAATAATTGGCTAAATTCATTATATGGTTAACAACACATATTTCATTTTTTGTTGTTCAGCAAAACTTGCAAAACTGCTATGCGTGCATGATAGAAATATTATTTGTTAAACTACGTAATTAATTTCATTCATTGATACATATTCAACAAAATACTTCACGTTTAAGCGAAATATAAATTAGCTTTTTAACAACACACAAGACATTTATTCATGGCTATACCATATATAAATTATCAATACTTGTATCTAATCGTATCTTAATACAATACTTTTACCTTTTCTTCTTATTCGCTTAAGTAAACACTAGCATAAATAATAAATTCATTAAATTCTTATTTAAACCAAAGTTTCGACATCGAAAAATAAAATCATAAAAAAAATTCAAAATAAAATTATGCGTTATGCAAACTATAATTAATTGAAATATTTTCGTGATAATATCTTTTACAACGCACTTATGCAAATTTATAAATCTTAAAGCTTGTAACAATAACTTAAGAAGTGTTCTGGATATTTTTAAATTACTAAGTTTTCGAGATATCACATTTTTGCAAGAAATTGAAAAAATGTACTCGAACATTATACCCAAGAATTGTTCTTAGGTCATAAGCTTTGTTTGAAAAGAATTTGATCAAAACGAAGCATACTTTCTTACGCGTTTTATTGCCAGTTAGCAACTTCAATTCTAAAATACGAAAACTATAAACATTTTTTTTCCTAAGAAAATATAAAACTTGGTAACATCTAAATTTTTGTCTAAAATTCTTCTTTTCTTTTAAGATTATAGTAATTATATTATACATTATATTTACATATAATACTATATTTATATACTATAAATCCCATAAATCTCAAAGCGTATTTCATGGATTATATAGAAACTAATTTCTCAAATCTAGTTTTAAAGTAAAAAGTTTTTTTTTGTGGAAATTGCCAGTAAGAAATACCCTTAAAAAGTTAACTTGTGACACTTGTTATATGGCTCAAAATTCAGCTTGCAATGTTATAACGTTTTCTCCTTGCGGAAACGCAATTTGTATATTACAAAATTTTAAAATATTATAGTGTTTAAGAAACGAAAATAATTTATTACTCTTTTCAGCATAGAGTTATCTACGTAAAAATTAGATAATATTTCGTTTTAAAGCCAAAATAGAATTTTTGCAACATTTTTCTTTAAAATATTCAAACTACTAATTCTAAAAGTGAAATATTAAATCGCCTTCAAGCGCACCATGAAACTTAAAAAATTGAATCGTCAAAGCATTTTGCAATTTTACAACTCTCGTTTGAAATTTCGTTGTTTGGAAAAGTTACCGGAAAAAATTAATTGACTCCAGTACAAAACATTTCTCGTGAAGTCAACCAGGAACTTTATTCCCTAATTTTTATTTGAATCTGAGTCATTATCCCGCAAAAATTATAAATAAGTTTATGTTTTGTTTTCTTTTTTTTTAATGTATATCTGCAAATCCAATAAAATATACTAGAACTAGATCTGTTTAGATAATTACGATCTATATTAAAACATAAATTTATCGAAACTTAGTGAATTTTGGTCATTTGATACCTATTGAAGCAGAAAGCTAGTTGTTCTTCACCAGATAATCAATTGCAGGAAACGACTGACTGGACTCTAACTTACGATAGTTTTTTTTCTGTTTGTTGTATAATTTATTGTTATAAATTAAAAATATTTAGATTTACCATATTTATAAACAAAATCATGAGCGACAAAGAGTTGATTGAGGAACAATTTAGTCAATAACGGCACATATAAAGGTTCGCGATCAAATTCTAAATGAACTCGAACAAACCCTGAACGCTAAGAAAAAAACGCTGGCGGACCAGGCCGAGAAATTAAAGCTTGACATAGAACAACTGTTTGGAGAAGCAGGAAATGATTACGAAAATTTAAAAGTAGAATTAGCCAATATTACAAAATTAAATGAAACCATAGAGGTAGAGCGCGGCGCGTTAGCAAGGAGTTTAGCTAATTGAACTACGTTAAACACCGGAATAAACTTCACCGTGGCGGGGACGATTGGACAACGGTCTCCTAATGTAACTAGTACTCCGTGGCCAGCTAACAGTATGGCAGAATATAGAAGCAAAATTCAGCAACTAAGAACGGATTATTCGAGGTCGCACACGTTTAGGGAATGTGAATAAGCCCTTCTAACAAGGTGTCATTGGGAAGTCATTTTATAGTGAAAATAGGGTAGGTACGTTATGCTTTTTAGGCCAATAGGCTTTCTGTCTAAAGTTATAGCTACTCAAAGTTTCAAATTTTAAGTATATTTAATAATAAATGTAATATACTATCACTTTTTCATTAAGGCGCATTGTCATACCTTTGTATCTATCTCCATTGAATTTTTTGTCACCACGTGCAAAAAAATAAACGTTATTTTATCAAAAAGGCTTCCCCTAGGGGCTGTAAGACCTTGTAGTAGGCCCCTCAGGGGTCGGTGGGGAGGCTTAAACTGGTGTGGGCCAATGATCGGGGACCCCAGGCGCAGTTCACCCGTTTGAGTGAAGATCCTTATGAACAGGCTCTCTATCTGTTATGTGACATCCCCATAAATGGGCTCTGGGAGTGAATGGGTATCCTTATAAACGGGCTCCACCAGTGAAATGCCCCATAGTGGTTATCTGAGTCGGGTCTCCACTCCTCCTCTCCCTACTAGTAGGGGATGAAGGGTCAAGGTCAGCGGCTCGCACTGATAACGAAGAAACAGTCGAGACAATTTTTTTTTAAATTTTTATAAGTTTCTTTTCTATATGAACTCAAAAAATACCGATAAAGTTGTCAAATTCCAAATTTTTTCGAAGATTGAAAAAAAAATTCACTTTAAATTGCAAAAAAAAGTAGTTTAAATAATACTTTTGTCCAACTTTTTTATTTTAAATAGAAGATAATTTAATACTGAAGCTAGATCACATTGATTTTTTCGATCGGACGTATATTCTTTTTTCTATCACCGGCACCGTTTTCTAAAAATCGTAAAAATGAAAACTCGAGAAAACGCGCTTTAAAGTTTTCGGTCCAAAAAAATATAAGTGTTTGGGTACTTACAGTAATTAGAGGCTAATCAGCTATCCCTGGGCCATACATTAGTCCATCCTCTTCTTCAAAAAACTCGTTTTGGCTGAGGGTTTCCAATCTTCGGGCTGTACGAGCCTTTTTGCTAGAAAATGATGCGCACCGGTTCTCCCGCGTTATAAGCTCAGCATCGACGGCTGCAGCAAAATTTTTGCACTGCTGCCCGATGATGATATTGAGAAGCTGCATGGTGGAAAGTACGGCAGAGTAGCCCTCGTTAAAAATGCCTGCAGCTATATATGCTGCAATTTCGACGATTTTATAGCCGGAATTCAAATGTTTCGGACTTAGGCGCCACACAATCGAATTGAACGATCTCCCTACTACTACTCAACACAGACCTTCTAGAAACTCCAAATAATGTTTCAAAGGACGGTTGGACCTTTTCAGGTATATACGAGTATAGTCGAATAATAGAATACATCGAGGGGCGGAGCGCGCGCGCTCGGGTCTGCCTGAGCATTCACACCTGCTCGATTCTCGGCCACTAAAACTGCTCTAGCTTCGGAAATATGTCGAATTGGCCTCTGAAATTTTGAAGACATATTCTTGGATAGTTTTGAAATAGATTTAAGACAAAAAAATCGATTTGTTGAAGCCGGTAAAGCAGACTCCTCCCTTAAAAGTGCAAACAGATCTAGACATGGAGATCCCTATCTCCGAAAAAATTAACAATCAAGGGGTGTTGCGGGCGACGACCTTGGGCCCCCAGGGGAACGAGGTACGGTATACCCCAACCACACTTGGACAAGACAGCAGCCTCGGCAAACCTTCTACTGCAGCCTAAGAGTCGGCTAATCCTAAAGCTAACGCTGCAGGAACGGGTACCGAGTTGAGGGAGAAGAAAAGACTCAGCGGGGGGGGGGGGGGGGTGGGGCTAAAAGACGCCTGGCTAAGGAGAGAATCGCTGCGGCTTCTGCCGCTCTGCAGATGCCTCAAGGGGTGTCCAAGAGGAAGAAAGACCACAAGAACACTCCGCCGGAGGGGGAGGCTGAGAGGCAGAAGAAGCAGAGGAACTGACCCGCAACCAGGCAGTGTAACTCCCTTAAAATACGTATAACGATGGCTCAAACGGCAAATCCGCTAACAATAGTAGTCGTTGAGACAGGCTACCCTGAAGTCGTCATAAAGCCTAAACAGCTGGAATACTTTAGGGTTGCTGTGGCCGATGAAATCGATAAGATTTCTCGGGCACAGTGGCCGAAAATCTCGACAACCTTTGTCAGGGGAGGCGCCATAATTATAATCCCCGTGGACCAGTCCGCAAAGGACTGGCTCAGCGGGATAATCCCTAGATTCGCGCCATGGGAGGGTGCGAACCTCAAGGTGGGGGGGGGGGGGCTGGAATTGATCCAGAAGACTGTCAAGGCCACGACATGGATACCTGGTAAATTCAGGAAGCCAGAAGTCGTCCTTAACAGACTTCAGGGATACAATCCCATCATCAACACGGCGTGCTGGCGACACGACAGCAAGGAGAAAGAATAGGACGGGGAGGAGGGGAAAAGCGCGACTGGCGGAAAAAATCTGCTCGTCCTACAGATCCCCGAATCTCAGGCGAGGGTGCTGGAGTACCTCCAAGATCGGCTTTTCTACGATCTCGGACAGGTCAACTTTAAAGTGACCAGACGGGTACTGAAGAGACCGTAGACCACGAGTAATTATCTAAGGGGAATGTCATAATCACAATGGCTACCTCCCAAATCCAATTTATTCAGATTAACTTTCATCATAGCAAAGGCGCTTCTGCTGTTTTGCAAAAGAGCATGGCTGCGGTGCACACAGGCATAGCACTAATCCTGGAATCCTGGATTGTCAAAGACTGTATTAAAGGGCTGGGTAATGTTGGTTTTTGTTACAGGGACACCAGTACGAGCATTCCAAGGGCGTGTGTGTTGGTAAAAGGAGTTTCAGCATTCCCGCTGATGGATCTCTGCACGAGGGACCTAACAGTGGTGTCAATAGAGGTCGGACCAGATCTCAAACTGGTTGTGGGATCGGCATACTTACCTTATGATGCGCCGGACTGTCCTACTCCGGAAGTGCGTAAACTTGTCAGCTTCTGTGAGGTAAGAGGTTTACCTCTATTGTTGGGATGTAGTGCCAACTCGCACCATCAGATGTGGGGCTGTGCGGATTCAAACAACAAGAGAGTGGACCTTCTGGAGTATCTTGTTAGTACCGAATTGGATATTCTAAATACAGGGTCGGAACCAACCTTCCGCAATGCAATAATAGGAACGGTGATAGACATTACACTGTGCACCAGGAACCTTATTGACAAAATTTTGAATTGGATAGTTTCTGAATGAACCATCTCTTTCAGATCATACTCAATTGAGATTTGAGCACTTGACTACCATTCCTACAGAAGAAAACTGGATCAGGGACCCAAAGATGACTGACTGGGCGGGTTTCCGTACTGACACAAAGGCACAACTCGGTCGGTTACTGACTTTGATTGAGGATGTGGCTGGGTTAGAGGAAACTGCGAAACAATTAAATAACATACTAACTACGGCCTACCATGAAAACTTCAGATCACATCTTGTAAGGAATAATGGCAGGACCAGATGGTGGAACGACAAGCTGCAAAAAATGAGAAATAACACCAGAAGGCTCTACAGTAGAGCAAGGAAAACTAAAAGGGCGAAAGACTGGGCCAATTACAACAAGACCAAGGACGCTTATAGAGCAGCAGTAAGACTTGCACAACAAAAATCATGGGAGTCTTTCTGCGAAAGTGTCACTAGTAATAACCAGGCGGCAAGGCTGGATAAACTCCTAGCGAAGAACCCGAAGGCTATTCTGGGAATTGTTAAAAAGCAGGATGGGAGCTACTCAGTCACAGACGAGGAGACTCTTGACTGCCTAATCAGGGCTAACTTCTCGGGCTATACTAGGACTGAGGAGGGAGTCGGGGACACCTCGGAGCCGAGCGGTTCGGAGGCAGGAGGTTGGGCGGTCGGGTCATTCAGTCAATCCAGATAAGACCAAAGTAGTGGTGTTCACCGGAAATTATAAATGGTCACTACCAATGGGCCTCAAGTTGGGAGGACACAAACTCAAGATTTCTGAGGAAGTAAGTAAGGGGTTATTCTAAATACGAAACTTAACTGGAACGCACAACTTGCGAGACAGTACAAGAAGCACACAACAACCATATGGCAATGAAGAAGGGCCATTGGCAGAAATTGGGGCTTGAAAACAGAGATAGCTATGTGGATTCATAATGTCATTCTGAAACCAAGACTAACTGCAGTACTAATGCGGCAGTAGTCTGGTGGAATAAATCAGAACAATGTACGGCAAGGAAGATACTTGAAAGGGCCAGGAGCCTAACACTGGGATACATGACGGGAGCCATGAGCACAACTCAAACTGCGGCGATGGGCGCCCTGGTGAATATTGAATCTCTCCATCTAACTCCAAAATCCGAGGCGGCCAAATCGGCGCTCTGATTAAAAGATACAGTTGGATGGAATTCTAATGTACAGCGGGCAAAAATGATTCAGGGATTCCTGCAGGGAGATATTTTATCAATGCCTGCAGATAAGAGTCTAGCGAAGAATATCTTTGATAAGAAATACAAAATAAGCATACCCACTCGCAATGAGTGGTTGAATGAACCCTGCCCCATACCGGAGAATGGAGAGAACTGGTTCACCGATGGTTCCAAAGGTGAAGCGGGCGTGGGAGCACGGGTATACAGGAGGATGGGCAGTAAGGGATTCACGGTCCCTATGGGAAACAATGTGACCATGCATCAGGCATAGACACTGGGTATCATTCGGTGTGTACAGAAAGCCGCCGAGGATGAGGGTGGAAGGAATATCTTTATCTGCACAGATAGTAAATGCACTCTATCAGTATTAGCTAATTACACAACGAAATCCAAGTTATTGGCAGAATTCCATGAGGTAATAAATAATTTGGCAAACTCAGGAAACACCGTTACACTGGTATAGACTCCTGTACACAGCAATATTCTCGGAAATGAGATAGCTAACAGGCTTGCTAAACTAGGCGCCAAAGAGAGATTCATCGGACCGGAACCAATGATTGACATCAATGCTAAGAGGAGATCGGACGAGTTGAACAACTGGGTGACTAAAGAGCATGGAAAGTACTGGACCATAGCGAAAGGTTACCGTCAGGCCAAAGCTTTGCTAGGCACGGAGCTCAACGAGAGGAGGAGCAAAGACTTTCTGAAACTCAAGAGAGTAGATACAAGAACCATTACTGGTATTCTTACTGGACATGGTTCCTTAAATTACCATAAATACAACATAGGGCTGGCAGAAAGTCCAATGTGCAGGTTTTGTTTGGAAGAGGAGAAAACCTCATCGCATATTCTCTGCAAATGCCCAGCAATCATGAGCAAGCGGATAATGGGGAGTTTTGTCTCACTGAATAAGATATCGCTAACAGCAATGTGGGGGAGATACTTTTCCTCTGGAAAGTAATCTGGAACCACCTGGAGTCAAAATAACTGAGGGCAGAAGCTAATATTGACTCTGGGCGTTGGGCGAGATTTTATATGAAATATGTATCCGACGCCTAGAGGATCAGTAGGGTCGCAAAGGGATTACCCAAGCGACATGAGTCTGGTTGTTGAAGACTCAACCTAGAATTTTCTAATAATAATAATAATTTCAAAAAGGACCATTGTCTGGTGTAGTTTATATTCATAAACCATAACTTCTCATAAACGCTTACCTTTTTATAATTATATTTATTCACAACATACCAATAACCTTTTTCATATGTTATTCCCTTTCCCTGTAGGTTAAGAAATTTGTAAATAATATGCTCTGATAATTCTAATGATTTGACTTGAAAATAGACAACATATTTTTCTGAAACATACACAAATCTAAAGTTGTTCGTTAAAATCCGGATTTATAAACTTACACAGACTTTTTATACTTGATATAATAGTTTAAGTAATGACTTAACATTTCCTTTACTTGTAATAATTTTTATCATAGATATTAGTTTTTATAATTCTTTTTAAGAAACATTAATTCCTAAAACAAAATAATCATACACAAAGCTTTAAATTCTTAATTTGTCAAACACAACGCTGCAAGGAAATGTCATAATAAAACTTTTTTGAAAGCCAAACTTCAATCAATGTTTAAAAAGTTTTTCAAAAATATTAATTTAATTAAATTTAACCATTATATTGCAGATAACTTGAGATCTGGTCACCTTATACATATATACCCATATAATTATATCTTATTGTATATTCGACTCACCTTTTTTACCAATTTATTGATTATTTATATAGTTACCTGAAAGCAAAAAATCATAATATAAACTTGTTTCATTCATGGTTATCATTCATCAATTATGCCACAATTCATAAACGTTGTTATTGTGGTCTGCTGGAACGAATGCGTATTTCTGCTGTAGGTAAGCAGTTTTTATCTTTGAGGTCTTCACTGGCAAAATATAAATAACATTCTGTAAATTTATCAATATATATAAGGAACAGGAACAGATACAAAAAAATGAGAACTTGTATCCTATGTACATAAATATATTACCCAATGTTATTTTTGTCATTGCATATATCGGGCCTTAGGTAGACATTATTTTTGGTGTACTGTCCGTTTCTATTCCGCTATGATAAGATTTAAACTCTATGTTCATTTTTCATGGTTCTTGATAAACAATAGAAATCGATCTAAAGAAAACGGAATGTCTATGGTGGTCTATGGTCTAACAGGGAAATAATAGTCTATGGACATTATTTCTCCGATTTTGATATCGGAGCCTCATTGTACATTATTATAAAACAGAAAAGCTAGAATTTGTTGATCAATTTTACAAACATTGATAAAACCAATAATAAATTTGAAAATTCTGTAGAATGAATTCCAATTTCATTTAGCAATAAACTTTATTATATAAATACTTATTTATAGGAAAAATCAGATTAATTTGTCCAATGTATTCTTGCATTAGTATTCATAAAATTCTATAAGACTCCAATGTCGAAAACGAAATAATGGTCATAGATGACATTTTCTATAGATATATTCGGCTTGTTCTAACGAAAGTCTGAGTAATTCGCTATGTTAAGCGAGTCGGGTGAATCACAGTGGGACGAATTATGTTTTTTTATTTCAAAAGTCTGGATTCAACTGGGTTTTCAAGTAAAACACTTTCTGCGGCCAGGGTTTTGTAGGTTTTTGTCTCTAGTTTATAGATCGAAGTCCCATGAAAGTATTCCATTGAATAAAGAAACCACCCCAGCTTAAAAAATATGTTTGAATTTACCGAAAATTTTGAAATATTAGAGTAATGACTAAATAATCCGCACGAAACTATGTATTCAGTGACTAAAATTTAAAGTCACTTTAATAATATAAATAAAATAGTACGAATGCGGATTTTTAAATAAAAAAAACCGTTAACAATGGTTAGTCCGATAAAAAGAAAAATCATGAAAATCTCGATTATGGCATAAAATTAAAATTTTTGCTTTGCTTATTACTTTCAGATATATATGTGTGTGTGCGTCGCCCGACTCGCTTAAGGCTCTTTATTTATAGTCGTCACTCAATACTGGGTATGTACTTAAACTCGTACACGCCCTGGTGGAAGTTGAAATTATACATTTTCGAACATCTTTGTACGATTCTATACATTTATGTATATTTCTGTACATTTTTGTACATTTTTGTACACTTTAGTACATTTTTGACACTTATCAGACTTTTGTATACACTGAAAGACTCATGGACGGTAGGGAGCGCCACTCGTGGCCGTTGGATCCCCCCACTCAGTTTCAAAGACTTATACGAGCACGCGTGCAGGTGAAACACTCGCACGCTGCGACGTTCCAAACGCCACGTTCGAAAGTCGCAGCGAGCGAGCACGCGTGGCATGCTTTTACTTCCACGGTGGAGGGTATATTTGTAGGAGCGGTGATATTGAATGCGCAATTTGATTTTAGGTTAGAAATTTTGTAAATTTACAGATACAATACCTATCCGACGCTTTATGTATACTTTTTATCAAGAGTAAAATGCTCATTTACTAGAGTAAATAAAATCGATGTAACGTAAAATAAGACAAATGTATCTCGCGAGGTCCGATTAGAAAATACAATTTATCTTTTTTTAGGTCGTTTTGCCCCTGTTTTTGGTATCAAAGAAATGTTAAAACACCCTGGTTAAAAAAACGTATGAGACCGGATTGTAAAATAAACCTATACAATCTTATCCTGTTTTATCCGGATTTTGAATCCTGTTTCATATGGTCATATCCAAATCAATACAAACTTGGTTATTTCCGGATACGTGCGGATAAAACAGGATTAGATCAAAAAGCCAATCCTGTCTTGTTCGGAATTTGAACCCGGTTTTATCAGGTTTTATCCGATATCATAAGTTTTTGTAACCAGGGCATGAATTAATATCTTATGTTTGATATCATAAAAACGTAAATTAATTAGTATTAAGGATGCTGTATGCCTGGATATATGTAATAAAAAACAATTATTTTTTACTACAATTTAATCTCATATAATGATATTAAAGTCAATATATTATGAAATAAATGGTTTTTGTCAATGTGAAAAATTTTTTTTATCGAAAATCCGTTATTGTAAAATTAGATATCGTCAAATTTAGACTTTAAAAAAGAAAAACTTCACAAAACAGTACACTTTTTTATTTGTTATCCGATTTTAATTCTGAAAGCCTTATTTTGTTCCTTGAAAGATTTCAGGGGAACTTACCAATATAAAAATGAAATAATGTCGAAGAACTTGCAATCAAAACTTACTGTCCTGGACGATATCATCTGGATGGTATCTTCCATATTTGGTAATATTTATATCATCAAATTCTATTTAAACAATTTTTTCCAACATATTCTATGCTAGTTTTTTTCAAACCATTTTCTAACCATTTTCAAATATTTTTTAATAGTTTTAATCCGAACGTTTTTAAACCGTTTAAATTTGAAATAGTCAACAGACCTTGGAGAGTTTTTCAAACGTTTTAAAACCGATTGTATAACGTCTTATGTGGAACAACTCTCCAGACATTGAGATGTTTTACCAACGTTTTTCAAATGTATTAATAACTTTTATTTTTAACGTTTGAAGGTTTTAATTTTAACGTTTTAAAAACATAATAAAACGTTATGTGTATCAGGGATAACAGGATAAGTTGGTTGGAATTGTTGGCCAGGAATTATATAAGTTATTTATAGTTAGTTAAAATATATATTTTTTAATCGCTTTATTTACAAAAAATATAAATTATTATCAATTTCAAATTAATTACAAATCATGTCTCGTTACAACGTAATGATTATTTTGGCCTCGCACAAGAAGAAAAGGGTTTATCCGAGGTACACGGTCGATGTGAATCAATACATTTTGTTCATCAGATTGTATGACATTAAATGCATGATAGTTTTCTGAAAAACCTAATGTTTCAAAATATGACGCATAAATGTATACATTACCTTTTATTTGATAAATTTCTCTGACCCAGCCAAACTGTGGCCCTTCAACGCCAACAATATCAATTAAGAAAACTGTACCTTTTTAGTACTTTTTTCCGATAATATCTACGTGCTTAAATGTTTTAGCATTAACAATGCCTACAATATTTGGTACGATTTTTCTTATTTCGCTTTCTGGAACGCTATTTACAGTTGGTCCAAGTACATAATCTGATTTTATTCCATTGTAGAATTCCTTAAAGTAACATAATTGAAGTTGGTCTTTTATTGCTATGGTAAGAGGTAAATTTTTATTAGATTTCGTAGCTGCAGCTAAAATCCTTCATATACCAGTTTTTTCTCTCGTAAGGCATCCCCCAAAAATGGATTAAACGACCATTCTGTACAAGAATTCTTGGATAATGTGTCATGAAGTGCATTTTGGACTTTAAGTGCCCAAATAGAGAAATGTACATACTATTATGCTCACAAACGAGCTCTTGTAAAGCATAACATTCGCTTTCTACGATTCTTGGAGATGTAACGATTCCAATAATTTTTCTCAAAGTTAAGTACAGCGTCCAATATTGATTTTTTAAAGGGACTAGATCTCCTATTATCACACTTAAATATCTTGATAAACACGCCATCTCTGCAGATGATTGCTTCAAGCGAATTTTCGTTGTCTTACCCTCGTTTTTAGAGTCTTTGCAGTGCTGTAGAGTAAGAAGTCGAGGCTTATCTCTACTTTCTACGTCTCCATAAGTAAAGGTTTCTATGCGATGATTCAAGGTATCTAAATTAAATAATTTATCTTCGTACATTAAAGCATACAAAACATTTCCAATTGTGTAGTTTGCAACGCCCTCAAAAATGTCGTGCATAATATCGACAGATTCATTTTCGACTATGTGAAAATCCTCAAACTGATTGAATGCACATTCCTCGTTTATTCCTGTTAAACATGCATCATCAATTTCCAAATCTGCTGCATATGACTCTTTACTTCTCAAGAGTGCCTTTATTTCTTGAGTAAATTCTTTACACTCGTCGGTCGATGCAGAACAACTTCGGCAATAGTAATTCGCGATAAAACTTTTTGAGAAACCGCAAGTACAGTTTAAACCAAGATTATCACCTAATACAAGTACAGATTGAAAAAATAGAGTAACTTCTTTGTTATTAACATTTATGTTTAAACCATGTGTGCGTAAATAGTTTAACTTAGATATAATTTCTTTGAATGCAGATTCATTACCAAAGTCCTATCTATGTTTTGAGTAGAAAATCGTCGATAGAAATACATTGAACATTTTGGCAACAATATGAGGAGGAACGCATGGAAGAGACGTATAAACACCTCCTAATTTCTGTTGTCCTGCAGCACTTCCTAAAGCACAGCCAGGTTCGAAATCATCGAAAAAAGAAAAATTGGAAAAGTATTAGCAACTGCAGAAAAATCTTTATATTTTGTCGTCCATAATTTTGCTTGAATAAAATTAGAGATGATTTTCTTCTCGTTCTTCAAATATTCAGTGAATTTCGTTATTTCATCGTATACGCCTGGTAATTCGAAAAAAGTCAAATTGAAGATGCTACATACTACATTAGCGCAATAGTAAGATTTCAAACATAAGGTATCAATCAGGTTTATATGAAAGTATACTTATACTTGATATCGCTTCAAAACTGGCTTTCCCATATATACAATAATAAAAAAAAGAATACGTAAACTTAGTGGGTTACATTCTTACATTCAGTGCAAAGTGCAAGGATACAATATTAAATATAGTAAGCGTCAAATGTAAACCACAAGTACTTCGTAACTAACGAAAAGAAGAACTTGTCAGTTGGAATCTTATTCGAATAACAGAATCCAAAATATGACTTTCAGCCATGAATCTTTTTTCAAATTATGAAATAAGTAGTAACTACATATTCTATAAACATGTAAACACACCCATGCAATAACTATTCTACACATTTTTACATTAAATAAAAATCAAACCCTCTTGAAAACAAAATATTATTATTTTAGGTTCGGTTAACTGGAATTATCAAAAAAAACTACAAATTGTGTCATTAAAAACCTATAATAATCCCGATGCAATAATAGCACTTTTACTTACCTAAAAACCATCTACAATTCGTGCACAGCAACCAATATTTGTTAATAAACTGCGAAATATAGAACAGCTAATGCGCACACAAGCCGCAATGCAATAGTATACCGCACCGTGCAAGTAAACAACGGCCACGCGTGGAGAAAAAACGTTTGCTCAAAGGGTGGCGCTCCGTGCGCTGTGTCTCACGACACTGTGCCAACGTTCTACCGGCACGCGTGCTCGTAAACAGCGCTGCAGATTTCGTAGCCGTTCCCAACGTGCATGAGTCTTTCAGTGTAGAAGTGTACATAAATGTACAGAAATGTACATAAATGTACAGAAATATACAATAATGTACGAAAATGTATAATAATAAAATAATAAAGAGATGTACAATTTAAGGGGGTGTCAAAGTCAGTTTTCCCTACCTTACCAACCTGAGAATCCTAAACTTTTGGCTATAATTAAAAAAATGAACAGAATTATGAAAAACTAAGAGATAATTGCCCTTCGTTTTATAATTATCTTCCACTGTGCGAAGTTTCAAGTAAATATTTTACGGCTCGTGTGAATCGCATTTGAACGAAATTTCATGATAAAACAGAGATCTGCGAAAGGTGATTCGAAATTTCGTTCAAATGCCATTTATATATGCAATGATATTATTACCTGAAACTTAGCAAAGTGGTAGAATGCTACAAAAGGAAGGACAATGATGTATTGGTTTTTCATAAATCAGTTTATTTGTTAATTGTAATCGATTATTCATAACTCGGTCAAAAATTTGAGGTTAGGAATTTCGGCGGCAAATTTGAATCGGCTGATACCCTCTCAATGATACCAAATAAAAAATTTTAAATATAGTTTAAACTTCGTATTCTTTTCTGTGAAAATAGCATTAATTGATTGTAATAATTAGAAATAAATAAGAAATATGCATGTATATAAATATAAGAAAAAATTGCAAGTTTCTATTTTTAAATTACAAATATATTATAGTCGATAGTGGAAATAACAATTAGACATTCCAATTTATTACTATGCATTTATTTAATTAAACTATTTTATTTTTTCATCCCAAAAATAAAAAAACTTTGGTTGTAATTCTTAATTTAAAAAATTCCATGAACATTTAACGCTTATGTTATTTAAGATAATTTAATCTTAGTAACACTCAACATAATATAACTGTTTAATAGTAATAGTAAGAGAATAGTAACTTTTTAGAGTTTCTTAAAAGTTTCTCAAGAGGATGCCGATACTGTACCAGTCAGTGATCTGCAATACCGGCATTACGATTAACATTAATAATTAATTAATCGTTTAATAATGAGTCATCGCCGGAATTTAAAAAATCATTAATAAACAATTAATTATCAATGTTAACTGTGATACCGGTATTGCAGATCTCTGGCCGGCACCTCGGTATCCCCTTAACAATTCAGATTATTTATACTTAAAATTAAAAAAATTTGTATACTGCTCTAGAATTATTTTATCCAGTTTCATAGAATCTCAAAATATTTTTGATTTTAAAATAGAATCCTGCAATTTTTTGCTTATATTTATATTTACAAATATATTTATTATTTATTACTAATTATTAAAATGAATTAATGTGATTTTTACTAAAGAGATACAGTTTAAAATAGGTTTAAAATTTATTTGCTCGGAGAGATGGGACGTATTCAAAATTATTATTTACTGTATGAAAATTACTATTTTATAAATTAGGAATATTTGAATTTACTTGCATTTGGATGCTTTTTACAGTTTTGTAGAAGTTATTCATAAACGTATATAAATTCTGGAATTAAAAATTTATGAAATTTTACTATTTACTTTAGTGAAAAATGTCATTTATAGAATTTACAAAAAAATATAGTAATTTGTGCTGAATATTTAGTAAGGAGTACTTGTTTATATTATATTATAAATATTTTTTAGTAAATTTTACGTACTTATAGTTAAATTCTCACAAATACTTTAATAAACGTCTTGACTCAAAAAATCTAACTTATAAAGCTTACGTATTTTTTAACAACTGTATCTTATGCTCTACCATACATAAATGGATCTTGATGGGTATATCATTATTTAATGAATATTTACAAGACAGTAAAATAAATAAAGCCTAGTGTAACTTATAAGGACGATTCGAAGCATAGTCAAACAAGGATCGTGACGGCGAAGTCGGTAGAGCGTCCACTGCAGGAACTGAGGATCGCCAGTTCAAATCTCCACGAAGTCGGTTTTTTCGGTAAAAATATTTTTATATTTGAAATTAAATTGTACAAATATAAGAAATATTATATGTGTAATAAATAAATAATCACTGAAAGATGAAACTGAAAACAAGTTTTTATTAATGTGAATTTTAAAATTACTATTTAATATTTTAGAAGATTGCATAGTAAAAATTATTAAAATACGAGTAATGTCCAATCATTAAATATGTATACATTTATGAACAAAAATAAGAGGAATGTTTCTCTTTGTCTGGTATCATTGATTTGTACATCTCTGTACATTTTTGTACATTACTATACATTTCCGTACATTCTTGTACATCTCCGTACGTTTATGTACAAAAGTCTAATAGGTGTTAAAAATGTACAGAAATGTACAGAAATGTACAGAAATGTATAAAAATGTACAGAGATGTACGAAAATGTACACAAATGTACAAAAATGTACAGAAATGTATAGAACTATACAGAGTTGTACAAAAATGTACAATTTTTACTTCCGCTAGGGCGCTTACTAGTAGTTTTCTATTCTATGCCCATGTGTTTTGGCCTATCATAGAGTACGGTGTGCGTGTATAAGTACCAAGTATTAAGTGACGACTATAGATTCGAGCCTAACATAGCGAATAAACATAGATCGTCTTTTCTTTGACAATTGATAGTTTCGTGTCGGAACTGACACGGCGTCGCTATATATTATTCTAGTTACTGGTATATATATATATATATATATATATATATATATTAGTGCGCCGGAGCGCCCGCTCAGCTTCGTATGAGTGTACACTTTTACTTGCCATCGGGCGCTACCGTGCCCCTTGATTTGTCTACTGTGTCATACTCATTTAAATAGTAAACATTAGTTGAAAATATTTGGTTTTTAAATTTATAAATTAAAAATGAATGAAGGGATATTTGTGATTGGCTATCTCCAGTACAAAAGCAGTTATTGACAGACAGTTTATTTAACTGTATTGAATTATTAAAACGTTATGAGATTATAAATGAAAAACATAATGAAATATATAAAACGATAACAGCTACATTTGGAAATCATTTAGCGGAGATTATTATTGAAACAGCTAAAGATATGTGTTTTATCGAAGAAGAAGCTCCAACAAGCACACTTTTTCGAAAAAGAATTCTTTAAGAGTTAACGAATGTCCGCAAAAATTGAATACTTAAAATATTCAATAAAAGTTAAAAAAGTATTCTTTAGGAATAAATTTATCTTTTTAATAAAGGTATTCAGTATTTTAAAAGTATTGAGTATGCGTATTATAAGTAATTAAAAATTTTAAAAAGTATTATTTTTATAAAATAAGTTTTTGTTTCTTGTGAATAGAAGAATTAAAAAAGTATTCTTTTAAAACATTTATGTATTTTAATGAAAATACTATTAACATTTTATGTTTATAATATGTAATTGTAAAGTATACAAAAAGTATTCTTTTGTGGAAATAATTTTTGTTTCTTAGGAACAGAAGAATTAAAAAGTATTCTTTTTAAACATTTATGTATTTTTTAAGAAAGTACTATTAACATTTTATGTTTATAATATGTAATTGTAAAGTTTACAAAAAGTATTCTTTTGTGAAAATAATTTTTGCAATTATATAGCAATACTAAAAAATTTTAAAGCATTCATAAGGTATTCTCCCTTTATTACATATAAAAAATATGTTATGATGAGACAATAATAAATTTTCGTAGTTTTAAAAACGTACGCATACTTAATGGCATGTTGACGTCCTCCAAGAGACCCCCACGACCATAATATAAAAAGAAAAAAAAATTATAGTTTGAAAAACTGATTGGTCGTTAATATTCTGTTCCGAGATTGAAGCTGCATTATAAGTAATTATTTACTTCTCGGTCGGTAAACATCAAGTCGGGAGATTTAAATTTTTTATCGACTTTCGTCTATCCACAATATTAATAATATTTATTAATAAAAATTATTCAAGCAAAATTCCATCACTTTCCGGAAAGCATAAAAAAACATGTTTTTCCGAAATATTTTTTTAACATTGAAATACCTAAACCGTATAAAAGTAAAAAGTCGGGTCAGTAATTCACATCCCTTTATGAAGACCAAATATAATAACGATTATAATAATTGTTATTATAATATTATATACAGGTAAATATATGTAATTATAACTACAATATTATATTATAATCATAATTATAACCAGATATTATATTATAATTTACTTTATTCATTCAAAGAATTTTGAACGAGCCCAAACTTAAATAAAAAATACCATTCAGCAATGTTATACCGTTAAAATATAATTCCGCAAAATGAATAAGCAACGACAAATAATAAGTGGCGTCTACCGCCCGATCATTCATTTCAAAATTAGCGCCCAAATTTGCATCAGTCTCTACGTTTGGTACACGCTTGGCCCGTTAGGTGGCGCGAAGGCCCTTTGCTCGCAAGTGCCGAGCTCTCCCCTTGATTCGTATATATTGAACGTTTTAGGGGACGTAATTGGTGGTGGTTCGAAGCTTCTCGGGAAGGTTGCCGCTCTGCGGGCGAATTTGTCAGTTTCAGCGGAAAAGGTCTTTTCCTTCACTATTAAACATACGAACGATCAACGAAAACGATCATCGGAAAGAAAAGAGATGCGAGAAAAAAAAAAGAACCCAGACAAAAGAGCGAAAAGAAAAAAGAAAAAAAGAAAAAGAAAAGAAAAACGAAAAAGAAAAGAAAAGAGGAAAAAGAAAAGAAAAAAGAAAAAGAAAATATGTTTTGCAAATCATAAAAAAACAATTTAAGTATTAAAAAAGAACTCTTTATTATTATATGATGTGTTACGTTTTATTACAAAAGAACTCTTTTTTAAATCTTTTTAATTTCTTTTAAATTGCTGAATAAAGTTACTAGAAATAATTTTTTCGTGAAAGAATTCTTTTTTAATTCTTAATAAATGACTATGTAACGGACATTTGTTAAATCTTATTGTAATTAAAAATAACTCTTTTTGAATTCCTTTATAAAAAGAGAATTTTAAAAGAATTCTTTGAGAACTTTTAGAATAATCCTATTGCTTGTTGGATCTATTTCTTGAGGAAGAAAACATTGAATAGCAGGGCCTTGAACTAAATGAACCTCTTATAATGGATACTCAAGAAAATGAATAGTCAACTGCAAGTAAGATAATTTATATGATTATAATCATATATTTTATGATAATATTTATGGACTTTTATTATAATAATACTATAATAATAATGAGTAATAACAATAATATAATAATTGTTATACAATAAATAATAATAATATATATTACTAAAAGTAATATTTATAATGGACTGGTCGTATTAAAAATAAAATAAACTATTTTCAGTACAAGAAAATATATTCATTTATTTTCCTGTAAAGGAAACAATATTCCATTAAATTTTGATTGCAACCAGTCTGCGTATTATTATTTTGGAAAAAATTTAATCTTCTAATTCATTGTAAAATTTCTTTTAAAGTTTTCAAAATATTTAAGAATTATTTTTGAGAAATGTTTGTACGACAAGATGAAATTAATAATTTTTAATGAATATTTAAAAGTATAAGCAAAATAAGTTTTGACTCTTACTTATAATTAACAGTTTAAAATTGTAAACAAAACTTAAGAAACAAGTTACCTTGATTTTGAGAATTTTTCTTACTTTATTTTCAGGCAGGACTACTGTCAGTAATAGTTCAGAAGCTCAATCCACTTCAAGCTCCTATGAATTATCACCAGTCCAATCAGCAAATTGTATCCCCCTGGATTATAAAATAAAAGTTTACAATTTATTCCGAGAGCATCCTAGTTGGAAACTATCAACTATACAAAAATATGGAGGTAAAAAACTGACCAGAATGGATGAATTGTCTCGATGGAAGAAGGAAATAGAAAAAGGAGGAACAGTTTACGATAAGTACAATGCTATTGATAAATGGACTTATGCCAGATTTAAGGAGAGCCGGTAAAGTGCAAAACCTGTTTATACCAGAAATTTGCAAGTATGGGGCATGCAAGCAGCAATGTAATTTGTGTCGGATGATTTTCACTTTAGTGCTTCTGAGAGTTGGCTAATTTTAGTTAAGGGGTTACATGGGTTTCAGAGGCAAAAAAAAAGGAACTTTTCACGAATTTTTTTTAGGTACAATAAAAAGCCTTTTTATTCAACTTTTTACTACATGAAAATATATATCTTCAACAACATTTTTAAAAATTTTGATGAAAAAAAATTAAAATTGTGCCGTAGACAGCGCATTTTCCGAAGCCCCAAAGAAAAGTGTCGTTGCGGTGGACATGATAATTCATGTCGGTTTCATCTGGAATAAAAAAAAAATATTTTTCAGTTAATACATGGTAATAGCTCGTGATTGAACGATAGGATAAGAAAAAAATTAAATTTTGAATTTTTGGGAGAGATTTTTGCAAAAAGTTCGATTTTCGGTAAAATTTTGAGCACAAAATAGGTTGTAAAATAAATTGTGATTGAAAGAAACGAAAATCCTGTTCAATCACTAGTCAATGTAATTTTAAAGAAGTGTGTAAAATTTCAGAACGATAGGTACATTAGTTTTTGAGGAATCGTGTCCACGGACTTTGAAAAAGTAGTTTTGAGAAAAACGCGTTTAAAGTTTCAAGTACAAATAAAACACGAAAAAAAATTTTTTTTTAACTTACATAGAGTCGTTGATTCCAGCCCCATAAAGCAAAGATCCTGCTGCAGCTGCAATGTCCAGGGCATCTTTTTGCTCTTGTCTGAGACGAATTCTGGACTCTCGAGTCACAGACTCAGCTCTCTTGTTGGCTAGGAGTACGCGCTGCTCATCTTCTTTCCTAGCATATTCATGAATAGTTCGTCCAAATTTCACATCCATGCTGTGCAAAAAATACAACAAAGCTGAGATTCCTTCATGGAAAGTACAGGCAGCAACTGAGGCAGCAATTTCAACAACTTTTGAGCCAGTAGGAAGTATTTTTGGCTTGATTTTCCATATAAGCTGGTTCAGGCTCTCGTTGTTGTTCTGCGTGAATCCACCAACACACCGTTCCAAAAGTGCATCCTTGCTGAGTTCTTCATAAATTGGTTTGATAGCTGATTGAACATCACTCGGCAAAGCAGTAAAATCATATTCGTATGACTCCAAATCATTTTCAGCTGAAGCACGCTGCCAAGCGCACCACGAGTCAGCGCCGCTCGGGCATTTTTCGTGCTAAATTTTTTCATCCGTTGAGCTATAGTGATTATAAGTTGCCCATATAGCATCCTTCATTTTTTGCACTGAATCGCAATTTCTTCGAATGGCCAGTCCGTAATAAACTGTTAATTTATTAATAAGTTTGCCTGTTAGCTTGCCTTTGCCAGAGAGAGTTTTCTTTTTGATTGTTTTTCATTTGCTTATCTTCAACAGTTTTTTTAACCAAATCGCGTAAACGAGTCCCATCCTTTTTTGAACGTGTTCAACGCATTCTTTTTTATTTATTTGACAATCTTCGCCGTAGGGTTTAGAACTAATAACTCCGGAATATGTTTTAGAGTCTCCGTCACCGATATAATTTATATACTTCATGCCATGTTTTTGTACCGACCGTTGAAACATTGCCACGATTGATCCAACATCCATATTTCCAGCTGGTCCTTGGTGGTTAGCACTGCATTCGTTCTTCTCTAAATGTTCTGTATACCATTCTTCAAACTCTGCCGTATCTAGTTTTTTCTTCCAAGTTTCACACAATTTACAATACGAGCTTTTTGCTATTACGTCTAAAACTTTTTCAGAATAATATCCTATCAATGTAGCTACGCCATATAACGATGAAAATCCACGTTTTTTCCAAGTGCCATCGCCTGATATAGTGACTACCGACGTATCATCAATACATTTTTCTTCACACGTCAAATTTCTCTCTTCCTTTGCAGCTAAAGAGAAGAGTGTTTCGGCAGCAGTCGTCACGCATTCGTGTATTTTTTTTATGTAAAAGTCGTACGTGGACTGGTTTAGAAAAGCACTACTTATATCCATCAAGCCACAGAATTTTCTATATCCTGCTAGACCCAAGCCTAATAACCGCATCACAAAAATAAATCTACGATTCACTTCATATAATTTTCCAATCTTGCGACACGATAAAATATATCGAGGATCACATCTTTCACACTCCACTCTAATTTTAAAACCAAGTCCTTCCTTTGCACACTGTTGAAACTGTACTTTACTGTCACACACTTTTTCCACACCATTGTGATTCATAATATTCGAGCACTTGACTAAACTAGCAAGAGTAGAAAAAACTAAGTAAAAAGCCAAGATTCCAAACTGCAAAGTGGAGTCTTCTGGCACACATTCCAAATCTTTATGTCTGAGTTTTTTCGCCGACGTACTGGAGAAAGATTCGTCGTCTATTTCTGCCGCTTTTGGATTGCAACTTTGTTTCCTCTTTCTAGGTCTATCCTTCCTGGTATTTTTGGTGATTCGTTCATCTCTCGTAATTTTGTGAGGCTCCATTTCGCAAATAAAATTTAGATATTTTCACCGCATAAACGTACAACTGTGTGACTCGATAAACGAAGCCAAACTAAACCTACCTACCAATTCTCCCTACTTATATATACTTGTACATTCCATCCAAATTCTTACGGATCACAAAAGGTGAATCTGACGAATAATAGAAAGGTAGGGAAATGGAGATAAACAATAGCTAGGCAGTTGCTCCGATGTACCTGTGACGCGCTGAAGCAGTCGAGCTAGATAGGCGGAGTTCCTTTTGCTCTATTTCCTAGAGTCTTAGTACGATCGTAGTGTATCTTTCCGAGAATATTATTTAATGACTATACTTTCAAATACAACATTTAAGAATAATGACGTATAGGGAGAAATTGAGATTAACAATATCTAACCAGATATTTCGAAACATTTACGAAGCAATAAGCTAAATGGGAGGTGATTCATATGGCTCTATCTTCTGAAGTTTTATTACAACCGATTTAAAACCGACTTAAAATTTTCTGGGAATATTCTCTATATAGTGTATATTCAAATAAGACAATTACGGAAAATGAGAAATACAGAGAATTACAGATTAACAGCGACCAAGCTGCTGCATCGACACACCTGCGATGCGCTGTGCTGATCAAGCCAAATGGACGGTTATTAAAATAGCTGAAACTCCGAAAGTTTTACTCCGATTGACTTGAAATTTTAAGGGGATATTCTTAATTAACTATACTTTCGAATAAGACTATAAAAAATCGATTTTTTTTAAAAATTGCGAAACCCATGTAACCCCTTAAGACAATACATCATATTTCAATGAGAAAAGTGACCAGGTAAAAAAACCAACAGAAAATAAATCCCTAGAAGAATTACTGCAGATAACCAATAACTTCCAAAACGAATTTGCATCTTTTATAGCAAAATATAATTTAGATTTTGTTATAAACACCGACCAAACAGGATATGAATATAGAATGAACGTGCAACGAACTCTAACACACAAAGTCTCAAAACTTGTAGATGCTTTTATTGGAGACTTCAACAAAGTGACAATTATACTGCACAGTATTCGATAACGGCTGCAGGTAAACTATTGCTAAAAGTATTTATTTGTCTACAAGAACCAAAAGGATTATTTGGAGCTGTAGTACAGAAATATGTAGACAGAATTGTAAGTGAATTTAGCAACGTATATGTAACATGCTCAAAGTCAGGTAAACTTACGTAAAAAATAGTTGGTGTTTATTTTGATAGTATTCTGAAGACTTACATCCAGGAAGATTTTCTCCTCATTGTTGATAGTTCGGGTGGACAAAGTAGTAGTACTATTTCAACATAACTGAATAAATTTGGTTACAACTATGAAATCAAAATAATTCTAGCTGGTTGCACCCCCTATGCGCAACCTTGTGATGTATACTTCTTCAGGCAAGTGAAGAATTTCATTAAAGGAATTAAAAATTCAACAACTGTACTTACAGAGGATCGACAGCTTAATACACTATCTGATGCCGAAAAATTCATAGCTTGATACAAAACCAATTATCAGCTCCCATGTTTCAAGAAATTTTGCAGTACGCTTGGTATACTTCTAAATTAATAGCCGGAAGAAAAGTTTTCTTTAACGTCAACCAAGATTGTTTTGCTGCTGAATATTTAAAAAATAAACGTGGAATAAAAGATTGTGAAAAAATTTGTTTCATCAGATGTTCATGGTGTAGGCAATATTTATGCTTTAATTGTTTCTACTATGATTACCACCCAAATCATTGTTCTAAATAATTTATTTATTTTTATGTATATTTGTAAATAATATTGTTTTTATCGTTAAATTGTTCATCACAATAGTAAAACCATTAATTATATTATTTCACTATTTTATTCATTTACTTATTTATTTTCAAACGTACTAGCTCTTTATAGTAAGATATAAACAAAAAATAATTAAGTGGTAATAACATAAAAGTAAAGATCTATATGTAGTATAATTAATTATCACACAATTATATTGAAATAGACTCCATTAATAATCATACGAACTGGCTTTTATTGATTGAAGTTTGTCTTTCAATAAAGTTTTATTGTGAGATTTCCTTGCAGCATTGTCTTTGAAAAATTAAGAATTTAAAGCTTTGTGTACGGGTGGATAGAGTATTGCCGGTCACCTAAGCAAACATGCTTATTATTTCCACTTTCAAATTGTTTCTTTTAACTTTAAATAATTATTATGTTAGTTCAATCCATTGACTATACATATTTCTTATTGGTTTAATATAAAAATGTAAGATATCGAAGCTGTAAGTCGAAATAAATAAAAGCATTTTGACCGAATTTACTCCACATCAAAAGGTAATACCGGTCAGCCTTGGTACAATTCCGATCACTATTAGAAACTTACTTTTATAGGTGAAAAATTTCTTTAAATCAATTATATGAACTTTCATATGATCAGTCGCATTATTATTCGCACTTACATAGTGAAACATATAATAACATAACCACTGTTCAATCAAACGCACTTAAGCAAAGTTACCCTACTTGAGAGCGCAGCGAAACTTTTTCTTAGCCTCACTTTCGGGAGCGTCATATAAATAACATTGTGACCGGGATTGCCCCCATTCTGCTTAGTAATTTAAATTGAAATGACAAAAAAGTAATAGGTTTATACTCTTTTTTCTTCACTACTACGTATTCTTAGATTGTTCAAATTAAAAAAAAAGGCAAAAAATAACTGCATAAAGCAACAAATAATATGCATAAAAGCTTATTTTATAGACTAGATTTCTTATAAGAAATGTAGGCCTACATTTTGATTGTGTATAATTCCTTAATAAAACTGAATATAAGGTTGCTTGGACATTAGATTAATTGCATTTTATGTTGCGTTTAATATACTATTCGAATTATTACCTAAAAATGTTTAGATTATTGAAAATAAGGGTGACCGGAATAAGCCAGTGACCGACATTACCTCGTTCTCCCCTATGATTATTTTGTTTTAGGCATTAATGATTCTTGAGAAGAATTTAATACATTTTTTTGCATACTTCAATACCTGTTGGGATTAATACACGCTTGCAGCAATATTTAATTATTTTAAAACAAATACCTATGATAAAAATTATTACCAGTAAAGGAAATGTTAAGTCATTACTAATCTGTTACATCAAGTATAAAACATCTGTGTGAGTTTATAAATCCGGATTTTTACGAATAACTTTAGATTTGTGTATGTTTCACAAAAACTTGTTGTCTATTTTCAAGTCAAATCATTAGAATTATCAGAGCATATTATTTACAAATTTCTTAACCTACAGGGAAAGGGAATAACATAGAAAAGGTTATAGGTATGTTGTGAATAAATATCATTATAAAAAGGTAAGCGTTTATGAAAAGTTATGACGATTTTTTATTTTTTAATTGGATTTTTCTTGTTTATGAATATAAACTACACCAGACAATGGTCCTTTTTGATAAAATAACGTATATTTTTATGCATGTGGTGACAAAAAAGTCAATAGAGATAGATATAAAGGTATGACTATGCGCTTTAATGAACAAGTGATAGTATATTACATTTATTATTAAATATACTTAAAATTTGAAACTTTGAGTAGCTGTAACATTTGACAGTAGGCCTATTGGCCTAAAAGGCATTATCTATACTATTTTTACTATAAAATGAGCGACCTCTGAGAGTTTCATCAAAATCCAGGACCCGGACTCCCCAATGTCTCCTTGTTAATATATCAACATCAGTAATTATTAAAGAGACTTTGGAAAATGTTCCCGCTTTCTATGGTACAAACTTAGCACAATTATTAAGGATGTGTAAAAGGGTCAAGTCGGTGGTACCTCCGAAAATGGAGGGGCAAACGCGAGAGACTCAAATTAATTATTCTCTAACAGACATGTTAAACGCTTTATCTTTCTTCAACAAAAAGTTGACAACATCCCCCAATGTTACGGAAAATCCTCCTAAATACGAAGCGTCTAATAGACTCAGTAATGCAGATTTCCTTCAACAATCTGACGAAAACTCCACGTCGACTCTCGTTGACACCGAAAATTCAGATTTATCTTCTCCACGGGGATTGCATCAAAATGATCTCGATAAAGATGCTTTAGACTTCTTGATCAATGCTATCTATAAATGTACAAATCTTACGATTAGTCCAAGGCTTGTTAGAAAATTAAAAATTAGAGATTCGTGATTTTGACGATTGGTCGGAAAAATATTTTACCCTTTTGATAAACGAACCTATCGGGATTTGACTGAAGTTAACATTATTTCGGTAGTTGAGGAAGATGATAGCGACAAATTTGTCGATATTTCGCAACGATCTAAGTTTGAAAAAGAGAATAAGACACATCTCTATATAATCAAATGCCAACAACGCTTGTATACCGTTGAAGTAACTACCGAACGTAAAGAGCAGGTTATGAATCTATTATATACCGAAGATTGAGACGAAATAGCAAAAGGAAGGCTCGATAATCTCGTTTACAAAACATCAGAAAATTTTCACTTGCCCCATGAAAAACTAACAGCGACCCACACAATCTCTTATAACATCGTCACAACAGACGATATTCCAGTACATGTGCGGCAATACCCAATTCCGCAAAGTTTAAATGGGATCGTTCAACAACAAATCGAAAAATTGGTAACAGATGGTATCATAGAGCCATCAAATAGTCCCTATAATGCACTATTACTTGTGGTGTCTAAGAACGATGATGCAGATGGGAATAAGCATTGGAGGGTTGTTGTGGATTTTAGAGAACTTAATAAAAAAAGAAAACAGTCTCAGATGACTACCCAATACCAAATATATCGCATATTCTGAACCAGTTTGGCGGGTCAAGTTTCTTCAGCGTACTTAACATGGCCTCAACATTCCACCAGATACCGATGAGTAAAAAAGACAAGAATAAGACGGCTTTCTCCACGCCTTTTGGGAATTTCCATTTCCTGAGAATGCTGTTTGATTTGACAATCTCTCCGGCAACTGTCAAAAGAGTTATTGATACGAAATTAAACGGAATCCAAGGTAAATCCGCGTATATTGAAAACGTAAACCTGTACGCGATAAGCTTAGAAGAACAAGACAGAATTTTTTCAAATAGCTGAAAGATTCAAAACCGCGAACTTAAAGTTAAATCCAAAGAAATGTAAATTGTATAGAAAGGAAGTAATATACTTGAGACATATAATTTCATCAGTTGGCATAAAACCCGATCCGCGGAAAACCCGTGCGATCGATAATTTCCCGACTCCACAAACACCAAAAAACATAAAACAATTTTTGGGTTTACCAGGCTACTATCGTAGATATATTACTAAATTTTGTAAAATTGCCAGACCAATGTCTAACTCGCTGAAAAAGGATACAGAATTTATTTCGGGAGACATCTACACGCGGCGTTCAACCGACTTAAGGAGTACTTGACTAGGCCACCTATACTTCAACACCCAATTTTCGGCGAAAGATTTTTGGAACAAATGACGCGTCAACATTTCCAATCTGTAGGGTAATTGCCAAAAGATAATAAAATGGGTCCTTCCCATATGCTACACATCTAGACTACTGACTACTGACTAAACCTAATAATCAACATCAGTAGTTTCGATATTGTGAATATGGTAGGGAATTTACAACCGTGTCTGATCATCGGCCTTTACTTTGGCTACCTAACCTAAAAGACCCTTCATATAGATTAAAAATATGGTATTTTAAATTACGAGAATACAATCTTGTAGAGTATACGCCTTGTAAAACTAACCATGTAGTCGACGGACTTTGTCGAAACCCGTCAGACGTTCCTTCGGAAGGTCCCGAAACCCTAGTAGTAAACGTAATAAGCAAACGAGGTTCATCAAATAGTTCATTAATCTATAGACCCTCCTGGAAATACCGCTGCTAATTGCTTTAGCAGAATGCTTTCTGGAAGAGAGATTCTAATAAATCAAATTTAAGAATTTAATAATGGAAATTTATATTAACCCTTACTTGCCACCTAGTGGTGGATTATACCCCAGGGTTTTTCTTCTTAATTTTAAGTACATAAACGTGAAGGAAATCGCTTTAGATCAATATTTGTCAATAATTCGAGACTGCCAGTACCTATTCAGGGCATTGGCATAGCACTGCACTAGTGTACGTGTCTGTGGTAACTGTTCAAAGTTGCGTGGGGTTTCAAGCACCTCAGTGTGGTAAGTATGATCGAAATTGATTTTTCGGGTTGAATTATTTTTCGAGTATATTTCCAGAGTGGAGAATATAGCTTTTATGTAATATTATTCAACTTCTAATTTCAGCTACAAGAAATTTGGAAGATAGATTTGCACCGATTCGTTAACTGCGGAATATTTTTATAGATAACTGTAAAAATAATTACAATCCCAGTAGCCAATGTACTGTCGATGAACAGTTATTAGATTTTCGAGGATGCTGCAAATTCCGGGTGTACATGAAAGATAAACCAGACAAATACAGTTTAGAAATAATCAATCTCAATGATGTTGAAACCTGTTATATGGTACGTTTTTTTATATAAATACTACAATTTTTTTTATATAAAATGTAGAAATATTTTATATTTATGCGGTATTTTTTTTCAGATATATGCTATACCTTATATAGTTAAAAATTCAGCTATCGTGCCAGCGGCAGAAGCTATTCCAGAATATTACTTTCGACTAGTGACTGAACCAATTTACCACACAAATCGATCCGTGACTTGTGACAATTGGTACACTTCGATTCCTTCACTTACACGTATGCTGACAGACCCATATAATATACTGTAATGGCCCAAACTATAGTTTCTTTAAAATTTTAAATATTCGTAATATACTCGAAATTTGCACAAGCTGGTCGTCGGAAAGCGAATATCCGCACAAAGAGGAATCGCGGAGAATAAGGATGTTTGCCTACATCCATGTGAGATATGACTGATTGAAAGGGTAAAAGGAGTGGGAGCCGGGTTGCTAGGCGACGTTAGCGGTGCGAGGCCAAGTCGCCGACAAAAGTCGCGAGGCCGAGCCATCGAAAGGATTGAGCTGGCTGTCGATCAGAAGATCGTCAGTCAGCGCACAGGCGCCTAGCAAGCAGGACTTTCACTCCTCCTGCTCTTATAAAACGATTTGAATACCTAACTTGTATATTTGCTGGTTTACTTATTACTGTTGGCGAATATATGAGTGAGCGCAAGTTGTTTTGATGGCATGGAACTGTGATGCTGAATAAATGCGAGTCTTGGAACTTGACATTGTATATAAATAATATATAGCATTTTATTTATATACCTATATAAACAGACATATATACTCATCCTATATTTTCCTTATTCCTTTCTACCATTTAGGTACCTCGGGGAAAGATAATAATTAAATAAAATAAATAAAAGATTGTTATTTAAATTGAATAATAATAATAATTACGAATCCTTACAATGGCGCTCGGACAAGGACTCGAGATTTACATTAAAAAAACCTCGTGTTTATTAAGCAAAAATACAAAGTGTAATAGGCAGAGTTAATAGTTTTTTGTTTTGTGTGTTATTTAATTTAATGACATCAGTAGCACCAGAGATAAGCTTCCCGTGGCCCGGGGATGAGTTCACTAATGAGCCAGAGGATGCACAAATCAGAGTTGAGGCTCGTGTAGAAGAGCTAGAAGCAGAAAATGAATACGTAAATTCGCAGATTGAGAAACTGGTAAGAGAAGCGTAGAAAAACACTGATTTATGTGAGGCGTTTAGAACTCAGCATCGGAGTATGATCAGGAGGATCAGCGAGTTGTCAGCCCAAGCTAGAGGAGTTTATTAGTGCACAACGTACAGTTAATAATAATATTCAGGGGCGTATAATCAGCCTTGAACAATGCATAGGCGAAATTACAATTGGAATGGGTCAGCTCAAGCTTTAGGTAATAGATCGGGTAAAATTGGCTTGGCACGAGGACAAGTAGGCTCGGCCGAAAAGCGCGCGAAAAGTGGCGTCAGTCAATGACGTAGGGCCAGGCATAAGAGAGAGATATAGTGATCAGCATCGATAGGAAACGGCTAGCTTAGGTAGGGAGAGGGAAAAATTAACTCCCATAGCGTCGGTTGATGTTTTTTTTGTTTCTGTGCCGATAATATTTTATTTATGGGGAATAGCATCGGAACTATATATTTTTTTGTAACACAAGCACGATTTTCGCGTTGTTCTGTACCTATTAAGCGGGCCTAAAGGACAATTCTTTAGACCGGCGGGCGCAAAAGTAAATAAGCGGGCGCAAAAGTAAAGAAGCGGGCGCAAAAGTAAATAAGCAGGCGCAAAAATAACTTGTATGCCCGCTAAAATTTTTTGGAAAAATGCTATTATATATATATATATATATATATATATATATATATATATATATATATATATTTAGCCCCGTTTAATATGCTAGAAAAACGCAAAAATCAATACATGCGTTACAAAAAATATGGTGTGCACCAAGGGCAAAGTGGGCTTTTTCACCTCGTGTGGTTGCAGTACTCGTCTTCGGCTCGCAAACGCACTCGCCTTCGGCTCGTGCTAGCTTACCTTTGACTCGTACTGCAATCTCCACACTCGGTCTAAAAAAACCCACTTTGCGCCCAAGGTACACAATATACTATTTTATTGTTTGGTAGAAGAAAAAAGAAAAATTCTTTTTGATCTTTGTTGCGAGAAATTTTTTTTTAGATTATAACAAAATTAATAAACTTGATAGGTGGATTACAAAATAAAAAAAATAAAAATATAAATTGTTTTAGATGGACAACGTGTGTTAATTTCGATTTTTTGTCTTGATATTTTTTTACTTATTATTAAAAGTATCAAGGTGAAAAGGGAATATTAACCTCAATCGTGTTGGACAAAATAGTTTATAGCAGGAAAGTGATTTATAAATATGAATTATTAAAAATAAAATTATTTTGTGTTTTAAAAAGGGTACAAATATTGTTATGTAAATTTATTGAAAATATTTTAAATTGAAGAAATTAAACAATATTAAAACATATTAAATCTTTTTCAGAATACGATTCAATTTCTTTAGCTAAGTTTAGCAATTTTGTAGTATATTCTACTTTAGATAAATTTGAATTCTCTTTGTACAATCCAAGATCAAATTTTCATATTATATTTTCAGTACTCATTTTGTTAGAATCCATTTTGTTAGAAGTTTCCATGATTTCTATTTTCTTTTGCAATTTATAATCATCTAATAGCATTTCATTCATTTAAATCAATTTCTCTCTTAAATTCTTAATCCCTCAAGAAAATTTTTTTGTTTCTGTCAAGAACAAAATCAATATGTTTCCATAAAAATTTCTTATATTGAAATGCACATAACATTTTTCATAAAGTTTAACTAAATAACTTTAATTGTATGCATTTTATTTTTCAAACGATATTTCTATGCAAAGGATTTTTAGCTTTGAAATCATTTTTAATTTTCTTTAATTGCTTATTTATTTATGAGTACAGTTTCGGAGTTTATCCTCAATTTTCCTGCCTCATGATTACTTCTTTTCTAATGAATAACTACCTCCCTGGGATTTACACTTTTCTATAGAAAGATTTTGGTAACGGTTCAAATTCAATATTAAAACATTAACATCTAGTATAGAATAGTTCAATTCGTTTTAAATAAAATAGCAATTATTAACATAAACATTTCTTTTTTATATTTTAAACAATCATGTTCAACATGATTAAGACACGAGCAAAAGAGTATCTCCCTGTAACTAATGAGAGGCTACAACAGAGGCACGAAGATCTATAGAAAACATTTTTTGAATGCCAAGGTTCAGATAAGGCAACTGAATATCCACTAGATCAGACACGAGGAGCATGGCAGGATATTGTGCATGACAACATTCAGTCACTGCTAGCATACGTTGAAAAGAATAAAGAACGTGTCGAGCACGTTGAAAAGGAACAAGATAAAATTGAAGAAAATCAGGCTGAGATTCGCACTCAATTAAGCGAGCTTACGGCAAAGATACATACTAATAATGCTATTCAAACTCGAGAAAGACTTGCAGCATTCAATAATTTAAGACAATCGGTTAAGAGAAAATGATCAGAAATCACAAATGTGCCAGTCTCCTTGATAAGAACTAGTGGAAGATCAGTGGCCGCTGACGTACAGGATACAACGGCAACTGCTGAAAAAACACCAGAGGAGGCTTGGATAACATCTGATCTGCAAATTCAGATGAAAGGAAATCTGTGTAATTTTTCTGAAAGTGAATCTCTCATACCTCAATGAGACGGCAAAAAATAGCCGCGCCAATTTTTAAAGGAGGCTATAGGGGGCCGGAAAAAATTTAAACATACCCTCAGAATAATGGAGGAGTAAAGCCGAATTATCAGGTGAATAAAAAAAGTGATCAAGGTAAATCTAGTGATATTTATGCACCAGATAGACAATTTGAAGATGATGTAGCGGGAGCATGTGGGCTGATTCCGGAAAACTCCAAGTAGTTGCAATATGCACCTTGGGTATCTCTATAAAATCAGAGAGTCATGATGCAACTCCGAAAGGGTAAAAAATAAATTTAATTTTTGAAGATCCTCGGGGTGCATTATTGTCTGAATCAGACGAGGAGCACGAAAAACAGCAACAAAATGTAGAGTGCCCAGGAATAGAGATTTTAATAGAGAAAATTGCAGTAGTAACTTTAGTAGCTACAGAGAGCCCAATTACTTGTATTTCAGACGAATTTTATAAGAATTATATATTAATAAATTTGAAAAATGTCCAACTTTACCAATAAGTGGACATGTAATTAAAGGAGTGATTGGTGCACAAACAACACGTTTGAAAATCCAGATTTTCGCTGACACACAAGTGGGGAAAAAAGAAAGGAAAATTAATTTTATAGTAGTTCTGAAATTATCTAGGGACTGTATTTTGGGTATTGATGCTTAAAAAGAACTCGGATTTGTTATTGATATAAAAGGGGAGAAAATTTATTTAGAATAAGAAAATTAAATTATTGATATACTTTTATATAAAAAAAGTATTTTCAGCCAATATGAACTTCGATATAGATATATAGAATCTACAGAGGATAACTATTTTGAAGATTTTGATAATTGGAGCGAGGTGGAGGGGGAATGTATACTGAAAGACGACGCAAACTGTCTCGAACCGCTACCAGAAATATTCACGGATAAATATATCACCCAAAAGGGGGGTAATTCGATGAATGAGAATTCTCAGGGTAAAGAAGACTCTTATGATATAACTTGGCAGGAAATTGAGGAAAAATTCCGAAACTGCACAAGTAAAAAGAAAAATATAATGGATAGGCTCAAGAACCTAATATGGAAGTATAAAAAAGATTTTTTATAAAAAGCCAGGGCGCTTAAACTTTTTTGAGTATGATTTTTAAGTAACAAATGACTCAACCTTTTATGTCAAACCTTATTCGATCCCTATAAATCACCGAGAAAAGGTGAGTGCAGAAATACACAAAATGTTAGAATGGGGTATTATTAGAAAATCTAATAGTGTATATATTAGTCCACTTGTCGCAGTCATAAAGAAGGATGGAGGTGTGCGTTTGTGTCTCGACGCTCGAGAATTAAACAAAAGATTGGTTATAGACCATGAATCTCCTCAAAATATGGAGGAATTACTGCAAATTTGTGATGAAATTAAAGTCATGACTAGTTTAGATTTGACCAGCAGTTTTTGGCAAATCCCTCTTTCGGAGAAAAGTAAAAAATTTACTGCATATATATGCATGTATGCAAAGTGTATGAATTTGAAGTTTGTCCGTTTGGTACCAGCGTTAGTACGGCAGCAGTAGTAAGAGGACTAGATCAGGCGATTAGGGGCACTGATAAAAACATACAAAATTTTGTTAATAATTTATTGTGTATATCGAAGGATGAAAAGTTTTAATAGAGCATAATTTTACATTAAACTTTAAGAAAACAAAGTCTTTACGTCAAGAAGTAGAATTCTTGGGGTATATTTTAACAACGGAAGGCATAAAACCTCAGAGTAAAAAACTGGAATTAATACAGAAGTATCCCGATCCGAGAAATGTGCGATAGTTAAAAGTATTTCTTGGGTTAGTGAATTTTTATGCAAAATTTGCGAATAATTTTTTGGATGCGACGGTACCACTGGTAAAATTGCTGAAGAAAAATGAGAAATGGGAGTGAGGGGACAGAGAAAAGCAAGCCTTTCAAAAGATCAAAGACTTGTTTATAAAAAATATAATTTTATGTCACCCCGACCCAAGAGAACCTTATATTTTGTGCACAGATTCGAGCGACTTTGCAGTTGCTGGAGCACGCTCACAATTAAATGATCCAGGAGAGGAGATGGCAATTACGTTTGTAAGTCCAACGCTCAAGCATAGTGAGATTACGTATATTGCCACTGGCAATGAAGTGCTGGCAATAATATGGAGTCTTATTCAGCTGGATACGTATTTAAGAACAGTGTTTAAAAATTTTAAAAAATTTCAAGAAACGGATGAAAATATTTTGAAAATTAGAGAAAAAGCAGTTCAAATAACTACAGAAATTTCTGAGGAGGACGAAAAAAACCGGCTTTAATAGAGAAGGATTGATTGATTCATAAAAGAAATTATATAAATCGGTATGTATTAATTATGCCAGAAAGATATGTAACTTAATTTGTAATTGAATTACATGAAATTTGTGTGCATATTGGCACAAGAAAGGTACAAAAAATGATAGAAGAAGACTTTTATGTTAAAAATTTAAAACATAAAATAGCTACTTACTATCTACTTGCGACTTGTTCCAGAGAAATAAGATTTCAACACCCTCGATTTTTGCCAAAAGACAATCGATTGCACCTGAAAGGCCAGGAGAATTACTATCTGTAGATTTCTATGGGTCGCTGCCGATTTCTACGGGCGGTATGAAGTACATTTTTGCGACAATCGTTGTATTTAGTAAATTAGTCGTATTGTACGCAATAAGAAGGGCAAATACGGAAACAGTGATAAGAAAGATCTTTAATCACTATATTCCAAATTTTGGCAAGGGAAAGAAAATAATATGCGATCATAGTACGCAATTTACCTCGAAAAAACTTGAGGAGGAAAATATTGGCTTAACATACTCCTTAATATGCTACCCACAAAGTAACATCGTGGAGAGAGTAAACCGTAAACTTGGGCGGTTCTTTTGAACGTTTGTTAAAGACAAAAATACTGGCTGGGCACCGTATGTTAATATTATACAAAACATTATTAACGAAACGTATCATGAAACGGTTGAAATGACACCTTTGCAACTGCATTTGAACATGAAACCTACAAGGTCATGGAAAACCTGGCTGAGAACTGGCATTAGAAGAAAGGCAAAAATCGAAAGAAAAACTTCAATGAATACAAACAAAAATTTGTTGTTGATTTCAAATTTGGAGATGAAGTGCTCGTAAAAGCCAATAATGTGTCTGATATAGAGCAAAAAGAAATTGCAAAGTTTTTTGCAATATATGAAGGCCCGCATCAAGTACAGCAGAAAACAGGGGACGCTACCTATTTTTTAATAGATGAGAAAGCTGGAACAGAACGTGATCAATTTCACGGTGCGACTTAATTAAATACAAGCGCCGTGTTAAAAATATACAAAGTGTAAAATAAGTTGAAGTTAATACAAAGTATTTATAAAAAAAAATAAAAAAAAATAAAAAAAATATTAACAATGAACATTAGCAACAATAAACACAAATATAAATAAGTATAGGTTTCAATATATATATATACATATATATATATATATATATATATATATATATATATATATATATATATATATATATATATAAGTATGGACTATAAATAAATAATAAACATTAAAAAAAAAAACGGTTTGGACAGTTTAATTTGGATATTTCCAGTTTACTTATTACTATTGGGAATATCTGAATTAAGGGCAAGTTCTTTTTAACATGTGGAAAAAAACAATTAGCGAGCACTGGAAATTAAAGATCAGAGAGAAGAAAATAAAGCTAAAATTTAAAAGGCTAAATATTTTGGTAAACAAAACTATATGTATCAGGTATATATACAAACATATATTGGTACATACACGTAGAAAGAGACAGAACAACAACACAGCTCTCAGCCGAAAGTGCGAGGACCGCAGAGGAGCGAGGAAAACAGGCAAGACCCTTGCTCGAATATTTACACTCGGCCCAGCGAGGGCAATAACCAGGCTCGTAGGCTTAACTTTGATTGAAAAAACATGGGACCAATTAAGGGGCTAGTCTAGTTTCTCGGGCGGAAAATGGAGGTGATTTTTCGGGACTCATAAAAAAAAACCATGCGGTCAAATATTTTAAAACTTTGTGAATATAATCAGATACTATTGACAAGTTAATACACAAAATTTCATGAAAGAATATCGACTGTAAGCCGAGTTATACGCTCCGATGTCGAATCATCCAAAAATTAAGTTGTAAAACGGCTGCAGTTGTAGAGGTCCTTAGAATGCCAGTATCTTTATTTAAAGTCTTTAATTAAAGCCAGTATCTTTAGTTAAACTAGATCACTTTCCCCGTAACCTGAACTAGGATCTTTTGAAAATATTGAAAATTAAAAAAATGGCAGCGTTTTGAAAAAAAAATACAATTTTTCACAACAAAAAAGCTCGTTTTTTGCTCGGAAAATTTGAATTTTTTTAAATATCAAAAAAGATCCTATTTCATGGTCTATAAAAACATGTTACGAATATTCGTGCAAAATTTCAAATTGATTCGTTAATTTTTCTTTGAGCTAGAGCTGCAGCCGTTTTTGAAAATGCAGTTTTGAGAAAAACACGTTTAAAGTTTTGACAACTGATTTTTCGATTATAAAATTTAATTTTTCATACTTACAGTTATTCTGAGATTCCAGGGACATACAATTTGCCTTCCTCTTGCTCGAAAAAGGGCTGTTCATAAGCTGTAGCTTTCCTACGAGCTGTCCGAGTCTCCTTTGAAGTCTTCTCGTGCCTTTTCTCGGCTAGCTGTATACGTGCCATGTCGTGACTGTTGGCGTATTCTAGTGCGTAGCGGCCCATAGTGCGAAATATTCTTAATATGGACTTCATGTCATCATTAAAGATCCCCGTTGCAAAAAACTTGGTCAATTGTATGGTTTTTAGGCCGCTGTGAAGATGTTTCGGAGCAAAGTGCCATAGCAAGCCGTTATAACTTTCATTATTATTTTGTGTGCTGCTCCCTTTGCATCTGTTTAGCAAATCCGTATATTTTGGATGCAAAACTTTTAAAACTTGTGGATCTAATGGCAGATAATCGTGCTTGAATTTTCTCATATTAAGTCCTTCAACTTCCGCTCGGCGATACGCGCATCACCTATCCGCGCCGACCGGGCAGTTTTTATGTGAATTCTTGTCAGTCGAGCCCATATGGAAACAAGTAGCCCAAATTTCCTTATGCATTTCCTCTATATTATCTTGATGCCTTATTATCGCTAAACCATAATATTTTTGGAGTTTACGAGGTCTGTCTGAATTTGCATAAAATTTTGCTTTTAGAAATCGCTATTTTGCTGATTAGAAATCGCTCAGGACAATCTGGAAATGATTAATAGCGATGAAAACTTTCTTAAAAAGGTTATTACTGGTGATGAGTCATGGGTTTATGGTTATGATCCTGAAACAAAACAACAATCTTCGCAGTGGAAGCTTCCATCTGAGCCTCGGTCGAAAAAAGCTCGTCAAAGTCGAAGCAACATCAAGTCAATGTTGATTGTTTTTTTCGATTATGAGGGCGTTGTGCACCACCAATATGCCCCTTCAGGCCAGATAATCAATAAAGAGTACTACGTTGTAGTTTTGAAAAGATTACGTAATGCAATCAGGAGAAAACGACCGCAACTTTGGGAAACCGGTGACTGGCTTCTTCATCACGACAATGTTCCAGCGCACGCATCAAACCTTATGCAGCAGTATTTATTGAAACACAGTGTTGCGCAGCTCCGCCAGCCTCCATACAGTCCTGATATAGCCTGAGATACCGAAGAAACGCCTTAGTTCCCGCGCAGCGTGTATTTGTTTACAACGACTTTTTTGCGTTCGTCGCAATTTGCTTATTGCTAAAAATTGCAGAACGAACCGAACAGCGAATTTGCATAAAATTTTGCTTTAATCTCGGTAAAAGTTGTGCGGAAACTATTGAAATGTTGCAAAAGGCCTGTAAAGATGAGTGTATGGGCAAAACACAAATAAAAGAGTGGTATAGGCGGTTCAAAAGTGGCCGCACATCTGTTGACAGTGATCCTCGTTCTGGTCGACCTTCGACGGGAACATCGTCGGATAATGTCGAGCGTGTGCGTGTCGCAGTTGAACAAGATCGTCGTTTGACTGTGAGAGAACTGGAAGATGAACTTGGAATACCAAAAAGTACTGTTCGGCGAATTTTAACCGAGAATTTGGGAATGACTCGTGTGTGTGCAAAATTCATCCCGAAACTGCTCTCAGACCAGCATTTGGAAATGATTAATAGTGATGAAAACTTTCTTAAAAAGGTTATTACTGGTGATGAGTCATGGGTTTATGGTTATGATCCTGAAACAAAACAACAATCTTCGCAGTGGAAGCTTCCATCTGAGCCTCGTCCGAAAAAAGCTCGTCAAAGTCGAAGCAACATCAAGTCAATGTTGATTGTTTTTTTCGATTATGAGGGCCTTGTGCACCACGAATATGCCCCTACAGGCCAGACAATCAGTAAAGAGTACTACGTTGAAGTTTTGAAAAGATTATGTAATGCAATCAGGAGAAAACGACCGCAACTTTGGGAAACCGGTGACTGGCTTCTTCATCACGACAATGCTCCAGCGCACGCATCAAACCTTGTGCAGCAGTATTTATTGAAACACAGTGTTGCGCAGCTCCGCTAGCCTCCATACAGTCCTGATATAGCTCCCTGCGACTTTTGGCTGTTTCCTCGATTGAAAATGCCGCTTAAAGGACATCGATTCGACAATAAACAGACTGTTGAAACTAATGCGACGAATGCACTAAAGACGATTCCGAAGTCTGACTTTCAAGAGTGCTTTAATAAGTGGAAACATCGATATGAGCATCTTGTTCAATCAAATGGGGACTACTTTGAAGGATGCCGCCCCCCGGATGACGAAGAATAAATCAAGCGCCGAGAAATCGAGATAGGTCGGATACTTTTGGGACAGACCTCGTATTTATGATTTTGTCAGTTAATTTTACTGTATTTTTACTCCTTCCTCCTAAACCTTTCACTTTTTTTTTTCATTTCGGCATCGTGTACCCATTCTTTTCTTGACGTGTAGATAGCATTCTAGCTTTTCAACAGGAGTATCATAAGGATTCATATCTAAAATACCTTTAAAAGTAGCACTGTCTCCGTCACCGATGTAGCGTGTATACTTCACATTATACATTTCGAGCTAGCGGACATTTCTTTTATGCCGTCGACTTCCATTTTCGCAGCCGATCCGGCGTGATTCTTCCTCTTGTTTTTTTGTCCAGTACTCACACGCTTTACAATAACTCGATTTCACTGATGTATCGATGATTTTCTTGCTATATTTTCCTTCGAGAGTCGTCACTCCATATCGTGAAGTATGTCCCCGTTTTTTCACGTACCATCTCCGGAAACTGTTAAATTCGTATCGGAACCTTCTTCTTCAAGCGTTTTTTCTTTTTCTTCTTTCACAGCATTTTTAGTGCAAGATTTATACACCGCCTCTGTGGCTATCCAAATATTTTTAAAGCAGCCTTCGAAGGTATTAATATGAAATGTTTTTGCTATATCCATCAAACCACAAAAAAGTCTCAGACCTTCTCTTCCAATCCCTAAAAGCCGTATCACAAGCACTGCACGTCGATTAATATAATAGGCTTTTCCACTCTTCGGACCAGATTCGATGTAAGAAACGCCACACTGACACGAGACAGCAATTTTAAAACCTAATCCTGCCTACATTTGTTTTGCAATTCTTGCAAAGTACTATGTTGCTAATTGCAGTAAAGACGGAGAAAAATTCAATGATACGATAGCTGTGAGTATTATCAATAATAATCTCATCGTCATCGTTACGCGCCAATTTTTCAGCTGTAGCACTTGTATTCGCCGTTGACTGCTCCAGTGTGTGCTGATTCCCATGAAAAGTTATCTTCCTACTCGAAGATCTGCGCACTGGGTCCTCTTTCGTGCCTTTTTGATTGTCGTAAGGCCTTTTCTCACTCATTTTCACTTTATTTAGCTGCGATGCACTCTAGACCTCTGCTCTCGGAGCACAACAATGAGCACAGCTGCTTGGTGCTCCGCCCCATCGCCGCGCGCCGACGGTCAGCTCAGACTAAATCTCCTCCCATTTCAAAAATATTTATGATACGCTTATAAAACTTTGGGAACTTGTTCTCCGAATAGTATACTGTCGAATTACGCAAAAAAATCGATTTTTTGAAAGTGAGAAACTAGACTAGCCCCTTAAAATTGAGTAGGACAATGCTATACGAGAAGAGAAAATTCGAGGAGCAGGGGTATCAGTCTGTTAGTATCTCGCGAGAAAGCGAGGCATTCTTTAAAATGGATAAGTATGATGATGTTTTGATCTTGTACGTGGAGGAGCATGATCTAGTGGAAAATAGAAGGGAAGAAAGAAAAAGATATGATTTCTTCGAAGTAGTGAAGGAAGTGGAAGGTCTAGTGGGAGAAAAGATTTTGAAAAGGGAGTTTCACAAGGGTTATGTGATACTGAAGCCTGTCAACCCATAGAAATTTAAAGCAGTGGAATTGGAATGCGTAAGTGGAGTGGTTTGCCAAACAGGAGAGATGGTGCATGTTGCAGTGCAGGCAACTCCTGGGGTGGTAGACGAGACCGACGGAGGTCAGAAGATAATTACGCCGAATGCCACCATCAGGAGGAGAAAGAGGAATAGTTGTGCGGTGAGAGGGCGTGCAACTGATGTAACCTAAGATGAAGAAAGGGGTATATTTATCCGACCAGCAGAAAAAGAAAAGATATAAATACCTCGTCCACGCAGACGGACGAGTGTGAGAAGGTCGATGGAAATAATAATACATTTAAAGAATTTAAAAATAAAGTATCTGTTAAAGAGGAAGGAGATCAAAGAGAGAGATGAAAAGGAGGCAAAGAGGAGGAGCGTAATCGTAGAGGACGATATATACGATGAACAAACGTACAAGAGTTATGCAGAAGACTGTAAAAAAAAAAATAATGGAGTTTAATCAATCATGGGAGCTACACAAAATGGCTGAATGACTGGCTACTCCAGGATTTGACACGCTTACTTCACCACCGATAATCCGGAAGCTGGTGGACAGAGATGAGCAAATAAAGATTCACAAACGGTGGCAACAGGAAGTGGAGAAGTTGCAGCATCGTCGCTGGTGACTTGACCATGAATGAGAAAGTGCGCGTTCGCGGAAACTTTAAAATTCGTTCGCTAAATACTTGTGCGTGACGTATGTAGCTTGTTAGAGAGTTCGGAAATAAATTTTAATTTTCTTTGGAAGATATAAATTTATTTTGGGGGACTATGTGAGCTCCGTTAATTATTACTCAAAAAATAAATCTTTAATTTTTTTTAGATCGACAACAATAATATAAAATTAATAAATACTGTACTGTGCTGAGTAAACAATAAAAATAAAAAAAAATATTGATTTTTGTTTTAATTATAATTTTTTTTTTATATTTTATATTTTTTATATAGTGTTATCGAGCGATTTATAGTTTTGTAAAATTTTGTAAATAAAATCACATACATAGTGAGTAAAAATCAAGTGAATCATTGATAATTATTTACTAAATAAGTGAAAAGACACTGAATATAGTATAATTATTAAATGAGAGAAGAGACACTGAATACATTAAATGTGTATAAATTAAAAGTGATATGATTAGTTTGTGCGAAATAAACGGGAGTTCATAGGAATTTGTAGTTTTAAATAAAAATACTAATTCATATGAGGGGACTATGTAACAGCCTTTGGTAGTTTGCTATAGTTTCTTTAAAATTTTATATATTCGTAATATACTCGAAATTCGCACAGGCTGGTTGGCAGAAAGCGAATATCCGCACAAAGAGGAATGGTGGAGAATAAGGATGTGTGCCTACATCCATGTGAGATATGACTGATGGAAAGAGTAAGAGGAGTGGCAGTCGGGTTGCTTGGCGACGGTAGCGGTGCGAGGCCGAGCCGCCGATGAAAGTCGCGAGGCCGAGTCACCGAAAGGATTGAGCTGGTTGTCGATCAGAGGATCGTCAGTCAGCACACAGCCGCCTAGCAAGCAGGACCTTCACTTCTCCTGCTCTTATAAAACGACTCGGACAGCTAGCTTGTATATTCGCTGGTTTACTTATTACTATTGGCGAATATATGAGTGAGGGCAAGATGTTTTGATGGTATGGAACTGTGGAATATACAGCATTTTATTTATATACCTATATAAACATACATATATGATACGCTTATCCTATATTTTCCTTATTCATTTCTATCATTTAGGTACCTCAGGGAAAGATAATAATTTAATAAAATAAATAAAAGATTGCTATTTAAATTGAATAATAATAATAATTACGAATCCTTACAATACAAATAACTGGCACTATAAAGAAAAAATAAGAGGGAGATACCAGCTGAATTCAAAGTGGCATTTGACTCTCGCATCGTATGCTCCGAAAAAGAAAAAATCGAATAAGATCGTCTTGGTAATTTCTTCATTCATTCGCACAACCGAAATCACGGATGAAAAACCAAATCCTATTAGACATTACAACGCAACAAAAGGAGGCACAGACAACTTCAACAAGCTTTGCCATTCGTACACTGTAAGCGGCACATCGAACAGATAGCTAGTGCGATCTTTTTGTGGGATGTTGGTGTTACGGCACAAAGCCGGATTCACGAGAGGAGAAATTAATAATTCAATAACAGTTTAAACTTTCAAAATTATATTTATTCAATTGTCTAGCCGATATATTCCTGTGACGCATTTACGCTAAAAAGCCGATTCTTTCCCTAATAGTCACACGATGTGAACCACACGAGAGTCTAAACTGTACTGCCTTGTTGTTGTCGAGAGCGCCAACGCTGGCCCTTTTTTACGACCTTTACGCATAGCCCATTTCATTTGGTTCTCTTTCTTTCATAACGCTGTAGTTAATACATCGCATCATTTCAGCACTGCATATTTATTTATTATCTATTTCACATTATTATATTCGCCGTCAATTTTACTTTACAATAATTATCATTATTTCTGTCAGTAACATTCTCCCCCCGTACAAAACTTAGTTTTGTACCATAAGTTACATGCGAACTAAGTAATGTTATAATTTAAATTACATTAATAATGATTGAGCCTTGTTTTTTCTCATGCTTACGTTTTTAAACATTTTAATCAAAATTTTCTAACGTTCATACGTTATCTCCCCTAGCTCTCGCTTTCTCCGTTTATCATAAATCAATTTGGTTTCACGCGGTTCCAAATCAGTTAGCTGGGCCCTAGCCAACCGACATACGGCCGCGCGAAAACAATTCGTTCATGCACCACTTCTTAGTTTTTCATTATTGTTATCGAATTTAGTACTACCATAACCTCTTTTTAAAGTTTGTTAGACAAATTTACATTTTGTTTTATTCGTTATTTTCATGTTTGTTTTATTTTGTGCAAACATAAATTACCACGTGCATGTCAGCCGGACCGAAACTCCGCATCTGGCCCGCTCTTCTTCAGGCGTATACCGTTCCGGGCAACCCGTCCCTGTGGCCCCCGAGCACGAGAAAGACATCTTCGCCTTCTCGCCCCGTTGCTACGCAGCTACACGTAGCCTCTCCTTTTACAAGTCGATCACGACTTACGAAGAGTAAAAGCGGCCCCCGGCGATCCAATAAAATCGCCGTGCACGCGAGCCTACGCAGCGGCTTCAATAGATCCGCCGCGTCGGGACGTCTGTCTACGGAACTATGCAGAGTTTTAATCCGACGTCATGCACGTCGGGAACATCAAAATTTACTAATCCTAGGAAGTAGTGTACCCATGACTGCACTGATATCCATACATATCTCACTATTGTGATGAAGAAACACTTGCCATTCAGGTAGAGTGTACCACTCCGTTCACAGGAGCCAAGATTTACTTTCTTTTCATCACTTGTTTTACGAGTAACATATTACTCACTCATAATTTGAAATAATCATCAAGAACATTCATAATGCCTTGTCCTTTTCTCATTAAATACATTTGCTATGAAAACGAGTGCACCATATGGCACGTACCTATACATAACGTAATCAAACTGACTCTAGTTTTTAAATAGCTATTTTGAACCATTACCTAAATATACATCAATAATTTCGTTTTTATACATGAATTAGATTTTACAAAGAACAAAAATTATCTTATATTTACATAAAATACAACTTACTTCAAAAACTCTATTTAAACAATCATCGTTTTTGTATTTAGCAATCATATATTATATAATTTACGCACAAATTAATTTTAACTAAGCGCTACAATCCTATTTTTAAGTTGTAACACGTTTTTGCTGATAGTGATGCGCAAGTTGATTAACAACTTTAATTATTTTGATTATTTCTTACTTTAACGCATTTATACGTTACCGATTTCTAAATTCCGAAATCAGATACGTCATTTTCCTGCAAAAACTGAAACAATAAGAATATTACTCCTGTCACTCGGTGCAGATATACGTTACAGATTTTATATTGTGAAAATCATGAACGTCATTTTAACTTACACTCAACTTTTGCATTCCATTTTTCTAATTAATAACTTTTTTTTTTCTTTTTAATATGAATAAACTAAATAAATTCGGTGCAATTATTCACTGAGTTCTGATTACAAAATTACACAAGTACACTATCTGTCTCTGATACAAATATATATTTTTTTTTTTTGGAAGCTATCTGGTGTTTTAAACATTAACTATTTTCAAATTATTCAGTTTCAGTTAATTAATCAGTTTAATTATACAAATGTTCCTAAAATCTTTAACGAAACTGTTTATCGTACATTTAATGTAAAGTATTTGAATTTCCTACCTGACACGTCACAGGAATTAAAACTATCTGAAATATTTTCACTGTTCCTACATTTACCCAGATTAGTGTCTGTGGCGTAGGGAAAACTCTGTGAGAAAACCTACGCCAGGAACAGCAAGTACATTTTTATATTACAAGCACTACTTAGTGCTCAAAGCGGTTCCCAGTGAAGTTGCGACAGGTGTAGACGGCGGTGCGCTCCCTCGCGCTGCCGCTGTTGCTCTAGAAGGCGGGGCGCGCTCTGGCGCTGCTGCTGCTGGTGCAGGCGCGACCTCGCGCACTCGACCTGGAGTCCACACCCGGCCGCGTTGCCTGTCGGCGGCTGCTACTGCAGAAGGCGGCGCGCGATCTCGTGCTGCCGGTGCTGGGGTAGACGCGACCGTGCGTACTCGTCCTGGAGCACATGCGTGTCGGACGCTGCCGCTGCTGGTGGAAGACGGGGCACGTCTACGCGCTGCCGTCGCTGCGGGAGACGGCGCGCGTCTACGCGCTGCCGTTGCTGTGGGAGGCGGCGCACGTCTACGTGCTGCCGTCGCTGTAGGAGACGGCGCGCGTCTACGCGCTGCCGACAATGTCCTGGAGGGCTGCTCAAAGGCCCCGAATCACGGTGCGCGCCCGAGTGTTGCTGGCGCTGGGAGAATCGCCGCCGACGTTGATCCGGACGGCTGCTTAGCGGCTCCAAATCACGGCACGCTCCCTGGCCGCTGGCGCCGTCGCTGCTGGGGAAATCGACGCACGTCCTTGTGCTGCCGTTATCGGAGCACTCACGCGGTCGACGTTGTAAATGGCGGCAATCGTCCTCGCCAATTCGTCGTTGAAGGCGACGGTGCCACCGTCGCAGTTGAAAAGCTTTGCGTTGCCGATATTGCCGTTGAACAGTGGAGCACATCCTCTCGTGCTAACGTTGATGCTGTTGGACACAGAACGCTTCCGCATTGCCGTCGTCGTCACAAAGCCGCAGATCCTCTGCTCGACGTGCAGTATACAATTCTCCATTGTTCAATTGTAAAAAACTCTCTAAATTAAATAAAACACGAAAATTAGAATTTTGCATAAAACACCAAATTAATTTCTAAGATCACAGTGTAGGCTCAAGTAGAAATAACACATCGCGATCTCCAAATAATATTATGTTACGATAAACATTTAAATACTCTGAGAAAGTTTGCCAGTCTCTGTTTTCATATTTTACTTTTCAAAGAAAACTTTATAGCATTGCTCATAAAAACTAAACCCTTGACTCAGTTCATCACAAGTATGACCTACAGCTGAAACCCGATACATGCTGCGGTCCCAATGATCGTAAACACGTTCGGGCGCGCTGCGCTGCTCCGCACGTAGCTTTGAACAGCAACGTTGCTGCCAGATGTACAACACTGTACTACAGTGTATACCATTGTGCTGTCACACGAATTTCAACGCTTTATATTTATTTCAAAGCTTGTTCAATTTTAAGAAAGGAAAATACAATGAACACTGTTTTATAATCTAACAAATACAACTAATAATCCATATCACGTTAATTAATTTTCAATGTCTAGTTCTAAATAAGCACTTTTATACTTTATTTACATATATAAACAAATATAAGTGAATTATACCCACAGTTTCTGCCTTATTCCTGACAACAATAACAGATTTATGTATAAAATTAAAGTTGAATTAACAATCATTTAAACGAATATATTAATCGACCATAAAAAAATACCGCTATATCTTTTATCCGTACTCAAATATTTTAAATAAAGTTTAATCGCTAGTAAATTGCACACACAATTTCTAATTTCAGTTGTTTTCTTATAATCTTTTAACAATCTCAACTATTCTGTATAAGAAAAAATTATGAACATTCTAATATCACTACATATGAACAATTAGACTGAATATTACTATATATGAACAATTAGACTGAATACCACTACTTAAGTCATCAAGACACAGAATAAATATGAAACCAAACGAACAAAACCGTACCATTGCACAGTGTAACTAACTAAATAAATATAAAATAACATGTAACCATTTTATTTAATGATACGAATGTACTTAGCCTAGCGCTTTGTTATTTGCGCTTTATCCAGTTGAACATCAATATAGATGCACTCCGGGGACCGGTCAGCTTTCAAGTACACGTACTTGCATCGTCATAAGAGACAGTAGCCACCGTTGCACGATAATAGAAAACATTTTTCACTAAAATCACTTTGAATTAACGACCGATACAAATAAATGTCTCCTCCGTGATCAACGATGATAATTTCCCGGGTTTGTGGCACCAAAATGTTACGGCACAAAGCCGGATTCACGAGAGGAGAAATTAATAATTCAATAACAGTTTAAACTTTCAAAATTATATTTATTCAATTGTCTAGCCGATATATTCCTGTGACGCATTTACGCTAAAAAGCCGATTCTTTCCCTAATAGTCACACGATGTGAACCACACGAGAGTCTAAACTGTACTGCCTTGTTGTTGTCGAGAGCGCCAACGCTGGCCCTTTTTTACGACCTTTACGCGTAGCCCATTTCATTTGGTTCTCTTTCTTTCATAACGCTTTAGTTAATACATCGCATCATTTCAGCACTGCATATTTATTTATTATCTATTTCACATTATTATATTCGCCGTCAATTTTACTTTACAATAATTATCATTATTTCTGTCAGTAACAGTTGGACTAATCGATTGTAAATGCGAGGATTCTCAGCCTTTAATATTAAAAAATAAAAGTCCGCCATCATGGCGTCGAACGCGAAAGATCCTCCGGATAAGTCTGATCGTAAATATTATAAGTGTCACCTTACTAAATCAGTTAAAAGTGATTTGCATAATCTGTGATAATGCATACCATAAGAGTGATTTCGATAAAACAAAACATCCCAAATACGTAGGTGAACATTTGATAATTTGCCAAGACCATATTTTAAGAGACTTAACCTATAAATCTGATGAACATATGCTAAGTGATGTGGCAAAAAAATTATTGCACTAATAAAACTGAAAAAATCTGAAGAAATCAGAGAAGAATTGCTGCAAGAACTACATAACAAAACAGTGGGAAAACATAATGCAACAATCAATGAAGATGAAAGTGAAATGGACAATTCAATAGCTGATAATACCAATTGCAGAAAGACTTTATACAATTGCAAAAAAAAGAAATTCTGAGATACCGATAAGTAATAAAACATATGCAGAAGTGATGAGTGATATTAGGACGAAATCGAAGCGAGTTGCTAGAATAACGATCAACGCCAATGACCCCAACCAGGCAAATACAATGCAATTACTCACGAACTGCTTAGTTTCAGAAAAGAATATCCAAACTAAATTCATTCACAAGAAGAATGATAAAGAAATAGAAATCAGTTGTATGAATATGAAAAGTCTAGAAACAGCAGAGACTGTTCTAAATGATAACCTAATAAATTGTGAAATCAAGATAGAACAACAAGGTAATCAAAAAATAACATTTATCGGTATAAACAATACTACAAATATCGAAGAACAGGATATAGAAAATGATACCAATGAAAGAAATTTCAAGCAATTTAATAACAATGGCTCAGTACTGCACATGTACACTAATAAAAGAAACAAAACCAGTACAGTTATAATGGAAGTATCACCAGAAATTTACAACTTTATACGTGAAAACAATAACAAGATCTTTGTAGATAATCAATGGTGCAAAGCTTACGATCTGATAAACGTCACCCCTTGCTTCAACTGTTGTATATATGGCCATAATGCATCCAAATATAGAAATGATTCTGCATGCATTAAGTGCTCTGACACACACAATGTGAGTCAATGTAAAAATACCAAAACGGAATGTGTTAAGTGTAATTATAACAATTCTAAATACAGAACAAGCTTACTAACGGATCATTTACCAACAGACAGACTCAAGTGTAGTATACTTAAAAATAAAATAAAAAAATATATTAACTATTGATCACCCGGTCGCGTCTACATTACCGGTATGGGATGAATCAAGTGCATTACAACAAATACGTAATATACAAACTAATAAAATACTTTACCAAAGGCAGATAAAATCAGTGAAGAGTATATTAAATAAACTAAGCGCAGCCAATTACCCTACACAACAACAGAACAAAGAACAACTAAGATTATCAACAAGTCCAGAACTACACCAGAACCAACAGCAACTACATAATGGAAGCACAAATAAACTTAATTCAAGAAATACAAAATAGCATTCACAAACAAGAGAGATTATATAGGGACCTTGAAACTTTTAACAAAGAAAGAAATAGTAACAATAGTTTGTTTTTATACTTAAATATTAGAAGCCTAAATGCCAATTTTGAAAAGCTTCAAATCTTTATTAAAAGTCTTAAGATAAAACCATATGTTATTGTATGCACAGAGGTATGGAATTTAACTCATTGTCAGTATTATAGAATTAAGGACTACAAATTATAGTATAACTTCAGGAAAATTAATAAAAATGATGGTGTAGTGGTATACGTAAAAGAAAATATTATACACACTAATGAAACCATAGAAATAGGCATACTAAAAATATCAAACACTATAATTACATTAAATGATAATAAACAACTAGAAATTTCATCTCTATATAGATCACACGGACTGAATTGTACTGAATTTAATCTGAATTTCAAAACTTATTTAGAACAAAAAAGAAAAGCATAAAATCATATTATAATTGGCGATTTTAATATAAATATACAGGATTATAATGCTATCAGCGTTGATTTCTTAAACAACCTATTGGAAAAAGATTTTCTTCAAGGATTTGCAAATACCACAAGACCATCAAGTATAACTACGGATAAAGGAACGTGTATTGATAACATTTTTATCAAAACAGACTTCCTCGTCACTAAATCACTAACACGTATGGTGCCCATAACTGATTATTATCCATTATTTTTAGAAATGAAAAATGGTAGACCTAACTCAAATAAAGAGACAAAAATTGACAGGTATTATTATAATTACAAAAAATTATTCAATAATGCTATGAAAATAAATTGGTCAAAATTTAAAAATACAAAAGATATAAATGAAACTATTAAAGAAATAATAAAAGAAATTAAAATTTTCATTGAAAAATCAAAATACAAAAAAAAACAAATTTGCGCAACTCCAAGAAAATCCCCAGGAAAGATTGGATAACAAGAGCAATATTGAATTCTTGTAATACTAAAGAAATACTATACAAACAACTAAAACATCATCCAGATAATGATGAACTCAAAGGCAATTACAAAAACTTTGTTAAAACTCTAGATAAGGTCATTAAAGCAGCAAAAATAGAATATGATAAGAAAACAATAGAGATTAATAGAAATGAGCCAAGAAAACTCTGGGCTTGTATAAATAATAAAATTGGAAAAAATAAAATCAGAAACGATACTACTATTACTCAGTTGAAAACTGAAGATAATAGAATATGCTATGCTTTCTTCCACACCCTTATTAGTTATGGCATAATTGCGTGGGTTGGTGCGTATCAAAACAAAGTACACTTATTGCAAGCAGTTCAAACAAAAATTTTAATAATTATAAATAAAAATACTTTCCAAAAAGACAACAGAAAAATTTACGACGGCAAGATCCATGTTAGTGATGTATTGGTAATATTATAGTGCTAGGACACAATGATTAAATTATAAGAATAAAAATATTTATAATATCAAAGAAAAATGTACAAAAATATAGAATCTTGAGCATGTGCAATGTAATCTTAATTAACGCGAATTAACATAATGTAGCTGTCACATTATTAGTAACTATATAAAAATATAGAATCTTTAACACAATTTATAACGATAATATTAATTAATAAGGATTTATATGGAAATGTTAAAGAGAGATTATACATCACTGTTAACTTTTTGATAAATTATTAATAATGTTATATAGAGTTGGGATGAAGAGTCAAACGACCTTCATAACCCAACCAAAGTATGTATGAATGAATGGTGAATGATGGAATGATCCATGTCTGAACGTCCGACGTGGATACATTCTATCCTTATGAATCAATGGTATTTGCATTGTACGGTTTAGTGTGGCTGGAGGTTTTTGCTGTAATGAATACAGTAAAACTAACCAGCAGTTTTTATTTTTGTTGTTAATCCGGACCTGTGAACAGGGAATACCAATTCCCTATTCAGGATTTGCGGCGTTATAGTGTGTTATTGTGTAAATAATTTCTACTCTGTATCGAATTTAGCAAATGTTATATGTAACTCTGGAATAAATAAATAAATAAAAAGAAATATGAATTTTTTTGTAAAAATTGTCATTTATTCATTTTTTTTTGGTTCTGCACATTTTTAAGTGTACTTTAATTTAATATTTGGCTATATAACCTATATGATCTTTTAAAGTAAGCTTTGGAGAAGTTCCAAACCAATTTTCAAAGAAAAATATCCAATAGTTAATTTTTTATTACAGTTTTTATGGCTGGAGTGACCGATACCCCAGTTTGGCAAGCGTGTTACTCAGCGGAGGTATGGCAAGCAAGGGTTAAATAAAATAAAGCTAAAGTTAACTCACTAAACACACGAGGTTGAGTATTACAAGTCTGAGATAATCTTAATACTTGATTAATAGTACATTATGCAATAAGGGAATAAAGTGGAGGATTACTCTTTCCTTAACTTTATTACCGCTGGCAGGTACTGCCCGAGCGAAGCAAGGGTAGTAATCACCCGAGGAAATAGTCGACTATATTTCTGTATTCCATATAAAAGTTTATTTCCGACTAAACTGTGGCCACTTTATTTATTTTGAAGAGTGGAGCCCTCGGAAAGAGAATGATATAGTTCAAAACTGAAGATAAAGAGAGAAAGCCAGAGAAACTAAACTTTACTAATAATAATAGGTCACTTTCGTCCCGCTTGTTAGGCCAATATAGTGGCCATTATAGTTAAGCAGGGAATAAAATAATTTTCATCGTATCTCTACACGAAAATTTCTTATACTCATTTTTAATTTAATATTGTTGAATAAAAAATAATACACTACTATTACTGCTCTTAAATAGTATATTTTATTGTTGAGGCCTATCAAAATAAAAAATTATTTCTAAACTTACTAAAATTACCGAATTTTGAAAAATACGTATTCAAAATTCAATTTTAGTTCCACCACAAAAATTGAGCTATTTCACTTGTGACGTCGTGATATATATTGGTAATATTTAGACACCTACCACTTTAAACTAGCTAGAATTCCTTAGACCACTGTGTTCGCCATCTTACCGAAATAAACTGATATCGTTAAGGCAATTGTTAGATATATAAATTGGAAGGAAATTATGATTATTTTAACAAAAATTTCTTGATTTTTACAAATTTTGTGAATTTTATATTGCTTTCTCAAAGAGGAAGCTTTGTGATAGAAAAAAAGTTTTGCCAGAAACATGTTAGAAACATATTTTGAGACATAAGGAATTAAAATACACTATTTAAAAAATATCTGTTTGAACATATCTGTATGGATGTGTGTGTGTGTGTGTGTGTGTGTGTTCGTGTGTATGTGAGTGTGTGTGTGTAAGAGAGTATGTGTAAGAGTGTGTGTGTGTGTGTGTATGTGAGTGTGTGTGTGTGTTTGCGTGTGTGTGTGTATATGCGAGTGTGTGTGTGAGTGTGTATGTGTATGTGTGTGTGTGAAGGTGTGTGGTTGCACGCGTGTGCGTAAACATAACGCGTATCTCAATCTGCAATGTTGGAGTAGCGAGACGGCTACGCTATATATATATATATACAGGGTGTCAATTAAGTCCCGGGACGACTGAATATTTTCTAAAGTACTGCTTTTCTGGAAGAGGTCAAGGTCATTTCTTAAGTAACTTTGAACAAGGAACCCAACGATGACCTTGGATTTGACCTTGAACCTCATTTTTAAGGTTATTTTGAGATCAACCTCATTTTTTTAAACGGGAACCCCTATTTTTTATAGCGGAATCGGAAAGAGCGGAAAATTTTACATCCGGATATGTATTGAGGCATGGGGTTGAGGTAACCCCTAGCGGTGTGTAGAGCCGTAAAGAGTATCTGTGAGTTCATGGCTTCTCGAGGCTTTGGGGTGCGCGCTACCTCTACTCGCTTCATGCTGCTCTGGGGTGCGCGCTACCTCTACTCGCTTCATGCTGCTCTGTGGTCTGTACAAGTCCGCTCGGCCGGCTGGGAGCCACTATCCCCTCTCCTGGGTCTTTTTGAAAAACTTGGAAGAACGCGAGAGGCTTGGTAGATCTATTATAACGATCAGTGCCGAATTACACTGAGACAATGTAATACCTGTCTAAGATAGGCCGGTGTCCGTTTTTTGCGGGCCGGATGGCCATGCACTGTAATTTGAAGTGAATTTGCATTCCAGTAAGTTTGTTAATTAGTGTAAATTTAAAGTAATTTGTTATAATAATTCATAATTGTGTTGTTTATTAAATTTTTTAGTGGAGTTCCATTGCCCGTGTAAAATGATTTGTAGCCGTTGATCTTAATAAGTCTAATTTAAATTTTATAAAACTAAGGTATGAGTAGTTTTTATTTACAAATTAATATGTTAGAAGTGTAAGATAATTTAGTTCCTAGTATATAGTAAAAATTTTGTTATTTGTATAGCTATGAAGAGGGGAGTAGAAAAAACTCCCGAAACGTCGCAAAAGTTTTAATAAAGAAGTTAGTTCCTAGAGATCGATCGAGTCTTATAATTTATTTACACCTCCAAAGGAACGATAGATTCACTTCTAAATAATAAGCAAATAATTCCATTCATACAATATTCAGTGTGTCGAGATTAAAAATTACCATTTCCATACTAGTTTTCACTCTATTTTCAATTTTGGCTTTGCGATTAGCGTAATATTGCGCGAAAGCATTCAATTCTTTGAGAATATTTTTGACATTCGTCTCATCTTCTTTTTGAATTCACTTTTCAAAAAATCTAGAATATATTCGACAGCATGATTAACAAAAGTAGCACACTCTTCAACATGTTTACGGCGCGCACTAATACATTCACGCACCTGCGACAGTCCTTCGAGTGTAGCTAGCTGCATGAGGATGCTTGGTGGATTATCGTGCTTCTTCTTCTTTTTGCCGGGCGGTTCGAATGTAGTGGTTGCTTCCATATCCTCGTATATCTGCGCCTCGTGCGGCTAACCTATGTTGTTGAGCTTTGTAGGCGAACCGTCAGCGGGTGGTCTCTCGTCGAGGGCTATTGTTCTCGAGCCGTAAGCCATCGTAAAATTGAGGTCGTGATTGGGGAAGAAAATCTTGCATGGCTTTCCGAAATATTGATAGAATGTATATGAGTTTTTTAAGTATGCACTCATAGCCTCCATTTGATCGATAAAAAGCTCTCAGCTGCTCGCATCCAGCATCACATACCGCGAACCTGTTCCGCCAAGCTTTACGACAGGTCTATATAACCCACCGTGATTATCAAGGCCTATAATTACGCGCTAGAGTGAGATCTGTTGAGTGCGTAAGTACTTGGTAGCAGCATCAAATTAGAAAGTGTCTTCGATGCAGCTTTGCAGATGGGTGCAGCGTTCTCGTTGTTAGCCATTTTTTAAAATTGATGTATATTCTTTCGCAACTACTGCTATCCGTACTACCGCTAGTGCGAAGATTGGGTAAAAAGACGGATGTTAATTAATAAACAGCGAATCGCGAATATGAGTTTGCCACCTGAAGAGGGAGGAATTCCGTTGCAAACTTTTTCTCGATAAAATAATAAAGCAGAAAGTTTAAATAAATTTTCTCCGTATAATACAATTTAATGTGTCAACGGTAAACTGTGTTCTACGAAATACGAACATAAAAGTTTAATAAAATCCTTAATTATTTAAATAATTGTTTAGTCAAAGGAGACACATATCTTAAAAATTTTATTTTAATTTTAATATTTTTTGTTTTAATAAGAAATAAGTACAGCTGTAAAACGAAACTCATAAAAAAGTTATCGTTAAAAAATATCGGGTATTCCTTTTTTTTAAATAATAGAACACGTCTTAAAATGTTAAAAAGTATAATAAAAATCAAAAAGTTTAAATTAATATTTGAACAACAATACAAAGAACAACTGACATTATCAACAAGTCCAGAACCTACACCAGACCCAACAGCAACTACATAATGAAAGCACAAATAAATTTAATTGAAGAAATACAAAATAGCATTCACAAACAAGAGAGATTATATAAGGATCTTGAGACTTTTAACAAAGAAAGAAATAGTAACAATAGTTTGATTTTATACTTAAATATTAGAAGCCTAAATGCCAATTTTGTAAAGCTTCAAATCTTTATTAAAAGTCTTAAGATAAAACCATATGTTATTGTATGTACAGAGGTATGGAATTTAACTCATTATCAGTATTATGGAATTAAGGGGGGGGGGGGGGGTACAGCCTGGAAGCGTCAAAATCATGCCTATTTTTACGATTTTTTTTGAGAAAATGAATAAAGATAGAGCAATTTTGTTTTCAGATATTTATTATACAAGCTTTGAAGAAGATTTGATAATTTTTTTATGACATTTTAATACAAAATGGCGGCGTGATTATCTCCCGAAGCGCCTTAAAAAAAATATGAAATCGGGTGGAAAATGTGCAAGTGATGCCGGATGACCCAGAACAAAAATTTGTATGAAATTGTGCTTATAATTGGTTTATCTTGTAGCTGTCATAGGGGTTTTGCGATTTAAAATTTTTTTTTAAATTATGAGACTTCAATGTAAAAAATTTTTTTTCGCAACATAATCGCTTCAAACAAGCATAAAAAAATTGTCGAGCAAGATATCAAAAAACCCCTATGACAACTACGAGATAATTATGTTACAAATCAAATGAACTTGAGTTTAGACAAATCCGTAAAAAATTGTAGCAGTAGGGCTTTTCCCCGTTTTAAAAACGTGATTTTGAGAAAAACGCGTTTGAAGTTTTTTTTTACTTTTTGTTAAATCAAAGTAGGAAAAAAATATTTTACCTCTAATCATCTATTTCAGCTCCATACTGTACGCCTTCCTCTTCAACAAATGATGCTTCAGACTTTTTTTGTTCATTTTTTGATCTTCTGCGAGCGTCTTTGGCTTCATCGCTTATACTCTTTATAGCACACTAACCTCAAAATGCCAACTTTATTGTCGATTTTGAGGTTGTTGTGCTATAAAATATCGTATGAGACTGTTGTGGGAGGTGTTTTTCTACCTTGCTCGATTTTCTCACTCGCTTCGCTCGTGCGAAAACCCTCGAGCAAGGTAGAAAACCATCTCCCACAACAGTGTCATAATATACTATTTCGGCGTACTCGATTCTCTCGCTGTCAATCTCGAAGCAGTAATTGTAACAATTTTCGCCAATTTCAAGTCCCAATGCCTCCGTTATGTACATGATACTTTTGAAACCATCATTAAAGGCGTAAACTGCAATACTAGTTGCAATATCAATAACAGTTTTGCCGTTGGAGTGATGCTTCGGCGCAAAGTTCCAAACTACGCTGTTGAACGACTCGTTACTGTTCTGCGTGTAGCCGCCCAAGCAGCGCTCGAGTAAATCTCCTTTAAAAAGATCTTCATAAACCTCTTTGACTGCTTGAAAAACTTCATCTTTCATCGGTGGTTTATGAGTAAAATCTTTTAGTTCTCCAGCTGCTTTAGCCTTTTGCCACTTGCACCACGAATCAGGACCAGGCGGGCAATCTTCGTGCTGTAGTTTATTGTCGGTCGACATTTTATGCTTTAGACCAGCCCAAATCTCTTTTTTCATAGCTTTATCTGAGTCGCAATTTCTTCTTATTGCTAAACCAAAATTTATGGCCAGTTCATCAATCAGTTTGTTCGTCAGCTTACCTCGTCCTCCAAATCATTTCTTTTTTTTTCTTGTCGCGTAGTCGTGTGCCTACACGCTTTTGCACATGATCGACGCATTCCTTTTTTCTTACTTCGAGATCTGGGTAAGGATTACTGTCAGCAATACCTTTTTTTGTTTTTATGTCACCATCCCCGATGTAAAATTCGTACTTGACTCCATGCAGTTCTTCAGAACGCTCGAACATTTCGACCACAGAATCAACTTCCATTTTGCCGGACGATCCTTCGTGATTTTTCATACATTCATCTTCGAGCTCCTCAAGCCATTTATCATACTCTTCAGTGTCTTTTTTCTTCTCCCAAAGTGAGCATGATAAACAAAATTTTGATTTCACTAAAATGTCGATTACTTTACCAGTATACCATCCAATCAAAGAAACGAAACCAAACAAAGATGTACAGCCTTTTTTCTGCCAACTACCGTCGCCCGATACTGTTAAACCTTTTTCTTTTCTTTCTTTCATTTCTTCGATTTCTTGTTTTGCTGCTCGACTCATCGATTTATCTGATACCATGTTACATGCATCTGCTATGCCAGTCTAGATTTTTGAATAAAAAGATTGAAACACCGGCCGTGGTAATTCCATTATAGCGCAAAATTTTTTCAGACTGTAATGCCGAGTCCCATCACTCTAAAGGCAAATATAATTCTTCTATTTATATCATAAGCTCTACTGTCAATCAAAGGACATGAATTTACTTCTTCTTTTTTACAATCATTTGAGCATTTCATTTGTATTTTGAAACCGAGTCCATGACACGAAATTTCAGTAAACGAAACGTCGCCGTGACACTTTTTGCAACATAAATTCTTCGATAGAAAAGCAAAAATGCCACAAATTTCAATGATACGATAAGCAAATCCTCCATTGAAAGAGAAATCGGAATCATTCTCGGCTAGTTTTAATTTTTTTGCTGATGCACTTACATTAGACACATCACATTCACAAGTATCATCGTAGCGATTTTTTGGAGGCTGTTTTCTTTTCTTATGACTACTCCGATCGTTGATTTCTCGACTGCCTTTATGACGTTCTTTTAATTTCGGCACTTCTTCCATGTTTTCACTACTAAATTAACACAAAAAAAACAGAATTTAAGTATAAAAACACCAAAACTATTTCTCCGATGGGAGAGTAACTGTGTTCGAGTATGTGCAGCTGTTTACTGAAGTCTAACGGTTTTCTAAATAGCTTGGCGTCCTTAGAACGCCCTCTATAGGTAATAGAGTACGAAAAATACTACTTACCATTAGCCAAATATACCTGGCATTATTATACGATGGTTAAAGCATATTTATACCTGCTGCGCTAGCGCGCCCGCAGCGGGTCGACATAGACAGTTGACGCGCTCTGAGGCACTTTTGGAAAATAGCTCATAACTCACAAAAAGAAATTTCTTTGCTATAAAACCAATTAAACATCATTCTTACGATAATAATAAATCATTTTATGTAAAAAAAAAAAAACGATTTTTTATAAATCTCAGGGTGTACCCCCCCCCCTTAATATCCCCCCTTACTTAAAAACTTTCGTCGTCCTCGACGAACTTCGCGTATCACTATAAAAGAACATATCAATATTTGTTAGTGTTCGGGTTCATGGTCCTAGTTCGTCTTTTTGGTATTACGGAAGTTTATGCGAGAAAATTTTTATTATTATTTTTAATTTCATCTGAACTTTGGTATGAAAGAAAAGAAAATAACTTTTTGTGAATATTAGTTGTTGGTGGATGTCATTAAAGAATTACTGAGGGATTTTTGAGAGATTTGGTTATTTTTCTCATTCAATCTTTTGAGCATGGGTTAGTCATCCATCACCAAATAATCCAGTAAATATTATGTAGATGCCTCCAAAAGATTTGGACTGACGCTGTTCGAACTCGTGTTTAGGTCTCAGCCAATTCGTTTTTGATCGCCAAATAGTTCGGTCGACATTTATTTGAAATATCTCCGAAAGGTTCGGACCGTCGGAACTCGAATTTGCTGTCTTTACTCGTATATCGAAAAATGAGATTTTGATCTTCTCTTTTTGTATTTCATTGCGACATGATTAGACATTTTTGCCCTTGCTGTAACTTTCTCTCTCCCTTATGTCTTCCTCTATTTGGGATGAAGTTTTGTTAAGATTGTGTTATATTTCTTTCCTATTTTTAAACGTCAAATCAAATCATTGAATTTTTTTTTTATACAGACTTGATTCAGAAAATCTGTGACGTTTGAGTTTTATGCACAAAGTCTTATCATTTATAATATTGATTTGTATTATTCGAAAATTAAGGTGGTCCATGTTCATAACAATAAATGTAGTCCAAGAATTTTAGTGTATATATAGTATATTAAAAAGAAAATTTATAAAGGTATAAAAATCTATTATCCATTATTCTTATATGTTACATAAAAACTAATATATTCAAGGTTTTCAAAATTTATCTGGTCCATATCTAGTATGCTTAGCGATGATTCGCTCACAACTTCTGCTCGTTATAGGTATATGTCATAGAGGTAGATTAAGTATCATACTTCTTCTCGTTGTTCTTCGTACGGCCGTAGTAGAGATACGTATTCCGTGGTGCTTGATGCTGGTGGATTAGAGTAGTCTTTGTTTCTTTGCTCATCGTGGTTCTTTTTGCTTTGTTTGTGTTGTATGGTATTGTGGTCAAAATTTTTGTAATTACAGTTTTCTAAGTGTTGGCTCCAATCTTTACTTTGTATGTACCTTCCGCAGAAAACGTAACGGAATGCATGATGTAATTGCATTCCGTTATGTACTGGTCCCAATCTTCATGCTTTATCCAACTTCCACAGAAGTGGTGTTTTTTGTACATCCTATGCATTTGCTTCCTACATATACTAACGTGGTCCTGTTCATTCCTTAGGTCTATGTCCATACCACAAGGCTCATGGTATTTCCTGTGCTTAAGCATGTTCTTACTGTTTTGTCTTACTGTTGCCCTTCTTGGACAATATATTCTTCCGGTCAGTTGTCCATGGCATTGGTCGCATCTTCTTCATTAAAATACTGGACATATCCTATATATCTTAGAAAACGCTTGTTGTTTTCTTGTCCTTTCATTAGAACACGGGTGATGTGGTCCAACCGTCCGAAATCCATAAAGACCTCTTCAAATACTTCTGGTGGTTTTCCTATGGATATCAGGACACATAGTCTCTTCTTCTCTGTGTCATCTAAACGTCCGGTTATTTGCCTTTTCATCATCTGGTCCTTCTTGTGTTGTTTCTTGGCTGGCCATTTCGTTGTTTTTGTTTTGTATGTGTTCTTGGAAATTCGTGGCTTTTTCTGCATGAATATGTATCTGGTATTCTATTTTTAGCATGTGGTCATTTGGTCCTGTGTTCTCCATGGTGATTGTGTATGGTCCAATGATTATAAACAGTTGTTTCGCTGCATTCACATTCCCTTCGAAATATACCTGTATTTGGTTTGACTCTGGCCTATTCATGTGGTGCAAAGTTATCTGACTCAGAGGGTCTGCGATTGGTAAGTGTAGATATATTGGTCCCTGTTCTTCCGAGAAAGAACTGTCTGTATCATCGGTTGTTGAATCGTTGTCTTGATTTTGTCCGTTCATTGCAGTGGGAGTGTGTTTTTCAAGAAACTTTCTGGTAGCTTCCTGGTCCACGTATTGGATAGTTAGGCGTCCAAATTTAAGATTTGGTCCTTCTTGTCGGACACTTAATTTTATATTGTTGCTGGGGCCAAAGCTTTTCACATAAGCTGTTCAATCTTCTATGGCGTTAGGTGGTTGGTACTCCAGTAGTACAGTACTCAGTTCGTCCTCTAGTAGAGTCACCGAAGTGATTTGGTAATGTTGATGGTCCATTCTGAAAAAAATAGGTTATGTTGTGTAAGTTTGGTTCATTTGGTACGGAGTATGTTAAAAAACAGTAGCTTGGTATTTTCGATTTTACCGGTCGCATGTTATCGCATTGGGTTTAGGTCATGGTTTATATTGAACGTGTATGTGGTGTAATTGTTTTATTTATTTGGGTTCAATCTACATTCATATTAGGTTCATCTAATGTGCTTTGGTCATTCTTTGATAGTGCGAAATTTTGTTTATCTTGGTCCATGATTACTTCGAAACTTGCATGTTGTATTTTGGTTCTCTCGATGTGTTCATCTAATAGTCCTTTTAGGTCTGGGTCCAATTTTCTTTCTTTTTGGTCATGTTGCGTTATTTTAGTGCCCTTCATTATTTTTCTGGTGTTATGGTCCCATGCGGCTTGCTTTTTGCAAGTTTGCTCATGTAGGTGGTAAAGTTCTATTGGTATTGTTTCTTCGCAGAATTCACGGAATTTGGTGGTAGGTCCCTGTATGCTACATTTGGAACTTTTCCTTGGTTCCGCATAGGTCGCCCTGTAGTCCAGGTTGCATCCATGAATTGGTATCTCTGCATCTTGGATATTGAAATAGTGTACATATCTAAAGCAATCTCTGTTTGTTGTCCCTTACAGTCTCGTAATACATCATTGGTTCGAATTCTGCGAAGTGCCTAAAGAAAATTTCATCTTTTTCCCTGTCAGTACCGGTCCATGGTAGAATACGGAATAGCCGTGTTTTTTTATTCTTTAAAGTATCTGACTTATTAAGATAAACTTGTGATTTTATGGTTCCGTGAGAGTATCGTAGGTTCATGGTTATTAGATCATGATGATTTTGAGTCTTTGGACATTCTAAGGTTCTTTGGTTATGTTTGGGTCGTTGTACTCTATTTGTTATTGATGTTGTAGGTACACCATTGAGTTTGGTTGCTTTTCTGACTTCTTCTTCAGTTTTGAACCTGATTGTAATTTTGTTGGTGGTTGGGTCCATGCTGTTGTGTTTGATTTCCACTGTAGTTGGCGTTCCTTCTTTTTTAAAGTTAGCAATGATGTCCGATAATGGGATACTTTTGTCAAAAAACACGTGACAGCAATTAGTCTTGGGTTCATGATTTTACCTTGGTGCGTGTTGGGTTCTATTGTTATGGTTTCGGGGTGTGTTTGGGGTTGCATGGTAACGTGTATGGATAATGAGTATTTCTGCTGCCTTCTTTTGAAACTTAAAATCCCTGTGTTATTTTTAATGCATATGATTATTGTTGTTATTATGAGAATAAGCATAACTTGAAGTGTTAACCCCCACTACATGAGGGTATTAGTACGATTCGTCTCTCTTTTGTGTTCTGCTATTTTGTTCATTTGGTCCATTATTTGGTGCAATGATTGTCCCTTGTCTTTCCAGAAAGATACTTCCTTTGATTTGGTGTTGATAAAGAAGTTCAAAATTCCTTCTGTTCCTTTTAACTTTTGGTAGATTTGATTTATTTCTAAATTTATTTCAGGTTCGTAAATGTACTGTTGCTTCATTCTCTTGTTCTCCTCATTGATTAGAGCCACTTCTTTGGTTCTTCCTTCGCAACCTGTAGCCAGTCTTACAATTCCCACGCCGTTTATTTTTCGAGTACAGCCACGATCCATCTACACTTAAATGGTTCCATTGGGCTGCAGGGTCGTATTTGTACCGTATATCACATGCTTTTAGGCCTTCAATGCTTGGGTTTAACAACAGTGTGACTTCACAGTATTCTGGCGTTGACACTTCTTTGAGAGGTCCTCCTGATGGACATATATATGCGTAGTGTGTTTTAATACATGTATTTAGAGTATTATGGTCAAGCCTTAAAAATTGTATCTCATCAGTACTTAATGCTAAAAAGTTTTTGATGGTTGTATATATGCCAGACCGGCTGATTTGTTATTGTGTTTTTGTGGTACAGTAAATGGGTGTAACTTGTATAAATGATACGGTATCCTTTCTACTAAAGGTAAGTGTAATACCGCAATGACTCTCCCGTTGTGGTGTATTGCGTCGACTTTTGAAATCTTGGCGATTTCTTCCGCTCGTATGTGCTCCGAGGGAATTGGGAAGTCTAGGTCTGCTGTGATTCTTCTTGTCTTGTTTTTAGCAATTCAGGGTATACCTTGCCTTCCTTCAACAATCTTAGAATAGCCAAAAGCTTTTCATTACTCCCGATCACGTGGTTTAGTTTCGATTCTATGCTTCTGAGGTAGCTAGTTAGTTCTAAAATATATTTTAACTCCTCGCCTTCTTTTAGTAGAGTGGTCTCTGTGAATACTTTTTCTATGCTGTCAAGCACGTGTTGGTGCGCTCTAGTAATGTTGTAGAGTTCTTCAAATCCGACTGATATGATGTGAGTTTTTGGTCTATTAATTGAATCATTTTGTTTTGATCTTGGTAGACTTTATCTATGTTTTGATTGATGATTTCTACACCATCCTCTGTTACAAGTCCAAAAAGACTTTTTCTTATGCTGCCAATTGCTCTTAGGGGTGTCATGTTTTTCGTCCTGATGCTACGCGGAATTCTTGCTCCTGCATATTCATTGTGTCCGAGATTTTTCATGGTATCATTTATTTGTGTGTGTAAGTGGGTCAGAGTTTGGAGTTTCAATTCAATGAGATCTGTTCCAAGTGCTAGTTTGCATTTGTGTTTAGGCAATTTTATAATGCATTTGTAGTACACTCGGTTGAATGATTCGGGAGGTCCCTGAGTTTGTAAAAATTCATTGACATTTATGTAAATGACAATTTGCCAATCAGCCTTTTTTATTCTAATTGTTTGCATCCGCTCATAGTAGATGCCGGGATTTGATTCTTTTTTTTCTAAATCATAGTTGCTGCAACAAGATACTATAGTGACGAGTGTTAAGATTGTGAATATTAGGTCCATTTTGATGATACCTGTAATTTAAATAATGTTGTGAATTTGTCAAGTTATTCCATCGGGAGGTACAGCTTCTTTTAATTTGTTCTTGTGTTTTCTTATTCGCTTGCCACTAGGCAATTCTAGAATTACATTGTTCCTGCCTAGAATTTCTACTATTTTTAAAGGTTTGATGTAAAAGTCCCTTTGAGGTCCTGGCTTCTTTTAAGATTCGCGCATAGCCTCCCACCTTTGCGTAAAATCTCCTGATTTTTTTATCATATTCCTGTTTAGATTTATGTGTGGTTTTTTTCTGATTTTCACCGGTCATGATTTTCATTTCGTTTAGATGTAGAATTAGGTCGCGTAAATAAATGTTGTAGGTTCGCAAACTTTCGTCAGAGGGTATGCGTATTGGGAAACGGGCTATGCGGTCATACACTAATTCAAATGGGGTAAAATTGGTTGAACTGTGTACACTTGTGTTATATGAAAATGTGAATATGAACACTTGTGTTATATGAAAATGTGAATATGAACACTTGTGTTATATGAACACTTGTGTTATATGAACACTTGTGTTATATGAACACTTGTGTTATATGAACACTTGTGTTATATGAACACTTGTGTTATATGAACACTTGTGTTATATGAACACTTGTGTTATATGAACACTTGTGTTATATGAACACTTGTGTTATATGAACACTTGTGTTATATGAACACTTGTGTTATATGAACACTTGTGTTATATGAACACTTGTGTTATATGAACACTTGTGTTATATGAACACTTGTGTTATATGAACACTTGTGTTATATGAAAATGTGAATATGAACACTTGTGTTATATGAAAAGTTATCCCAGTAATAAAACTTATCTGAGTATGTTCTAATGAAATCTATTAAAGGTGCATTACTCCGTTCAAGGGAGCTAGTATTTTGGGGTCAGTACCCTGAGGTTGTTAGGTGATCAATTTTGAATAATCTTAACATGGTCCCTTCGATTTCCGACAAGAAACTAGTTCCTCGGTCTGAAAGTATTGCCCTCGGTGCACCAAATTTGCAGACTAGATGTTTAGCTAGTGTATCTACTATCGTGGTAGCCTTGCGGTTTTTAATTGGTATCGCGATTAGATACTTGGTCAGGTAGTATTGTATGTTGAGTAGATGACAGTTTCCACTTGGTGTCATTCTTAGTTTTCCCACTGTATCTATTGATACTTTGTCAAAGGCTTCTATGGGGGTGTCTGTTATGATCATTGACTCTCGAGTCTTTAAACGGTCTATTTGTTTTCTTGACAGCTAGGACATTTCCGTATATAATCCAATACATCGTTTCTCATCCTTGGCCAGTAGTATTTCTCTTTGATCTTTTGATAAGTTTGATTCTCTCCTTTATGCCCGCCTGTCAGACTATCATGCAACGCTGCGATGAGAGCTGTGCTGACCTTTTTGTCTGGTAATTGCACTTTTTTGTAGCAAATTGTTGATTTTATTCGAGTATTTTCAAAATGATTTATAATTAATTCTGTTAACAATGCTGGCTCAAGTTGGTCCATCATCTCTCCTCTTCGAGATACCCTGAAACTGTTTATGTTTTGTTTTAAGAGGCTTTTCTTCAGGTTTGATAATGCAACGTTTAAGTTGCCTACATTTGTTGGTTCAAAGTATCTGTCTTTCATTACTAATGAAAAAATTTTATGATTTCTGTATGGGGTTGTTAGGATTTGTCACAATTTTGGTTTTTTATTTTTCATATTTTGTATGGTCTGAATTGGTGCAAGGCATACACTACAGCTAAACACTCCTTCTCCGTGGTGCTGTAGTTTATCTCGGCTTTGTTTAGTACTCTGGGCAAATATTGGACTGGGTGGTCAAAATTGTCTATTTGTTGACTGAGTACATACATTGCCCCAATCGCAAAATTTGAAGCATCGGTGGTTAACGTGAATACTTTTTCAAAATCGGAGAATTGCAGGATGGGTGCTTCACATAGGGGTTTCTTGAGTGCTTCGAAACTTTGTTCATGTTCATCTTGCCATTCGAATTCTTTTTCCTTTTTCAGTAGTTCGTTAAAGGGTTTCGCTACTTTTGCAAAGTCTTTAATGAACTTTCAATAATAGCCTGCCAGACCCAGGAATTCTCTTATATTTTTAGCATTTTTGGGTCTTGGAAAGTTCTTTACTGCCGATATTGTTTCCTGATCTGGTTACAAACCTTTTACACAGTCTTCTGAACCGCGTTGCGGTTTTGATATTGCGTCTTCTGATTCTGCCATGCAGGTTGCACTAATTCAACTGATTGTAATTTTGGCCTTGTCCTTGATATCGTTGGACCATCCTGGGCATATATTGATTTTGGTGTAGATTTGTTTTCTGGCCCGCCATTTCCTGCTCGTGGCGAGCCCCATTGAAGTTTAAATGTCCTTCATTACTGGGGCGGAAGTTGTAGCGCTCCTGGCCGTCATAAGCCTCGTTGCTTTCATAATATTTGTTAGTGAAATCTCGTTTGTCCGGTTGCTTGGAATAACCTTGGTTGGTAGTCATTTCTTAGCCACTGATTATTGAACCTAGGCGTGTGATCATCATTCCTGTGAAAATGTCCTTGATCAAATCGGATTCCTGGTCCAATTTGGGGTCGATGCTCGTATTGATCCCTGTTGTGTCCATAATAACCGCTATTTTCATTCTGATTTCGTAATTCATAGGCTTTCCTGGGTTCATAGTATGTTCGATTTGGTCCCCTGTCCATGTATCCTACATAGAGTGGTCCTTGAGTGTCGTTGTATATGTAATTGTCATACTGTGGTCCACATTGTTCATAAGGCTCCTCGATCTCACGGGCTTTATGGCCCATGTATCCAATGTATATTGGGTCTCTAGATTTTCTACAGTTGTTGTAGTTATCCCTGAATCTGGGTTGATTGTCATGATTGTAATTTCTCCTGTGTTCCGGATATCCCTGAATTCTGTAGGTCCGTTGTTTACTATTATATATCACGTCTGGGATATTATGGCTTCCATTCTTGTTTCTAATCTGATAGCTTCCGTGTATTCCTCGGGTGAGTCAAATTCACTTTTTCACATAGGTTTTCTGGTAAACCTCTTATGAACATATCCACCGCCATGGAATTTTACGGTATCATCATCTGATCATCGTAATTATTTCCTCTTTCATCTTTTGAGGCACTCTTGGCACTGCTTAACAGCATATTTATTTCGTCATAAAAATTTCCGACGGTATCTCCTTGTTTCATGCGAACATTGTCTATTTTACTAACGTAGTATCTGAAATTCTTTCCTGGTCCAAATCTGTATTTCAAGTGTTTTATCATATCATCTATTGTGGTTATGGTTTTTTTCTCAGACTTCTTTTTGCAGCACCTGTTAATCTTTGAATGACATTCTTTAAGAATAGTTATTTCACAGTTGCAGGTACATTTTTTGCTACATGTCTGAGATCTTCAATGTAATCTTTAACCGGTATGTTACTTCCATCAAATATCGGAATACCAACCGTGGAATTAAGCAAAACGAAACTATTGACCATAGTGGTTACTAATTCCGCCGAGCCAGTGGCACTTGCGGCAGCCGTAGCGCAATTGCCTGAGCCGTCACTGGGGTCAACCTGCTCATTAAAATCATGCTTGGTAAAAAGCCTTTTGCACTATTTCTTCACCGTGTGATTGTGTCCCAATTAGGTACACTGGTTCTAAATTCCTTAGTAATTAAGACTTGCTTTTGTCTAGGTGTGACCTGGATAAATTTTGAATTTAAGTAGTATTATTTTCCGTTTTCTAAAGGTCCAAATATTCGAAAAGTATTGGCTCGAGTTCTCGAATGAGCCCTTGAAACCACTCTGAAAAATCTTCAAAATCAATATTCTCCTCTTATTTCGCGGTCTCGGTTTCTGTTTTCAAATTGGCTTTATATAAATTGCTTATATCACCATATTTATAAATTATTTATAATGACTAAAGTAAGTTATCTAGAGAAGATAATTCTTATCAATTTGTTATAGAAATATTATTATTAAATAAACTGAATTATTAATTTTTTTATTCTTAAGAGTATTGTTAAATAAGTGTGAAAAATGTTAAATAAGAAAGTTGAAAACTAAAAAGAAGGTTTATAATTATTGAAAGTCCCTACAATTTGCTTTAAACGCTCAATTTTGTAAAATAAACAAACAGAAATTATTCATGATTACTAGCTTTAAAAGTTAATATTATGGAAGAAAAATTACAGAAAAAATATGAAGGTATATTATGTCGAAAAGAAATAAAATTATTTAGAAAATATCGTTAAGTTTTAATAAATTTAAACAAATGAATGTATTGATATTGTTAGAAATATTATCAATATCATTAATAAATTAAATTATTATGTTAGTCATTGAATAATAAATAAAATGAAAACGAAGTGTTATTCATAAAATGCTATTAATATTGATTAATATTGTTAATTGATGATTAATATGACTAATGCGTATTATTATTAAGTTCAAAGTCCCAAGTAAATAAGTTTGTAGCAACCAGTAAATAAAAACTTTAGCCATAAAGAAAATCTTAATTTCCCGCCTGTTTATGGAATTAAAATAAAAAATCAAAAATCAAAAACTAAACAAAAATTTAAATATTGGTAAAAAAAGATGAAAAGATATTATTCATAAAGTTTCGCAAAAACAATCTTTAATAAAAATATACTGTTAAAAATTTATAGCAAAAATTGTTTATTTAACAATTATTATTGTTTTTATTATTAATGAAATTTTATTAATAAGTTAAACCAACCTAAACCTCGAAATTACTGAAAACACGTTTGAAATGCGCGCGCCCTTAAAATGGCGCCAGCCCGACAATGGGGCCGCTGCTGCACTCCATGCGTTGCGAGTCTAGCTATACTCCGCGTTAGAGTCAGTTCCGTGCGCCTAGTGCTAAGCGCGAGAAAATCCCTATATATACGCGCTCCTCAATATAGCCATGTGCATCTGCAACATGCAGTCTGCTAAATTTCATATAATTGATTATTTTTCCTATCTTTACAGAGTGTTGAGACCATGCACGACTACCATCAGAGCTGTGTCTTCCTTGTGGGGGCTCCTGGATCTCCGCTGACAAGAGTCGAGGCTTTTTGACCAAGACTCATGGCGTTAGTGACACCTTATTCTGCCTCTATTCTTTTTTTTATGTAAGGTAATATCATCTAGCACTGGGAGTGCATGTATGTAATTTTCATATTTAAAGAAAAAACTTTAGCTTGCGTCTAACAGAATTTTTCTGTTTTTATTTGATGGTAGACCAGCGACTTCCTATTTTTTCTTGAAAAATTATATGAAATTTGTGATTAATTGCATCGCTGGTTATTTGAAGTGTAATTTCTATCTAAATAGAATATATTCTAAATAATATTAATGCTTTGTTTACAGATTGCAGCTAAAGTGATGCTGTCGACACCTAAAATAGCCAGAATGCCAGGGAAATTCACCCTCGTCAACGCTCCAACTACCTACCAGCCTGCTGTCAAATGCTGATGGTAACGTTTTTTCACGCCAATTCTTTTTGGGAATAAAAAATGTGGTTTGTGAGTGCGACTAAAGTGTTTGTGGGAAATTGTGTGGTTATTTTGTGTCACTATAAGTGTCGTGAAGTGTGAAGTGATACAGGAAAAGTGTAATAATAAAAAAAAACTGTCTATTCGTAAAAAGTGTGTGTATTTATGTTGTTTAATGTGAATGCATATACTGTATTCGGGTTCTCATTGATTTAGAGTTGGCCCTGTCGCTACACCTTAGTGTCGACAAGATTTTTTTAGAGTAGAGTAGTGCTTCAAATATGTGTGTAAAAATAGAGATTTAAAGGTGTAATTAAATTAATGCGTGTGAATTGATTTGGTGAATTTGAAGTGTCGTTAAGTGTAAGTGTATTGAAGTGATGCTGATAGTGATGTGTGTGTATGGTTTTCATGTGTGTGTAGTTCTGCGAGTGCCTGTACATCTTCACGATTTGTATCGCCAGAAGTTTGTGCTTCTGTCGCTATACCTCAACGTCGAGATCGCACCGCTGCGACCTGGCTGGCTCGACTACGGGGCCTAATGTCCTTAGAGCACAATATTCTTGTCGCTGGCAGTTCGTGAGGTTCATAAAAAGAAAGTATTTGGCACGCTGGGCACCTAACGGCCCCTCCTAGTTAAATATTGTTGTCATTGTTTGTAGTGGACAAACAAGAAAACCAATGATTGAGCACCATCGGTCCACACAGTGTCAACTAATATTTGTGCGCGTGTAAAAAAAAAGTGAATATATATATACGTATATATATATATATATATATATATATATATATATATATATATATATATATGAAAACCATACACACACATCACTATCAGCATCACTTCAATACACTTACACTTAACATATATATAACTTATATATATATATATATATATATATATATATATATATATATATATATATATATATATATATATATATATATATATATATATATATATATACGTTTAACATATAATAAATAATATAAATATAATAAATAATATAGAATATAAAAAAATAAAGTGAATCTCACTAACGTTGTCGGTGCACACACAGTATCCGTGTCGCGTGCGTAAATTCCAAATGCAGTGACGTCACTGCATTTGTCTAACCTAAAACAAACAAAATCATTTTAATTACAGTTCTCTTTTATCAGTAAAGTTTTTACATACGCACAAATATTAATAAGCATATTTTTAAATAAAATATATTAGAGAACTAAAACAAAACGAGAATAAAAAAAACGCGTTTACATATCACATTTTAAGTAAAGTTCTTTTTTTTTAAACTTTTTATTGCTTTTGTTTATTTTTTTTATAAGTCCTACAAACATAAACACTTTTTTTTTACACGCGCACAAATATTAGTTGACACTGTGTGGACCGATGGTGCTCAATCATTGGTTTTCTTGTTTGTCCACTACAAACAATGACAACAATATTTAACTAGGAGGGGCCGTTAGGTGCCCAGCGTGCCAAATACTTTCTTTTTATGAACCTCACGAACTGCCAGCGACAAGAATATTGTGCTCTAAGGACATTAGGCCCCGTAGTCGAGCCAGCCAGGTCGCAGCGGTGCGATCTCGACGTTGAGGTATAGCGACAGAAGCACAAACTTCTGGCGATACAAATCGTGAAGATGTACAGGCACTCGCAGAACTACACACACATGAAAACCATACACACACATCACTATCAGCATCACTTCAATACACTTACACTTAACGACACTTCAAATTCACCAAATCAATTCACACGCATTAATTTAATTACACCTTTAAATCTCTATTTTTACACACATATTTGAAGCACTACTCTACTCTAAAAAAATCTTGTCGACACTAAGGTGTAGCGACAGGGCCAACTCTAAATCAATGAGAACCCGAATACAGTATATGCATTCACATTAAACAACATAAATACACACACTTTTTACGAATAGACAGTTTTGTTTTATTATTACACTTTTCCTGTATCACTTCACACTTCACGACACTTATAGTGACACAAAATAACCACACATTTTCCCACAAACACTTTAGTCGCACTCACAAACCACATTTTTTATTCCCAAAAAGAATTGGCGTGAAAAAACGTTACCATCAGCATTTGACAGCAGGCTGGTAGGTAGTTGGAGCGTTGACGAGGGTGAATTTCCCTGGCATCCTGGCTATTTTAGGTGTCGACAGCATCACTTTAGCTGCAATCTGTAAACAAAGCATTAATATTATTTAGAATATATTCTATTTAGATAGAAATTACACTTCAAATAACCAGCGATGCAATTAATCACAAATTTCATATAATTTTTCAAGAAAAAATAGGAAGTCGCTGGTCTACCATCAAATAAAAACAGAAAAATTCTGTTAGACGCAAGCTAAAGTTTTTTCTTTAAATATGAAAATTACATACATGCACTCCCAGTGCTAGATGATATTACCTTACATAAAAAAAAGAATAGAGGCAGAATAAGGTGTCACTAACGCCATGAGTCTTGGTCAAAAAGCCTCGACTCTTGTCAGCGGAGATCCAGGAGCCCCCACAAGGAAGACACAGCTCTGATGGTAGTCGTGCATGGTCTCAACACTCTGTAAAGATAGGAAAAATAATCAATTATATGAAATTTAGCAGACTGCATGTTGCAGATGCACATGGCTATATTGAGGAGCGCGTATATATAGGGATTTTCTCGCGCTTAGCACTAGGCGCACGGAACTGACTCTAACGCGGAGTATAGCTAGACTCGCAACGCATGGAGTGCAGCAGCGGCCCCATTGTCGGGCTGGCGCCATTTTAAGGGCGCGCGCATTTCAAACGTGTTTTCAGTAATTTCGAGGTTTAGGTTGGTTTAACTTATTAATAAAATTTCATTAATAATAAAAACAATAATAATTGTTAAATAAACAATTTTTGCTATAAATTTTTAACAGTATATTTTTATTAAAGATTGTTTTTGCGAAACTTTATGAATAATATCTTTTCATCTTTTTTTACCAATATTTAAATTTTTGTTTAGTTTTTGATTTTTGATTTTTTATTTTAATTCCATAAACAGGCGGGAAATTAAGATTTTCTTTATGGCTAAAGTTTTTATTTACTGGTTGCTACAAACTTATTTACTTGGGACTTTGAACTTAATAATAATACGCATTAGTCATATTAATCATCAATTAACAATATTAATCAATATTAATAGCATTTTATGAATAACACTTCGTTTTCATTTTATTTATTATTCAATGACTAACATAATAATTTAATTTATTAATGATATTGATAATATTTCTAACAATATCAATACATTCATTTGTTTAAATTTATTAAAACTTAACGATATTTTCTAAATAATTTTATTTCTTTTCGACATAATATACCTTCATATTTTTTCTGTAATTTTTCTTCCATAATATTAACTTTTAAAGCTAGTAATCATGAATAATTTCTGTTTGTTTATTTTACAAAATTGAGCGTTTAAAGCAAATTGTAGGGACTTTCAATAATTATAAACCTTCTTTTTAGTTTTCAACTTTCTTATTTAACATTTTTCACACTTATTTAACAATACTCTTAAGAATAAAAAAATTAATAATTCAGTTTATTTAATAATAATATTTCTATAACAAATTGATAAGAATTATCTTCTCTAGATAACTTACTTTAGTCATTATAAATAATTTATAAATAGTAGTTTGGACAATTTTTCGCATGGGTGATATAAGCAATTTATATAAAGCCAATTTGAAAACAGAAACCGAGACCGCGAAATAAGAGGAGAATATTGATTTTGAAGATTTTTCAGAGTGGTTTCAAGGGCTCATTCGAGAACTCGAGCCAATACTTTTCGAATATTTGGACCTTTAGAAAACGGAAAATAATACTACTTAAATTCAAAATTTATCCAGGTCACACCTAGACAAAAGCAAGTCTTAATTACTAAGGAATTTAGAACCAGTGTACCTAATTGGGACACAATCACACGGTGAAGAAATAGTGCAAAAGGCTTTTTACCAAGCATGATTTTAATGAGCAGGTTGACCCCAGTGACGGCTCAGGCAATTGCGCTACGGCTGCCGCAAGTGCCACTGGCTCGGCGGAATTAGTAACCACTATGGTCAATAGTTTCGTTTTGCTTAATTCCACGGTTGGTATTCCGATATTTGATGGAAGTAACATACCGGTTAAAGATTACATTGAAGATCTCAGACATGTAGCAAAAAATGTACCTGCAACTGTGAAATAACTATTCTTAAAGAATGTCATTCAAAGATTAACAGGTGCTGCAAAAAGAAGTCTGAGAAAAAAACCATAACCACAATAGATGATATGATAAAACACTTGAAATACAGATTTGGACCAGGAAAGAATTTCAGATACTACGTTAGTAAAATAGACAATGTTCGCATGAAACAAGGAGATACCGTCGGAAATTTTTATGACGAAATAAATATGCTGTTAAGCAGTGCCAAGAGTGCCTCAAAAGATGAAAGAGGAAATAATTACGATGATCAGATGATGATACCGTAAAATTCCATGGCGGTGGATATGTTCATAAGAGGTTTACCAGAAAACCTATGTGAAAAAGTGAATTTGACTCACCCGAGGAATACACGGAAGCTATCAGATTAGAAACAAGAATGGAAGCCATAATATCCCAGACGTGATATATAATAGTAAACAACGGACCTACAGAATTCAGGGATATCCGGAACACAGGAGAAATTACAATCATGACAATCAACCCAGATTCAGGGATAACTACAACAACTGTAGAAAATCTAGAGACCCAATATACATTGGATACATGGGCCATAAAGCCCGTGAGATCGAGGAGCCTTATGAACAATGTGGACCACAGTATGACAATTACATATACAACGACACTCAAGGACCACTCTATGTAGGATACATGGACAGGGGACCAAATCGAACATACTATGAACCCAGGAAAGCCTATGAATTACGAAATCAGAATGAAAATAGCGGTTATTATGGACACAACAGGGATCAATACGAGCATCGACCCCAAATTGGACCAGGAATCCGATTTGATCAAGGACATTTTCACAGGAATGATGATCACACGCCTAGGTTCAATAATCAGTGGCTAAGAAATGACTACCAACCAAGGTTATTCCAAGCAACCGGACAAACGAGATTTCACTAACAAATATTATGAAAGCAACGAGGCTTATGACGGCCAGGAGCGCTACAACTTCCGCCCCAGTAATGAAGGACATTTAAACTTCAATGGGGCTCGCCACGAGCAGGAAATGGCGGGCCAGAAAACAAATCTACACCAAAATCAATATATGCCCAGGATGGTCCAACGATATCAAGGACAAGGCCAAAATTACAATCAGTTGAATTAGTGCAACCTGCATGGCAGAATCAGAAGACGCAATATCAAAACCGCAACGCGGTTCAGAAGACTGTGTAAAAGGTTTGTAACCAGATCAGGAAACAATATCGGCAGTAAAGAACTTTCCAAGACCCAAAAATGCTAAAAATATAAGAGAATTCCTGGGTCTGGCAGGCTATTATTGAAAGTTCATTAAAGACTTTGCAAAAGTAGCGAAACCCTTTAACGAACTACTGAAAAAGGAAAAAGAATTCGAATGGCAAGATGAACATGAACAAAGTTTCGAAGCACTCAAGAAACCCCTATGTGAAGCACCCATCCTGCAATTCTCCGATTTTGAAAAAGTATTCACGTTAACCACCGATGCTTCAAATTTTGCGATTGGGGCAATGTATGTACTCAGTCAACAAATAGACAATTTTGACCACCCAGTCCAATATTTGCCCAGAGTACTAAACAAAGCCGAGATAAACTACAGCACCACGGAGAAGGAGTGTTTAGCTGTAGTGTATGCCTTGCACCAATTCAGACCATACAAAATATGAAAAATAAAAAACCAAAATTGTGACAAATCCTAACAACCCCATACAGAAATCATAAAATTTTTTCATTAGTAATGAAAGACAGATACTTTGAACCAACAAATGTAGGCAACTTAAACGTTGCATTATCAAACCTGAAGAAAAGCCTCTTAAAACAAAACATAAACAGTTTCAGGGTATCTCGAAGAGGAGAGATGATGGACCAACTTGAGCCAGCATTGTTAACAGAATTAATTATAAATCATTTTGAAAATACTCGAATAAAATCAACAATTTGCTACAAAAAAGTGCAATTACCAGACAAAAAGGTCAGCACAGCTCTCATCGCAGCGTTGCATGATAGTCTGACAGGCGGGCATAAAGGAGAGAATCAAACTTATCAAAAGATCAAAGAGAAATACTACTGGCCAAGGATGAGAAACGATGTACTGGATTATATACGGAAATGTCCTAGCTGTCAAGAAAACAAATAGACCGTTTAAAGACTCGAGAGTCAATGATCATAACAGACACCCCCATAGAAGCCTTTGACAAAGTATCAATAGATACAGTGGGAAAACTAAGAATGACACCAAGTGGAAACTGTCATCTACTCAACATACAATACTACCTGACCAAGTATCTAATCGCGATACCAATTAAAAACCGCAAGGCTACCACGATAGTAGATGCACTAGCTAAACATCTAGTCTGCAAATTTGGTGCACCGAGGGCAATACTTTCAGACCGAGGAACTAGTTTCTTGTCGGAAATCGAAGGGACCATGTTAAGATTATTCAAAATTGATCACCTAACAACCTCAGGGTACTGACCCCAAAATACTAGCTCCCTTGAACGGAGTAATGCACCTTTAATAGATTTCATTAGAACATACTCAGAGAAGTTTTATTACTGGGATAACTTTTCATATAACACAAGTGTTCATATTCACATTTTCATATAACACAAGTGTTCATATAACACAAGTGTTCATATAACACAAGTGTTCATATAACACAAGTGTTCATATAACACAAGTGTTCATATAACACAAGTGTTCATATTCACATTTTCATATAACACAAGTGTACACAGTTCAACCAATTTTACCCCATTTGAATTAGTGTATGACCGCATAGCCCGTTTCCCAATACGCATACCCTCTGACGAAAGTTTGCGAACCTACAACATTTATTTACGCGACCTAATTCTACATCTAAACGAAATGAAAATCATGACCGGTGAAAATCAGAAAAAAACCACACATAAATCTAAACAGGAATATGATAAAAAAATCAGGAGATTTTACGCAAAGGTGGGAGGCTATGCGCGAATCTTAAAAGAAGCCAGGACCTCAAAGGGACTTTTACATCAAACCTTTAAAAATAGTAGAAATTCTAGGCAGGAACAATGTAATTCTAGAATTGCCTAGTGGCAAGCGAATAAGAAAACACAAGAACAAATTAAAAGCAGCTGTACCTCCCGATGGAATAACTTGACAAATTCACAACATTATTTAAATTACAGGTATCATCAAAATGGACCTAATATTCACAATCTTAACACTCGTCACTATAGTATCTTGTCGCAGCAACTATGATTTAGAAAAAAAAGAATCAAATCCCGGCATCTACTATGAGCGGATGCAAACAATTAGAATAAAAAAGGCTGATTGGCAAATTGTCATTTACATAAATGTCAATGAATTTTTACAAACTCAGGGACCTCCCGAATCATTCAACCGAGTGTACTACAAATGCATTATAAAATTGCCTAAACACAAATGCAAACTAGCACTTGGAACAGATCTCATTGAATTGAAACTCCAAACTCTGACCCACTTACACACACAAATAAATGATACCATGAAAAATCTCGGACACAATGAATATGCAGGAGCAAGAATTCCGCGTAGCATCAGGACGAAAAACATGACACCCCTAAGAGCAATTGGCAGCATAAGAAAAAGTCTTTTTGGACTTGTAACAGAGGATGGTGTAGAAATCATCAATCAAAACATAGATAAAGTCTACCAAGATCAAAACAAAATGATTCAATTAATAGACCAAAAACTCACATCATATCTGTCGGATTTGAAGAACTCTACAACATTACTAGAGCGCACCAACACGTGCTTGACAGCATAGAAAAAGTATTCACAGAGACCACTCTACAAAAAGAAGGCGAGGAGTTAAAATATATTTTAGAACTAACTAGCTACCTCAGAAGCATAGAATCGAAACTAAACCACGTGATCGGGAGTAATGAAAAGCTTTTGGCTATTCTAAGATTGTTGAAGGAAGGCAAGGTATACCCTGAATTGCTAAAAACAAGACAAGAAGAATCACAGCAGACCTAGACTTCCCAATTACCTCGGAGCACATACGAGCGGAAGTGATCGCCAAGATTTCAAAAGTCGACGCAATACACCACAACGGGACAGTCATTGCGGTATTACACTTACCTTTAGTAGAAAGGATACCGTATCATTTATACAAGTTACACCCATTTACTGTACCACAAAAACACAATAACAAATCAGCCGGTCAACTAATATTTGTGCGCGTGTAAAAAAAAAGTGTTTATGTTTGTAGGACTTATAAAGAAAATAAACAAAAGCAATAAAAAGTTTAAAAAAAAAGAACTTTACTTAAAATGTGATATGTAAACGCGTTTTTTTTATTCTCGTTTTGTTTTAGTTCTCTAATATATTTTATTTAAAAATATGCTTATTAATATTTGTGCGTATGTAAACAAAAAGTTTACTGATAAAAGAGAACTGTAATTAAAATGATTTTGTTTGTTTTAGGTTAGACAAATGCAGTGACGTCACTGCATTTGGAATTTACGCACGCGACACGGATACTGTGTGTGCACCGACAACGTTAGTGAGATTCACTTTATTTTTTTATATTTTATATTATTTATTATATTTATATTATTTATTATATGTTAAACGTATATATATATATGTGTTGCTCTTTTTACAGAACAATAAGGAGGAAAACAAGTTTATCCTGGACAACTTTTCCCGGTGCCTCCATCAATTCTTGTTCAGAACGTATTGTTTCTTAACGGAATAATTTTATTAAAGCCGGGGGGGGGGGGACGTCTGATCCAGCCGTCCTGTACAAGGCCCTTTCGCGCCCGTGGGGCGATTAAACCTTTCGTTTAACTCCTTAATATTATTATTGAATAAATTCTTCGGGGAATTAAGTGAAAGAGAAAATATTCCTTACCTTACTTGTTTTTTCGCTTTTCTTAATATATTTTATTTATGCTTATTAACTTGGTTGCTCTTTGTGTTACAAAAATCTGTATTGATGAGGCGTGTGGCTACTCTAACTTGGCTATATTACGACTGATCAAAAACGTGGCTTAGCTGCAGCGGCCGCGCTGCAGCGTCTACCCCCGCTCAAGACCTCTCCTCTCCTTCGTGATGTCACGGTGATTGTTGCCTCGTGTCACGCTCATGGTTTTTAAATGAGCTTAGTGACAGCAGGATTGACACTTTGCAGCGTGCATTCACTGATCGCGCGATAGGGGAGGAGAGTCCCGAAGCAGCGATAAGCAAGCAACCGGATCCGTTTGTGACCTCGACCAATACATAGGGAAAACTAAATGATGGAAGTTGTGTATGTGTATTCAATATATTAATTTAATTAATATAGTACAACTTCCATCACTTAACAAACAGTCGGGCGTATCTAGGCGGATGCATAACGAGAGAGGTAGACGTTAGAGGGCTGCGGGCGGGTTTTCTTCAAAATAATTGACGTCACAATTAATATCCAAACATCTAAGCCCCCTGCTCTTAACACTTTTTCGTATAGGGATTTTTAATTTAAATTTAAAAACTATTAGACAGGAGCAACTTTTAACCCTCCTTAACGCTTGTAATTGGTCACCCCGCAGTTTCCCAGGCAAGGACGTCGATGGCAGGTTAGAACATCTCAACCAAAATATCATGGCAGCTATCGACGAACTTGTACCTCTGAAACATTTCAAACCAAAAAAGAAAACGTCATCCGACTTGCGTAGACGCTGAATTGAAACAACTATATAATCCGCATGATGCGGTTCGTCGACGTTATAAGCGGACTCGGTATCATGGATTATGTCAGGAGTTCCAGTCTCTCGCTGCTCAAGCAGAACAACGCACATTTAAAGCGCAAGAGGCTTTTATTCAGAGCAGACTTTTTGATGTTCTGCATAATAATAAAAATATTTGGAAGGAACTCCGTCACCTAGATCTCATATCAAAGGTTAAAGAGGAGCTGCATGGCTTCACACCGGATAAGGGTTTCCGTTTCTCAACCTGAGCTCGATGTGGATTTGGACGACATTTTATCAAAGGCCAGTGATGACGGCTTCACTTTTCGTGAAGTCACTTTCTCGGATATAGTTCTAGCCATTGCTCATTTCTCATCGCAAGCGAAGGGGGAAGATGGGATTACCCAAAGTGTTATCACGAAATCCCTCCCTGTTTTAGGCCACCATTCGGCTGCTATTTTCAACTCTTCACTGACTTATAGAGTCTTTCCTGGAACTTGGAAGACAGCTCATATGGTGCCTCTTAAGAAAACGGCGATTTCGTCTGCCGTCACGGACGTTCGTTCCATTGCCTTTTTGATTTTTTTTCTAAGTCCTAGAAAAGATTGTCCATGAGCAAATCTCAGAATTCATCGGTCAGTAGGAATCGCAAGAAAATTAGAATTCGAGAGTCGCGTATTGATGTTGGCCTGAACTCTTTCAAAGCTCAAGGTACTCGTCTTTGGCATTCACTCCCCCGCAGCAATAGGCATCTTCCGTCTTTTAAGTGATTTAAATTGGCAACTAGCAGGTACATTTTCCAAAGCCGCGATGCACAACATGCCTGTGTTGAAAACTAACTGTGGTATACCGTTGATAATTAAATTAGTTTTAAGTCTTACAATGTGACGTGATAGGTATCACCAAAATTGAACAATTTTAACTATTGTGATGAAATATCGCGATAAATCGTAATATGGATGTGATATGAATATGATAATATTATTTATCGAAATTGTATATATTATATATTATATATTTTTCTTCTTGACATTGGCAAAATAAATCTTAAATCTATCTATATATATTCACATCCATACAGACTTTCTCCAAAAATAGTGTATTTTAACTCCTAATGCCCCAAAACATGTTTCTAATGAATACTAGACATAACTGGAAAATTAGTCGAAAATCTAATTAGACGGCGATTGTAGGAGGCTGAACACGGAAAAAAGTTTTGGTGGTTGAGAACGATGCAACGCGCCGAGCTGAGGTATGTCGCACGCTCGCGCCGTGTGGAGGCCTTTCTTAACGTGGCGAAACGTAGCCTGATAGACGAGCTCAAGCGAGTACTGTTCTGAAGCGTGCGAGCGGCATTCGACACGCGGCGTGGCACGCATCGCGGCGGACGAAGCAAGCTCGCATCGTTCGCGGAGGGACGACATTCTACAGATTACAGTTTAGTATACGGCAATTTTATTATATACTATATATTATTATATATTATATATGTAATATATTATTGTATTTTATGTATAGTATATGTATATATTATTATTTATTTTTTCGAACAATAATCGGTACAGGCTTGTAAAGTGCTACAAACTGGGATTTTATGAAAACATTATTCCTTCATTATACATTGTATAGATTGGAATTAAATAAATTATCTGAAAATTTAATGAATCAAAAAATAATACGTTTAACACAAAAATATTTTTATAACATCATAAATTTGAAATTTTTCATGAATAGAATTAGAGTGGCTGTTTTAGATTATATGTATTGTAGAATAACATTGTCATATATGTTATAGGACAGTTCATTATTATATCGAGAATCCACAAAACTTGTAGATTTACAAATTTTCAAAATGCAAGCACATCTTAATGAGATATATTTTTACATTCATCTGGTTTTAAAAATTTACTATTCATTTGCATTAATTACGTTTATGCATCGCTAATTAACTGAAACACAATTGTATGGAGTTAAATTTTGGAAAAAATCAGCACAGGTTATAGACGGCAAAAATATTTTTACGCAATTTAAATTGCTTCAAGTTTTTATATCTTAAAATATGTACGTTATATGTTATTTTTCCATGAATTTGACCCTTTTATGCGGTCTTTATAATACCAGGTACAATAAGAGTTCACTAATCTTCATTATTGAATTTAAACCTTTTTAACTACTTACCACGGGTTTTTCAATCAGGTTGTACATATTTTATGACCAAAGACTAGGTACCAAGGACAAAGGTAGAATGGTAACTTATTTCTATGATATAAAAGTATCAAAAACAGCCAAAAAGAATATTATCGATTTTTTGAAAATTCTACTGTGACCATACCCCTTAAGTTATTATTATTGAGATAGGATCTAAAGATATGTTCTATTTTGTCTTGTGTTTCGAAATATAGACATAATACAACAATAAACTGAATTTTAAAAGAATTGTCACATTTATTTATACTTTACAAGTGCCTGTAAAGTTAATTTCTTACTATACATGTATTTATTCAGATGTATTACTTTAATTATAAAATATTACACATACAAATACTAAATCCATATTATATTTTTTGAATATGCATCTTTGTTTCGGGTTTGGGTGAAATAAATAATTTGCACACAACGCTGTTAAATAGGGAATAACTTGATATTTATTGCTATTAATTAAACAACGCGAGGTGGGGGTAGTGGCGTGTAGCTTGATAGCGATCCGCGGAGCGACTGGCAGAGACGTGAGACTAAACGGAGCAAAAACGACGCTCTCCTAGTCGCGGGACATGATACCCGAGCCCTGATTGGCTGATTGACGGAGACAATAGAATTCGGAGCTAACGTATATATTTGAATAGATCCCGGAGTATATAATACATAAAATAATAACATTCCGCCCACCTCGTTTTCATATAAAACGATATAAAAATATTTTGGCAATTGTACGTAAAATTGTGTAGTTTCATTTAACAATATTTAACATCTTAATTGATCTACCAGAAACACAACTTCTATTTATAGTTTTACTTAGCTTTAATGCGTCGAACGCGTAACAATTCGTTGATTTCGTTTCCTTGTTTAGAAATTAAAAGAAAATAAAAAAAAATAAAAGAGAAAAAATACAACATTAAGAATGCCACCTATTGACTCGAATTAAATCAATATTTCTTCGATCTTCTATCTTCAATCTTCATGATCACCACTCTCTTGGGCTGCATCGACCGGGCTTCAGCTTGACTAGCTTGGTGATTGGCCGACGAAGCGTAGTGGTAGCGGTACGTAGCGAAACCACTCGCACGCAGCCGTCCTTGCCTGGATGGGTCTGTGTTACTCTGGCTAGCGGCCACCTGGTGGGAGCAGTTGTCACATGCCTTATCGGAACAATGTTACCGACTTGATTGGAGGATTTGTCATCCATTTGGTGCGACGTTGCAGTTGGTGTAAGTAATCGCTTGACCAATGGTCCCAGAAGCGCTGATTCAACTGATTCATGCGCGGCCACCGTTGCATGGTAGTCAGCTTTTCCTCGGTGATCCTAGGCTCTGAAACCAAAAGAGACGCTTTTCCAACAAGGAAATACGCAGGAGTTAATACAAACAAATCCGCTGCATCTTCAGTAAGCGGCATGAGAGGTCGAGAGTTGAGACAGGCTTCCACCTGACAAAGCAGAGTGGCGAGTTCCTCAAACGTGAGGATCGTATCCTCAACGACCCTTTTCAAGTGGTGTTTTGTCGATTTGACCGCCGCTTCCCAAATACTGCCGAAATTGTAGCGCGCTGGGCGGATTAAAACTCCAAACCGTGCCGCAATCCTGCAATGCTGGACTTACAAAATTTAGGAAGTCAGAACCGAGTGCATACAACCTGCGTAATTCAGCGACGGCCCCTACGAAGTTCGTGTCGTGATCGCTCAACAATGATGAGCATGGACCGCGACGTGAGACGAACCGCTTAAACGCTGCTATGAATGATTCGGTATCTTAGCTGGATACGGCCACCAAGGGCATAGCTTTGGTACAAAGACAGACGAAGACTACGAAGTATAGTCTACTCCTGCTCGCGAGAACGGATGAGCAGGCTGCACACGATCGGCGAGTAAATCACCCATTTTCTGCTGAGATTGTAAGGCATTAAACCGTCTGCAAGTGACTCATTTTTTGACAAAAGCTCTTACTTTGAGCTTTCCTTTAACGATCCAGAACATTCTGCGAATACAGACCAAAGTGAGCTGAATACAAACATAGAAAGTTAAATGATTATAATAATCAACAATTAGCTGAGCCAGGCGACTATCCGAGGGTACTATGATTGGAAACTTCTCATCTATGCTGAGCATGGAATTTTTCAATCGACCGCCTACCCTGATCAACCCATCTATCAACATAGGGTTCAAGCTTCTCAAAAAGTGGGATTTAGTTAACTCTTGATTTTTCTGACGAACGTCTATTTCCGTTTGCTAATGTTGAAGTTGAGTGAGTCGGGCCCACATGAGCATAGCCTGCTTTACCTCCTCTCCTCGGATAGCAGTCAAATAACCTACTGGAAAGTCTCTTAAAATAGGGGCTATCCTTACAACTAATGAAGTTTTATGCAAAGCGTTACGCATGAACCGCAAAACATATTCTAATTAATTTACTTAAGGAAGAATATTCATTAATCAATGGCCATAATTTATATGATTTTCTAACTGACGTCACTGTCTATACAGAGGATATTTCTAATTCTACATTTCTACTCGACGACCGCGGCATCTTGGACGGAAGAGAATCAATATCGTCCACCTAGTCGATGTGATGCCAGTAGGCATCCGGAAGCAACGTCGATATATCAGCTGATCTGTTAGCTATGAACATTGGCCATCTGGACAAAATGTCCCCAAGCCAATAAAGCACATCCTTGGAGTCGGAATACAAATGTACATCAAGTGAAGTTAAGCCTAATATATCTACAAATTTTCGTATTAAATTAGCGACCAGCTGTGCAGCACATAACTCCAATCTAGTGATCGACAAAGTCTTAATATAAGCTACTCTGGTTTTGGCACTAAATAAATGAACTTGAGTACCCTCGCCCAACACTCGGAAATATACCACCCCTACATATGCTCTTTTGGAAGCGTCAGCAAAACTATGTAATTCAAAGGCATGAGCTGAAGGCAGTATTCCGGACCATCGGGGAATATTAATCGACGGAATACAAGACAATAACCTATAACAACTTTTCCCATACTCAGTTTGCTTGTTCGGCAGCGTTCTGTCCCACTCCTTGATCAAGGCCTACAGAGACTGCATAAATATTTTAAACAGAACAATGATCGGAGATATCCAACCTACTGGATCGAACAATTTCGCCACCTTTGACATCACCGTCCTTTTGGTACTCGTAGTAGCACCGCTCAGCGACTCAAGAGATATGTTATAATAAAAACAATCTTGTTCAGGATTCCAGGCAATACCTAAAACTGAGAAACCTAGTCCAACTTTCAGATTAGCTTCGGTAGCTACAAGAAGAAGGACAGACCGAGAAAATTACAGTTTCGCGCGACGGTTCTTGGAGGAGAAGGGGATATTCCTCTCTTTAAAAGTATTGTAAAGCTTGCGAATTTTGAGTAAATAAAATAGACACGGCAGTATATGACGAGTGATACGAAGAGCATAAAGAATCATGCAAAAGCAATCACGAGGGCTCTACAGGAAAAATGGAGGTAGATTCCGCTGCCGAAATGTTTGAACGCTCTGAAGAATTACATGGAACAAAGTATGCGTATTATATTGGAGACGGCGACAGTAAAACATTTAAAGGCTGTAGATGCAAAACCTTACAAAAATTTCATTGTAAAAAAGAGTGTATCGATCATGTTCAGAAGCGTATGGGCACGCGACTCTGCAATTTGAAAACAAGAAGAATGGACTCGGCGGCAATGGAAAGTTGACCGGAAAATTGATCGATGAACTAAGAATATATTTTGGATTGGCGATAAGAAGAAATACAAGATCTACTGAAGATAGGAAAAGAGAAATTTGGACGACACTCTACCATAAACTTTCCACCGACGAAAATCGGCAGCATGACAAATGCCCTAGCGGCGCCGACTCATGGTGTACTTGGCAGAAAGCAAAGGCTACGAATACTCTCGATTCTTACAGCCATAACAAGCCACTGAATATGGAAGTTTTCAATCCTATTAAGCCGATTTATGAAGAGCTTTCGAATGATGATTTACTTACTCGCTGTTTGGGAGATTTCACACAGAACAGCAATGAAAGTTTCAACTCGACCGCGTAGAGCTTGGCGCCCAAGAGCACTTCGAGTGGCAAAGTGGTTCTTGAAATAGCTGCTCATATTGCTGTTTGCATTTTCAATGGTGGCGTCAGCAGTGTCATGGAAATCATGAAAGTTTTAGGCGTCACTATAGGGCCTAACTGCTAAAATTTTTGCCTGGAAGTCGACGCACAGCTCGTCAACTACGCTGACCGTTCACTAACTGACGCGGCAAAAGAGGTGCGCTCGAGCGCAAAATCGATTAGATAATCTGAAGGGGATCAAAATCTTGAGTTGGAAAGGCAACTTTATGGTGCTGGCACCGCAGACTAATGATAAAAATTTGTTTTATGTCGATTTTTTCATTTGAACAACCAAAAACACGTGTTAAACTTTAAACTCGTTTTTCTCAAAACACGATTTTTAAAATCTGCATGCAAAATCACGGCTACAATTTTTATCCGATCGACTTCAAATTTTGAAGCAGTCTTTGTAATTGAATTTTGGAGAGAAGTACGTAGGGGTTTTTGATTAATTAAAAACTTCTCGTTTTATGAGCAATTTATACGAAATTTTTCGAAGAAAATGAAGGCGTCAACTTCAAAAGAGCCATTTTTGAAAAAATTAATATTATCAAAAAATCATATGTACTTCTCTACATATTTAGATGTAAAATAATGAAAAAAATTTTATTTTGTTCCAGGTCCAAAATTACGCATGTAATTTTGCATGCAGAATAGCATAAAGAAAAAAAGGTGCTGCCGAAAACGCGCTGTGAGCAACCATTTTCGTTTTGCAAAAATTCAAGAAATTTTTTTTGATACTTCAAGACATGTATTTAATATTCCATTGTTTACTTTTATTAATAAACGTTTTTTTCATATTAAAAAAAATTTTTGAATATACACATGATTTTATGCTTGCTACTGCGGCCAACATACCCCTTTTAAAGGAATAAATTATATATGAATTGTATGTATATACCTCATTTTAAGCAAAACTAAGGTTGTCAAAGAAATCATCCATCGAAGAGCAGTTTAGAAATGTTTAGCATTTAGAATACTGTATAGGGGAGACTGGGGTAAAGCAGATCACTAAAATGCTGTAACCCATAGAAATTATAAAAAGAATAAATAAACATAAAACTAAAAAAACATTTAGTTACTATACAGTTGAAGAATATTATCCTTTATTGAGATCAGTGTTTAGTATTCTGTTCCAATAGTAAAATGCGCTTATAAATTACATCGAAAATAACGATTTAAGCAATATTTGAGGTATAACAGACCACCCCCTCCCCCCTCCCATTGGGGTATAATGGGCCAGCGTAATTTTACGCTCTTGTTGTTGTTATGTACGACAGTTCGTACGCACGTTATAGAACATAGCTCTAGAAGTTTCGCACAAGCCAAATCGCTGACCACCAATTTCCGGGCGCATAGCAATACGCTAGCAAAGTCCGCGAGTCTCAAGCCCCGAATAGCGGGGAAGAGAGAGGGCAGCCTGCGCATACATTATAAAAGGAGGCACCGACGCCCACTCGCGAGCGATTCTCTACTAGACCACAAGATGACTACCAGTAGTCAGGACTCAGAAACCACACACGAGGAGGACCAACACTAATCGAGATGCGAACCTTCTCTTAGTCCACACTTTACTTACACTCGCGATCTCTCTTTCGAGCCAATCTCTGTTAATATATTGATCAATAAACATATCCAATCATTTCAATCCGCCGTTGATCATTTCTCCACCCTTACGCACATATCGCTTGGTCTCGGCCTAGCGACGAACGGAATCCAGTAAAGAACACACGTAACATTTGTGGTGCTAGGTATGGGGTTCCATTTGTAAAGGAACTGGGCGTGATCACGGTTTTACGCCTTCAACTGACACCTCCTCTTAATTAATGTGAACCAGAGATGGGTTGCATTAAAATGACAAAGAAAAGTGGAAGTGGCATTTGATTCCTTATTACTTTATGATGAAAAAACCGTTCGAAATGAAATCCTAACTGATCCTGTTTCGAAAATATGCATACTTTTCACTTTTTACGTAGTTTATCTCGAATTTTTGTAAGAAAATTACTTTATCGCACTTGCATACGCATACGCACTCGTGAATACCCAAAATCACACACACACACGCACACACACACAACGTACATGTGTATACGTATCACATATATTATACTATGTCCACATTTGATAATAATTAACTTATGCTCATTAACCTTTTTGAATCTTTAATTACGTTAACGGTCACTAGATGGCGTATGCCCAATTTCTGACACCCCACAGTTAAAAATCATCAGTTGTAGCTACAAATATGAGAAGAATATTTTGAAAAATTCAAATTATTCAAATTCTTCTTGAATTCATTGATATTTACTTTAATTGCTGCAAATAAAAGTATACCATTGAGAATGAATAATCTATCACATTTGTACCACACGTGTGATCATGAGGAGAATAGAGTGAAGGTTTGTGCTACTTGTGGAAAAAAAATCGTTATTAAAGGTCGTCCACGTTCAGACTTTTCAATAAATGAGAAACTTTGTAATTTGATAAAAACATATCAATGAAGGATTTGATACTGCCAATTCTATGTTTCCCTCAAGTATCTGCGTTTCTTGTAGGCTTACAATTGGTGAGCAAGACAACGGTAATTCAAAAAGACCTCTTCCAAAAATGCCTAGTTACGAAAAAATGCATTTAAGTAAAGGAACTAGGAATAAAACGATATGTAATTGTTACATATGTTCAGCTGCACGTTTCAAGGGTCACACAAAAGCTATTAAGGGTAAAGGCCAAAAACGTATCTTTTCCTCTATGATCGATCAAAATAATAGCCTTAATATTGCCAAAGCAGAGGTGCAACAATCACCCAGTGAGAAAAGAACGGCTCCTTCTAAAAGTTCGATTGATATTTGCAATTTTTGTTTACAAAAAATAGGTAAGGGAATCAGGCATACTTGTCGAGGCCTTTCTTCTTCCATTGCTCGTGATAATGCTTTAGAATTGGTTGAAAAATTACCTGAGAAACAACAAAACCAGCTTGTTTCAACAAGTTTGAAAAAAAGAAAAAGTGATGATAATTTGAACGATACTATTTTACTAAATACATCAGGCGCTAAATTAAAAGTCAGCATTAATAATAAAGTTCAGAAAAATGTAGTTTTTACAGCTGAGGGCTTAGACATGTTTCAATCGACTTCAGGGCTGACAAGAAATCATATGAAGAAAATGACTAATTTTATTCGAGTTTTTGCTGGAAGAAAGGCCATTCCTAAAAATTACACTCAACATATGCATGAGAAATCGAACGTAATGGAAAATGTTTACAAAAAAGATTATCGTGAATTTCAAACCTCTAAAGAAGGAATTGTAAAGAGACCTATCGTCTATGCTAATGCCACAGAACTTTTAGAATTGCTCTATGACAAACGCAATATTGATTTGACTAATGCTGATATTAAAATAAAATTGATGGTAGATGGCGGAAAAGGTTTCTTTAAACTTTCATTATCAGTTATAACAGATGAAGATAATCAAAATCAAAACAACAAAAGAGCTTCGTACTCTGAGGGTGGAAGCGTAGCAAAAAAACACAATTATAATAGCGTGTATCGATTAATTTTACTGGCAATTGTGCCGAAGATAAAAGAGACGTATGAAAACTTAAAAATTTTATTTGAGTTAACGCAGGTGAATCAGATACCTTATAAATTCATCGCAGATTTTAAGCTTTTATTAATTGCTATTGGACAACAAACTGCATCAGCCACGTATTCTTGTCCATATTGCTACATTACTTTAAGTGAACTACAACCACACAATTCGAAGCAATTAAATAGCGAAGAATTCAACAGTGATTCGAGTGATGATGTTATTATTTTAAAAACATTCAATGATTTGACACAAGACTATTTAAAATTCAAAAGCGTACAGAAAAAAAAAACTAGCAAGGGAATTTTACAGTATGGTTAATTACCCTCTTTTGGTAGCAGAAGGAAATGAAGAAGACGCCAATATGCACGTTCTTGAGAAGTGCCCTCTTCCGGAATTGCATTTATTGCAAGGATTGGTGAATCACTTGTTTTGGAAGGGTGTACTTCCGGCTGTAGGTCGTGAAAATGCTCTGCTTTGGCCGAAAAAATTAAAACTAGTTGCTAAAAACTACGATGGTGAAATTTTCGAGGGTAATGCATGCAGAATGCTCATAAAAAATGTTGATGGATTAAACGACCCTGAAATTTATAAAGAAGCTGGATCTTTTCGATTGCAGCCTTTCATTACCACGTTTAAGGCAATGAATAAGATTGTAGAAACTTGCTTTTCTACAAAAAAGGCTGATACGAGCGAACTGGATAAAAATTTAAGAGAATTACGCACAGCTTTTGATAGTACGGGAGTATCAAAGACATTAAAAATCCATGTTCTTTTAGATCATTTGAAGGATGGCCTTCTGTACTTAAGCAATGATGGCTTGGGCATATGGTCTGAGCAAGCGGGGGAATCCGTTCACCGAGAATTCTCAATGTATTGGGAAAGATTCAAAATAAACGCTATTAATGATCCATCTTTCGTAGAGCGTTTATTTAAAGCAGTGGTTACGTTTTCTTCCCAGCACTTGTAAAAATTTATTACTAAATGAGATAATTTTGTTATATGCGTGTATGTACAGTGGATTAGGCCTATAGGGGAGACCACTTTAAAAAAAAACGCGCCGTGATATTTATCTCATAGATGGTGTGGAAATAATATCTATATATTATATCTATACTATATCTTATGAAGAGATAAACTACGTAAAAAGTGAAAAGTATGCATATTTTCGAAACAGGATCAGCTACGATTTCAATTCCAACGGTTTTTTCATCAGAAAACAATAAGGAATCGAATGCCACTTCCAGTTTTCTTTGTCATTTTAAAGCAACCCATCTCTGGTTCAAGCCCAGTGTGTGGAGTCACCAAGACGGTCGACGTCGTGCAGTGTAGTAAGCTAATTGCATTTGAGAGGAAGGATGATATCAGTCGTTTTCATCTTTATCATTGCTGTCGCCTTAAGGTAAGTGCCCTTATAATTATAATATTTTGGGCTCGGGGGTATTCTACGAAAGGCAGGAACTTTCCAACGGTTATTAACTAATTTGAACCCAGCTACGAAAAACCTTTTTCTCTTCATTCTGATAAATTAATACTAGTTAGCCAAACCTTACACATTGAATTTTTATTCAAGCTCGCGTCACCTCTACATTAAATAGGACTTTAACATTACGTTCGACAGAGTTCTTTACCGCATAATACTAAGAAAAATTGCAGACGGTAGCCAGAAAATGGATCCGGCCGATGGTTTAGTGTTCTCGCCGGGTAATAAGAATGGATCAGTTGGGACACTGGTAAAGAAAGATAAGGCGGGCGCGTTCGGATTCACGGAACAACGCAACAGAGCCCTATCAAATTTTACATATACCCTTTTGGATGGAGAGGATCCATATCTTGATATTAGGCAAACCTTGGTAACTGCCGAAATCGCTCCGCAATGTCCGCACACGGACACCTTGAAAATAGCCCTTCGTTCTATCGAGCCCTTTGTAAAGGCCGTCGATAAATTCTCTGCCGAGGACGTTTTTTACCGCCACGAAACAACATCTGTTAAATATAAAACGCGAGATAGGGATCGTGGAGGCCGCAAAGGTAGCCCTGAGAGCGCAACTGGGAGAAACGTCTCATACTGGGACGATCCCCAAACAACTTAATCTCCTCGACTACGACACGGACAAAGAAAATGAGACTTCGGAGACGATTCGAACTACGACACAGAGCAGCGACGAAAACAAAGGAATCGGGGAATCGAAAATGCTGATTCCAGCGAATAGTCCAACGCATACGTGGACAGGCTATTAGAAAACCGAAGCCAGCCATCTCCTGCCCGCGTACGATTTGCGAGCACTACTTACGAAATCCGGCGAGGAGAATGACCTAGGGACGGACAATGGATGTTCTCCCTTGATCAAGCACTAAATACCATCCCGCATTACGATAGCAATCCAGACATGCTTGCTTTATTTTGTAGGGCCGTCCGCGACGTAGTTAATGAATTCGGTCACCACTCGGAAAGGTGAATACTTAACACTCTCGCGTCTACATGAGCCTCTGGAAAAATAATTTCGGAGCGAACAAGCCTCTGAAAAAATAATATCGGAGCGAACGAGCTTTCAAAATTAACTAAAATATGATACGCGTACACATGTCCCAAAGCCTCTGAGTAACCACTGAGTTAACATGCACCACGACCTCTGTGGTACGTAATAATTAAATAATGACGGTGTCACATAAAAAAATAATTAAGTGAGCATTCAGTTCAAAGTCGCATTCTTCTGTTGTATTAAACTGAACAAACACTGAAGGCCACACAGAATTGAATAAACAATCACAAAGCAGAATAATGCATGCTTTATTCTACTTACATTGCTACACACACTGCTACGGTAAATTTCTCTTCCAGTATAATACTTACTTTTATTATTCAAAATAAGAGTTCTTGCTATTTTTATATTGTTGACTACGTAAAAGCAGCAAAAATGGAGCGGAAATCATCCTAGTCAAATGGACATATAACAAAATTTCTTTCAATGTCCGCGGCTACTGGACGATGTCAAGATGGCTAAGTATTGTATTTACATACAATAGTAAAATATAGCATAATTTATCACAGGGATATATTATTGTACAAATTAACATTTACATTTACCGAGTAAATAATTTTACTTTCCACGGCCATTGGACGCCGGCGGCCAAAGCAATACAATAAATAGCAATTGAAACTATTTATTATAATATGAAATAAATATATGAAAATGATAATAAACCGAAAGAAATAGGTTAAATATTGTAGAAATGGTACATTCCTTAATTATCAATAGTATAAAATACTAAATCGAAAAACTAATAAGAAGTATAGCTTTAATATGAATAGGCAATAATGATCATTATCAACATCCGTGGCCACCGGACTACGGACCCGTGATTAAACGTGACTTTGATTGTTAAATATAAAATATAACAGAGAAAATGTATGTTATAATCGATATAGCATACGACTACTGCAAAATATGCATGTAATAAAATTCATATGAAAATTATGAGAAAGTATTTCTTGACCGAAACAATGACTAAAAAAGACTATTATTTAGTCATTTGCGAGGGTATTAAACAATTTACTATTTCATTATTGAGTTGAAAAATATCCCGCATTGTAAAAATGTATACCAATTTCAGCGATTAAAGCGCTCCTGGACTTCCAAAATAATTTTAACATTGCAGCGCAGCAGGAGTTTCTGCTCACGGTAACATACTTACTTGACTCGACGGTTTTGACCATTCCATAACAAAAAATCCTCTACCAGTTGCAGCTATTCAAGAGCTCCTGGATTTCTCAAAAATGTTGAAACCTTGCAGCGCAGCAGGCGCTTTTGCTCGCCGTAACATACCTCGCAGCATTTTTGATCCGCGCTTCTGGGATTCCCTAAAAATCGAAATATTGCAGCCGTACAGGTGCTCCCGTTTGTATTAAAAATTTAATCTGACGCAGCTTATCCAGCGTACTCGGACGGAGGAAATTGTGCACCAGTTGCAACGAATCGGGCGTTCCTCGATTAGCCAAACCTGGAAGTACGAAGTTAAAAATTTGTTGAAAGAAACTCACATAAAAACAAAAGAAGTCTTGCATTACGTGTATGATTTGCGCGAATGAAAATTATTTACAATTCACAATTTTCGTTATGACAACATCAAACTCATGCGCTTCTTGCGTAGAATTACTTTATTTATCCAACGATACGAACGTAGTTTCGGCGAATTCTGGTTGCACATCCCCTTGAAACCGTTGTCATTTTACATGAGTGCCCGTACACCGTTGTCCATGCTATAACTAAAACGAGTTCGCGCATATGCAAAAGAAAAATGATATCAACAAATCACGAATAACCTATAAACTAAATAGATAGCAGCCATAACGTAAAAAAAGAAAGAGTAAGAAAAACAAGAAGAAAGAGATGCAGTAAAAAAAACGGAAAGAGTAAAAAAAATAGGAAATAGAAAAACAAAAAAAAATGAAATAAACAGTAAAACAAAAAATAGAGAGTAAGAAAAAAAAGAGAGAACGGCAGGGAACCAGAGTGAATAAATATATGACATCTACTTACGCGTCGGAAAATCCGAGATGTAGTGGGACCAAGACGAAGAGCAGGCATTCGACCCTGGCACTGGGGATGAGGTGCGGGCCTGAGCGTGGAACGACCAACAACTTCTAGCTGTGTCATCGGGCGCTGCGCAGACATGGTGTTAACAGGATCAAGTGCCGGATGGCCCTAGCTACGCTGCGCCACCGCGGGTTGCCGAACCGTCGAAACAACGGAAAAAGCGAATCTCCCACAGAAATGCGGTGGGCCATACCCTTGTCCAGCAGTCCAAGGCCTCTCGACATAAGGAATCGTTTCAAAAAAACGAGTGTGCAGGGCGGAAATCTATTTACAGCCGGGGCGAGAAGAACTTATCAGGGCGAACAAATACGTCCAGATACTCTCGTCTCCGCATTTCGCAGAGAGCACGCCCATAGCACGATCGTAAGAGGTCATAACGACCACCACACGATGGGCATCGCCGATCTCGGAAGTACCAGAAGGATAATTTACAGGTCCGCGTGCAATCTCAGTGCCACGATAAGACTCATGATCGGCACCAACGGGCTTAGGCTTCCACGAGGTCGTCAAATGACCAAAGGAGAGCGTAGCAGAACCTCTCAGGTTTGGACACGAATTAGAGCACCATGGAATACGTAAGATCTGGTCCAGGTTCAGGTATCCGAACTCCCCGTCCAGTAAAGTGGTCAGGGATCGACACCCAATGCGAAACGTTGATCAGGGGAGCATGGTCAGGGCGCGTAAAGTTTTCACCCAATGCCCCACCGGAAACCAGCCGACGTATGCTGCTCGCATTTACTTGAGCGGCATTTACCAACCAACCAAGCGGCCTCTGTTAAAAAGTAACTACATCGCAAGTTACTGGAACAACATATTCTTACCAAAAAAAATAATAAAAAGACATAAAAAAAGAAAGAGAGTAAAGAAGAACGTCAATAATATTTTTTTTTCTTGTTCACCAAGTATATGTGGAATCTTCTTCAAAGTACAATAACAGATCAAAGGCAATGTCAATATAATAATTGTGACTGCTCTCTATGGTCTCTCGGCGAGAAATGAAATGATTCAGAGAGAATTGAAAATATTATCGTGCTATGCACTCTTGTATTTGCGTTCGTATAGTTGTATAAAGGTTAATAAAGTTTTCGTCGAGACAGCATTTAACAAAACGATGGCATGCTTCACATTGCTGCTCGGGAAATATATGGAATATCTGACGATTTATTAGCCTACGAAATATAGTATAGAACTTTTGGGAGTGTAACTATGATTACGTACAGAATGAAATACGAATAGTAATAGCTAACAAAATTAAGGTAAAGAAAAATAAGCAAGATACATAGTAATTAAGAGATCATCCATAAAGCTATAACATCGATAATAATATAATGTAATAAATGAAATAGATATAGAAGTACGCACTAGAATAAAAAATTGTAGCGTAAAAAAAGAAATGTCGATGCAGCATATCCTATCACACCTGCTTGAGCCGACCTATAATAATAAGAAAAAGAAACGTAGACCAGCGGGTGTTGATAAAATTATTGCAAGAAGTAAATAATATGCAATCATCAACCAATTGTAAGTTCATTATGACAAAAACTTTTACATTCATAGACAAATAATAAATTAATACTAGTAACGTTTGCTATTTCAGAAAAACAACTCATCACACAACTAAATTAAGCCTGAAGTATAAAAATTAACAATAAGTATAATTAATTATAAACAGAATATAAAATAATCCAAATAGAATAAAATGGTCTAAAATTATTATAGCCTTATGTAACGAGACTTAGATTTTTATCAAATTAACATGCATAAATAAGCGACAAAGTGTCGAGTTACGACTAAAGACTAGCGCAACAATTAATGCTGAAAGAGCGCAAAGGCGCTTATACCAAACATTATTATAGCTGACTAGATAATATATGCTAAACTCCAATAATGTGGCACCTTCTGGCTAACTGCAGCCGAGCTCATCAACTAAGCTTCCCGTACATATCTTCTATAAATGTTTTATAAATAGCTACCGCATGTAAATCACTGATCGCAAATAATTAAATAATCAACACTATAGTGATAAATTTAAATTTATTATGTTAAACCACTAAAGCAATAAATGAAATATTTATGAATAAAAACAAATCAACTAGAGTAATATTTTATTTATTTATTTATTTATTTAACCAGAGTAATACATCGTAATACATGTTGTAGTTAATCTCCAGATATATTAATTATATCTGGAGTAACCCACATCCTATAGAGGTAGTCAGAGCTACCTGTACATAGGTCCGGTGTGTATAATAACTTAATAATTAACTTACAATCTAAGTAAAACTAAAAACTAACTTAAAACCTAAGTGTCCAAGTACATATTTGTCTTGGATAAAGTAACAGTGACTTGTTGATGTTTATAATATATTCGTACTTATCCATTTTTTTAATTTTTTCTTATTATAAATCTTTGATATGTCTAGTATTTTAAGATTTATATTAATTGTTGGTAAGCAGTTATAAACTTGTATTGCTCTAATGTGATTACTCTTATCACTTACAGCTTTTGAACATTTTGATGGTATAATAAGTTTATTTCTGGTTTTGCTTTTAGACGTTAAGTATAAATTCTTGAGTTCATTATAATGATACGATACACATTCATAAGCAAAAATTTGTTTTAAATTTAATGGGTTGTCCTGATTGAAACTATTTTTATTAACAATTTTTAGGATTCTATTCTGAGTCTTTTGAAGTAACTCCAGATTGTTTCTGTATGCACCACCCCAAGCTATATTTCCATAAGTAATTATACTATGAAAAAATGCATAGTATATTATCTTAAGTGTATCAGATTGCATGTATTTTGACATTTTGTAAAGTATAAATAATATATATTTTGTTTTCTTTATTATATATTCAATATGTCTGTCCCATTTTAGATTGTAATCAAATACAATACCTAGATATTTACAATATTCTACCCTACAAATTTTAGTACCCTGTATTTTTATGTTCATATCTTTAGGAACACTATCACAGTAATTGCCAAATGTTATGTAGGTTGTTTTATTTATATTTAAAGATAGTTTGTTCAGAGCTAACCAATTAGCTATATCATCCAAGTACTTATTCATTTTATTTTCAACTTTTTCCCAGGTATCATCAGATGCTATAATTGCTGTATCATTAGCATATGAGATAGTGCTGTCAGTTCTATTTATTAATAAATCATTAACGTAAATTATGAATAGAAGTGGTCCTAGTATAGTACCCTGGGGAACACCTGTGTCTGTTGTTTCATATTGACTTTCTGTTATTCCAATTCTAACTTTTTGTCTCCTATTGCTTAGATAATTCATTATTAGTTTATGTGCTTTACCTCTTATACCATAATTATATAATTTATCTAATAAGATAGAATGGTTTACAGTATCAAACGCCTTAGCTAAGTCTAGGAATGTGATTGCTATTGGTTTGCTTTTGTCTAAATTGCTATATATTTCTTTCGTTATATAACTAAGAGCATCTTTAGTACCTTTATTTTTTACAAATCCATATTGATTGTGAGTTAATAGTTTAAATTTATCAAAAAATTCTTGTAATCTTACAAAAACAATTTTTTCTAGAACTTTTGCTATATTTGAGATTAAGGATATGGGCCTATAATTTGATATTTCCATTTTGTTTCCAGCTTTAAAGATAGGTACTACCTCAGCTGTTTTCAATGATTCAGGCCATATTGATTTTTCTAGACATATATTAAATATATGAGTTAATGCATTTACGATTAGATTTGATAGTATTTTCAAAGCTTTTGTTGGGATTTTATCAACACCGCCATTTTTTATTTTCATATTTTCAATTATTTGTAAAATTTCAAAATTATTAGTTGGTTTTATAAAAATAGAGTTGCAATTCATGGGTGGTAGTTTTAATATCTTACCCTGCGGAATATTAATTTTATTACTTAAATTCATTCCTATTTTGCAAAAATATGAGTTCATTTGATTGGCAATTTTTGTAGGGTCATTTATTATTTCATCGTTATTCATTATTATTTTATTAATTGTATTATTATTTTGCGATTTAGTACCCAGTTTACTTTTTATATGTTTCCATAGTTGTTTGGAATTATTGCTACTTTTTATTATTAAATTTCTTTCATGCTTAGTTTTAGCTTCTTTAATAATTTTATTCTTTCGTTATTAGGTTCATTACGCATTTTGACATATAATTGTCCTTTTCTTTCACATGAGATCATAATAGCTTTAGTGATCCAATCCTTTCTTGGTTTATTCTTATTATTTTTTCCATTTTTGAACACATATTTAGATTTTTCTAAACAGTCTTGTATTTCAGTTATTAAAGTTGTTGTAGCTTCTTCAGGATCATGCATTGATTCAATTATATTCCAATTTTTCATAGCAGCTACTCTGCGTAGTTTAATGTAATCATACTTATAGCAAATATTTTCTTTATTTAATGTTTGTGAATTGTTTATTTTTATAAATAATGGATAATGATCAGTAAATGGTATTAAAAGTTTGAAGGATTTGGTGTCTAGAGATTTGGTTTTTATATATATGTTATCAATGCATGTGCCTTCTCCACTATTATCATTTGGTCTAGTTGTATATATAAACCCAGGGTAAAAACCTTTTTCAAGCATATTATTTAAAAGTTCCTGACTGTTATGATCTTCTTTCATAATGTCAATGTTAAAATCACCAATAATTAAATGATTTTTTATATTTTTTTTGCCGTTCATATATGATTTTAAGTTGGAAATGAGTTCAGTACATGATAGATTATGACATCTATATAATGTTGATATTTCAAGAGAAATACCTCTATTTAGTGTTATTCTTGTATTTAATATTTTCAATTTACCAATTTCAATTATTTCGGTTATTTCTGTTACGCAATCTTTTATATATACAACTACTCCATCATTTTGATTTATTTTGCTATTATTATAATATAAATTATAACCTTGTATAGCAAAATATTGACAGTTATGTAAGCACCATGTTTCTGAGCATACAATTATATAAGGTTTGATCCTCAAGCTTTTAATAAAAATTTCTAATTTTGTATAGTTAGCATTTAGACTTCTAATATTAACATACAGTATAAGGCTGTCTTTTATATTCAAATTTTTATTAAGAGTTTTTAGATCAAGATATGATATTTCCTCTTGAATTACTTCTTTTTGGAATTCTTCTATGAGATTTAGATGTTGCTCCATTATTTACTTTTATTTCTGCTTGTGCTTGGGCTTGTTAATGATAGTATACTAGTGCTGAGTTGTGCATTCTTGCTGAGCGTTGCATTTTTGCTGAGTATTGCACTCTTCATTCTTGGTTTAGTTGAGTTCATTGTCGTAGTGTTTTTTTTGTAATTTTCTACATTACCCATGTATCTTGGTATAGTAGGATTCATAGGATAATCTGTCATACTTATGTATCTATTAAGTTGTTTCTTAAATATTGTACATTTTTCCGTATCATTAACTACATGGTTAACTTCTAAATTTGTTTTATATTTAGTATTGCTATAAAAACAATTGATACATACTTTATTGGACAGGTTACCACATTGTGAAGATATGTGTGTTCCAGCACAATTTATGCAACAAAGCTTATTTTCACAGTTACGAGGATTATGCCCAAATCTTCCACACTTATTGCAGGGCTTGATATTTATTAAATCCCAGACTCTGCAACTTTGATAACCAATAAAATTTTTATTTTGGTTGTCTCTTATACGTTTGTATAAATCTCTTGGTACTTCTATTATTAGGCTTAACTTGTTAGTAGTCGTAATTTCATTTATGTGTAATATCTTACATTTGTCTTGATATTCACTAAAATTTCTTCGATTTATATCATTTTCAAGTTCATCTTGGTTCATTTGTGTGGGATCCACTCCAACTATTTTCATCTTTGGCGATTCAATTTTTTCATACACAACATTATAATTATTAGATAACTTTTTTGTTAAAACATCAAAAGTAGTTTTAGCACTTCTTTCGTCCAAGCTTTTAATCAATAATTCATTATCATTAATTGATTTCACATATTTAGTTTGAATATTTTTATCATCTATTAAATAATTGCACACTTTTTTTGAAAAATCTTTAGGATTTTTGTCTTTTTTTTTATTTTCTACAATTATTGCTGGAACTCTTTTCTTTTTATTTACTGATTTATTAATTAATACCTCAGCATATGTTTTTTGGTTTAGTTGCACTTTTTCAAATTCATCTTCATTCTTCTCTTTTTTCAATAATCTTTTTAACAAAGTATTCTTGTCCATTAATTCACTATTTAATTGTTTAAGTAATTGATTTTCGATATTAAGATTTTCTAGTTCAGAGTTTTCTGACAGTAACGTGGCATCTAGTTTTTCATTCGTTCCAGATTTTTGTGTATTTTCAGATATAACATTTAATTCATTTAAGATTTTGTGCTTTATTTTCTCTTCTTTTGCACTTTTTATCTGAGCAATTAAAATTCTAGCATTTTCATCTAATTTTATTTTATTCTCTTTTAAGGTTAGAACAAGCTCCACGTGTGCAGGACAAACCACAAGTGCTTTCCCTACGTATATTTTGTCTTTATATTTGTCAAAGTCACTTTTATGATAAATATTATCACACACTACACAAAGCACTGTTGTAACTTTATTTTTTGGATGGCATGTATATGCTGGTTCTGAGTTTATATCAGGAGGTTCGGGAGGTAGTCCACCTCCTGTGCACTGGTACTACCTCACTTAGATTATTGCTCAGTGGTTCTTCTTGATGTGTCAGGGGAGCTCCAGACACGACTACAACGTCTGCAGAATGCATGTGTGAGATACATATGTGGTGTTAGGCGGGATGAGCATATCACCGCCTACAGGAAAAAACTGGACTGGTTAGATTTGAAGGTGAGGAGGGAGTATTTTATGGGGCTGCTGCTTTACAAAGCGGTTGTCATGCGGCAGCCACCGTATCTTACTGCCCTCTTTGAAAAAAACCAGGCCAGGACTTCAAGTAGGGGTGGTATGAAAGAGCTCTCGGTTCCGGGGTCGCGCACCGATAAGGGCCTTTTTTCATTCAGAGTTCAAGGTGCGCACCTCTGGAATTCGCTCCCGAGCAGTGTGAGGTGCCTGCCATCTTTTTGTAAATTTAAAACGGCGTTTAGCAGGCACCTTAAACAATTACATGGTGAGGAGTATGTTTAGAGATAAAAAATGAGTCGATTATATATTTAGGCTTTTTATTTATTTAAATTATTTATTTATTTAATTTATTTATTTATTAAAACTTATTTATTTAATTTATTTATTTATTAAAACTTATTTATTTAATTTATTTATTTATTAAAACTTATTTATTTATTTATTTAACTTATTTATTTATTTAAATTTATTTATTTATTAAAACTTATTTATTTATTTATTTAACTTATTTATTTATTTAAATTTATTTATTTATTTATTTAATTTAATTATTTATCTTGTTTATTTATGTATTCGACGTATTTATTTATTATTTTATTTATTTATTTATTAAATATTTTTAGTGTTAATTAATTAAGTGTGAATGTATTTATTAGCATGATTGTTAAAGTGTTATGAATGAGTGTGTTTTAAGTTTGGACGTGATAGTGTACGCAAAGATTTAGCAAAGTATGTGTATGTTTTCTTATTTATATGTTATCTTTATTGTATTTATTTTTTATTCTATGTATTATTATTTTTTTTTGACGAAGCGTTTTATGTGATATTTGACTGTGACTAGTTCATTGCATTTAGATTTTATAAACTGACCAACTGATAAAGCGAATTATTATTTTAATAAGAAATATGCAATAAGTGAAAGTAAGATAACAATTATATTAAACCGACTGACATTTTTTTAATTATAAATACAACTACATGTACATGAAATTGTAAGATTTTGTCTTCTGACGAATAAAAAGCATATCTATCTATCTATCTATCTATCCTCCCGACGCCATGATGACACTGTTTAATATTACTGTTGATAATAAAAATAATTATATTATTAATAATAATAATAAGTTATTAATAATATTATTATAATAATTATATGCGTTATATGAATAGGTGTATATAAAACCATATTAAAATCGTATTATTATTGAAATAAAAAAAAATAAGGAACACAATCCCTGCTGTAAATCATCCAAAAGCCAGGCAATCGCAGTAGTGGTATCGTGCAATCCAAGCAAAACAGCTGACAATGCTGCCGCTTAAGGCCAATGCCAACCTTCCTCCAGCCTTCTTTGGCATCACATAGTAGCCTAAACGTTAGTGCTGAAGAACTATCGGATCACCAGTAATTAAAAATATACAAGTAATTATTTTAAAGATTATGCAAATAACCAGTCTGAATACTACCTTTAAATACTAAGTAATATTTGAATAAATACCACACTAATACCGTAAGGAGCGTAAACTGATGAAGAAAAAAAAGCACAGTCGCTGCAGTAAATCATTCAAAAGTCAGCAAATTGTAGTACTAATACCGTGCAGTCCAAGCAAAAACAGCTGACGACGCTGACCGCTCAAGGCCAAGGACAACCTTCCTCTAGCCATCCTTGGCATCACATAGTAGCCCGAGCGCAATTTTTTTTTATTAACGAATACACGTAGACAAATTAACTTTACAGAGTTAACTCTTTACTCAGAAAGTATTTTTATCGCATAAGTAATTGTTCTTGCAAAATCACACTAACAAGAGAGAAGTTTCATAAGACAAGACATGCAAACGACATATCGCAGTCATTTCATTCACGCAACAACAGCAGCGTTAATGATGTAAACGCGTCGGTTATACGCATTGTACTACCTTTAAAAAACGGACGGCGGTCTCCTGCCTAGTGGAGTACGCCAATTCTACATAAAAAAATATTGACAATGCACTTGTTAGACATGGTACCTCACTTGAAGGCACATTGGAAGCAATTGTTAATAGGCTAAATTCGCTACCAGCAATACACACTTCAGCACTTTCAATTGAATTCAAAATGCTGAAAATTGAGAAAAAGCTGTCAAAACAACACTCCTAGCTGGAGGAGATGAAAAAAGAAAAGCAAGTGCTTTGTCAAGAAATTGATAATTTAATAATTAAAAATAAATTGTGACATGAAAGTAACAACATAACAAATATTTTGTTGAATAAGGTAGAGGTAGACTATAATACGATATTAGGCAAAATAGACACCGTAGAGCAGTATAATTTAGAGACGCAAAACATAATTGAAAATAACACAACAAATAAATATGATAATGATCTTAAAATAATAACCGGAAAAATTAATAACATTGAAAGTGATAACATAGTAATATTAAAGGATAGCAAAATGAAACTGTAAACAATAAATATGAAACTGTAATAAATAAAGTCGAGAATACTATGGGGAATATTCAAAAAAACAATCAAATGATATTAAATAAAATTGATAATTTTCGAAATGCTGTGCTCCCCATTAAAGAAAACACTACTATCTTACCGATCAGTATTAACAATTGTAATGATAGAAACAATGGCATAAATAATAGTAACTTAAGTAATAATAGTAGTAATATATTAATAATACTGATAATGACAACAACACTATACAGCAAGACGGTAATAAAATGCACTATACAGCAAGACGGTAATAAAATTGCGCCCTTAAAAGAATTTACACCGAGAAAGAAAATGAATTCACCACGGGTTGAATGCTGAACTGCCACATTTATACAAAAAACGTAACTCTGTACGAAGACATTATGCTCGGACCAAATACGACAGACTGTGGCGGGAGTATCAGAGCCTTGCAGCAGAAGCTCAATTACGAACTGAGGATACAAGAGAAAGTTTTTTGCAAAATAGAATTTTCGAAGCTATTGATACCAAGAAAGACATCTGGAAAGAGCTCAAGGCTCTGGGCCTTCTGCCAAAGACAAGAGAAGAGCTTCATGGTTTCTCACTGGAAGAGCTCAATGCCTACTTTGCAGCGGTGTCGATCTCACAAAGTGAAAGTGATGAAGAACTTGACAACATCTTGACCACTGCCAGTGATGGCGGTTTTGTTTTTCGAGAAGTTAGTTTCTTAGACGTGGTCCTGGCTGTTGCCCACTTCTCGTCACAGGCTAGAGGTGAAGACGGCATCTCTCAAAGTATAGTGGCTAAGGCTCTTCCGTTTGTGGGAGATCACGTTGTTAAAATTTTCAACTCCTCCTTGTCCAGTGGCATTTTTCCGAGAACTCGGAAAGGAGCTCAATTGGTGCCTTTGAAGAAGAAGCCTGTCCCATCCCCGGTGTCAGACTTTCGACCAATTGCTCTGCTGAGCTTTCTTTCCAAAGTCCTGGAAAAAATAGTACATGACCAAATAACAGACTTTTTACGAAAAAACAACACATTTGACCCTACGCAGACTGGTTTTCGACAACATCACAGTACACAGACAGCACTATTAAAACTCACTGAGGACGTACGAACAGATATTAACAGCAACAACAAAATGTTGACCATCTTGTTAATGTTCGATTTTAGCAAAGCATTCGACACCATGTCACATACAAAACTACTGTGTAAGCTGATGCACATCGGTTTCTCCAGGAGTGTTCTCCTGTGGCTTAAGTCATATATAAATGGGAAACGACAGAAAGTCGTTACTAATACAAAAGGGGAATCTGGTTGGCTAACTACCAATCTTGGCATGCCACAGGGCTCAGTTCTGGGACCCTTGCTCTTCAGCTTTTACATAAACGACCCACACGACGCACTTGACTTAGATATTATTGAACACGTACTCTACGCTAACGACCTGCAAATCTACACTTAAGTGACCTTGGAAGGTCTTCGTGATGGTATCAGTCGCATGTCGGCTGTCGCACGAGCAGTGTCGAATTGGGCATCGGCAGCTGACCTGCACCTCAATGTCGGCGAGACAAGGGCGATTATTTTTGGATCTGATCATAGCATCAAACATATTCAGAGCCTTGACTTGCAAGGCATTGAGATGCAGGCCGGCGTGCACGTGCCCTTTGTCGATATAGTTACTAACCTCGGCGTGGTGATGGACGGAAGATTAACGTGGAAGCCGCAATTAAATAAAAAAGAATTTATGTGTGAGATACATATGTGGTGTTAGGCGGGATGAGCATATCACTTCTTACAGGGAGTTTCTGGACTTGCTGGACTTGAAGGCGACAAGGGAGTATTTTATGGGGCTGTTGCTTTACAAGGCGATTGTCATGCAGCAGCCACCGCATCTTACGGCCCTTTTTGAAAAAATCCAAGCCATGACTTCAGATACGGGTGGTACGAAAGAGCTCTCGGTTCCGGGGTCGCGCACCGATAAGGGTCTATTCTCGTTTAAAGTTCAAGGTGCGCACCTCTGGAACTCGCTCCCAATCAGTGTGAGGTGCCTGCCATCTTTTTGCAAATTTAAAACGGCGTTGGGCAGATACCTTAAACAACTGCACGGTTCCGAGACTACACAAAAATGAGTCTGCGGACTGTGTTAAATTGATTGTATTCGTCCATTTCTGTGTAGTCCTAATTCATTTTAAGTGTTAAATGTTAAGTATGGGAGTATTTATTAGCGTAAATTATTGTAAGAATGATTGATGAATGAGTGTGTATTTTATTTACGGCGTGATAGATGTACGTGCAATTTGAAGGTGTGTGTGTATATATTTTCTTTTTTTCTTATCTCTTATTTTATTTTTTGTGTATGACGCAGCGCTCTGTGACGAACATTTTGACTTTGACTTTATATCATTATATTAGATTTTATAAATTGACGACTTGTGATAGCGAACGAAGTTTCTATTCTATATAAGATAAGGCAATATAAATGTAAATGTGTCTATCTTTTTCAACTATATGTACATACAGATATAAAATTTCGTCTTTGATGAATAAAAAGTGCATCTTTCTATCTATCTATCTCTCGCTAACACACACCTGTAGACGCGATGCTGAAGGCGAGCCTCGCTCGCTTTTCGTCCTGAAGTAACGCTTGCAATTTAGATGAATTTACTATAATTCTAATTTTTTTCTTTTTAGGGTGTTCAATTAGATAGGGAGCAGCATACTGTACTTTGGAGTATGAATATACATTTAGCATGACTCCAATCCAAATAAAACAATCATATCAGTGAAACAATGATGATGAGTTATAACATGTACATATAACCAATACCAGTCTTGTACCGGTTCATAATTTTTATGGAATCACCGGAAATACAATCGTTTGATATATTTACACACACTCACGCGGTTTGAACTACTATAAAAAAATGTTATTTGACAAAAAAAAAGTATTTGGGGTCACACATACACTTCTAGGGGTCAAGCCAAAGAAGATAGTGTATATTGAAGTTCCAAAAATGGCATTTGTTTAAAATGGTAACGTAAATAGTGATGCCATAACAAAAAAGCAATGCGTATAGCAGAAAGCAATGCGTATGGCGCAATAGATTTTCTCTTAAAAACTGGAAGAAAAGCATGTTTTTTTAATCCTTTCGGTAGATATATATATATTATATATATATATATATATATATATATATATATATATATATATATATATATATATATATATATATATATATACTTATATTCTAACATTAAAACTAACTAACTACCATGTTAGTTGTTAAAATTAAATTAATATTAGAATATAAACAGGGTATAGTAGTAATAATATTGAGTAAAATTTTTACAAATTAATATTTTTCTCAGGCGAGTAGAAATGTAAAAAGCGTCGCATTTTTTTGCGTGTATAATTTGTTTTTTCTTAAATAACTATATAAGAGAACAAGATAATTTTGTCTTAACAGAAAGTTGCGAAATTTAATTTTCCACAAGTATCCAGTATTAAATTTTAATTTCCAGCGATATCCAAAATCGTGCTTGTTAGACAAAATAATTGTGAATTGATTTCTCGCCTGCAGTAAATACGTAAAGGTATAGTAAGCCGTTTTCTTCAAAAATTAAAATAATTTTACAGGTATCCATGTTATTGACTTCTATATTTTAAACAATTACTCGATCTGATCTCTTATATCTCGAAAACAGCTGAATCTCTCTTGAGAACAGGATTTATTTTCAATGAAAATATGTTGTTTCACTAATAATTTATTTTTACAGAACTATATGCAGAACATGTTTATCTATAACATTACACTATAATTAAAAATTCTTTTTAATTTTGATCTATCAAAAAACAAAAAAAGGTCAGCTTTGAATAGACAAAAATTACCACCTAATACCCAAGAAATAAGAGACCAAATTAAGAAAAAAATCATGAAAATGGAAAATTACCATAAAACAAAAACAAGTCGATGAATCTCAAAAAAATAAATTATTTCAAATCTTCATAAAAAACAATAAAAATTAGCTCCGATCGTAAGAAATTACCATGTAGTACTCAAGAAATAGACATTCAAAAATTAAAGAAAAACTATAACCTCAAATATCACGAAAAATAAGACACCTCATATTCTGGTCAGTGAGCTCAGCCAAGAGATAGTGGAACGCTACGTTTTCCATTTTAATTTATTTATAAAGATTTACCATCATGTTTCCAAAATATCGCCGTTTAAAAAACAGACGTTTTTATATGTAACAAAAGAAGGAAAGTAGCTTATAAAATCTTTCGTGTCGGGGAAGATAGATAATCATATGCTCTTTCAAATATATTTACACTGAAGCGATCATATTATTTCTAACATACCAAAATAATTTACCTCATTGATTTCAGAATAACGTAAGATAGAAAAATCATTATAAAATAAAAACGAGTCCATGAAACTTAAAATTTCTTATTAATTCCGAAACCTCATTAAAAAACAAAAAAATTAGTCTTTTTCGAATTTTCTGGCATTTCAATTGAACGGTGATATGGACGGAAATTGAGTAGAGGGGTATTAGGGTTTCTAACCCAGTTAGAACTTTTTTTTGGGTAATATAAAGTAAAATATGGGGCCTGCGGCGGCTCAGTCGGTAGAGTGTCGGATTCCCAAGCCGGTGACCCGGGTTCGAATCCTAGTCTCTGCCGATTGATACAAGCACCACTGTAAAAATTACATGTGCTTTGTTTACAAACACACCGCAGACCCCCGTCGTCGATTAGCACCACATAGAAGCACAAACATGGCGACGTTAAAAAAAAAAAAAAAAAAAAAGTAAAATATCAAATTATACGGAAAACAAATTTTTTATCAAACCCATAAGATATTTGCCCAGTAAAGGCATTTTTAGGTATACAGGGAGTATATGGTATACAGAAACTCTATATTTCAAATAGATCCTCTGTATGAGTATAGGCCTAGTGCCTAAGAATAAAAAATAGAGCGCAAAAAAGATATAAAAAATTGATTTTTAGGTCACAATTGGATTTTAATAGATTAGGCGAATAAATTTCTACGGTAAAGTAGAAGCTATTTAAGAAACTTAACTAATTTGTATTCAACAGTTTTTACGACAACCTAATTTAAACTGAGTTTATTGAGAGTGATAAAAAATATAAACAATGAAGAAATAAAAAATCGATTGTTTAGGTAATTGTTAATATATAATAGGTCATAGAAAAAATACAACACTTTTGTATTAAAAAATTAATTCTTGAGACGTATATGTTAATTTATAATAAACAATTTCCACGCTAGATGGATCCACTAATGGTGGCTTTCTCGTGAAATCAAATTTTTCTACAGTTTGGATTTTTATGAATTCATACTTACATGTCATACAAGCATACAAGATAGCCGCTTATTTCTCTCAACCGACGATTTGTACTGATACTATGAAGTTATATACAAATTTTCTGCCATTTATCTCTCTTAGATTTAGAGTTATCCTAGGAAGTGTGTTAAATTTGAATAAAAATAGGGTTACGAGGCTTGTCATCCTGGCACACACCTAATAGTTGAATGCGGATGAAATTTTTAGGATATGTTTTTTAAAGTATATTTGTTTTCCTCTAAAATTTATTAACAATTTTTAAAAAATACAACATTGATTTATGATTTAGCATAGAAGAAAACACTAGTTTTACAATAATTTTACGTGTAATGGCTTTTAATAATAAAGTTGTTCAAAATAATTTTAAAAACAAAATACACACTTTTTACTCTAAATACTTAGAAGAATATTGTCCTGAAATTTTAACCTGACTCATTAATTTGGTGTGAGCCAGGATAAAATTATAGTTAAAAAATAAATTAGTGAGAAAACAGTGTTTTTATCAAAATAGTTGCTTTATTGAATGAACGCACCATAATTTTAGAAAACTATTCATTATAAAGTAATTAAAGACGAAGCTCTAATATGAAGTTATTCCTCGGAGTTTATTAACGATGGTAAGGTAGATTTGTTGATCTTTTCGAGGTTGGAGGTATGTGAAATAAAAGACATATTAACGTTTCGGTGGCTATGCCACCCTCTTCAGAAAAACACTGGAAAGATATTTTTTTATTGTAAGTATTAACATTGTGAAATATATTAATAATATTCGAAGTTAGCTTAACAAATTTTAGCAAGTATAATAACATTTTGAAGACGCAGGTATTGCATTACAATATGTATAAAAACCGTATAAAGTCAATAATACGAATAAAATATTACCTAAACGGCGAGTCAATAATGAGAGTCACAGTCAAAACAAAGCTTCCTCCTCCGCATGTGGAGCAGGAAGGATGTGGCTTGCGAGCGCGAGAGGTGTTCTTGCGCTCGTGGTTGGTTTTTGTTTGAAACAAGTGACAGCTGAGCGGTTTCATTATATAGGAAACTGTCTCCAGCGTGTGACACGCAAGCGAGGATTTTCGCTCGTTCTGACGGGCAACGTTATAGCATTATGACTGTTTGTTTTGATTTGTCAGATTTTGATGTTACGTAATAAGTGTGTGTATATGTTATTGAGGTTTTGTGCGTCATCTTTTTTATATATTGCTCTCTGTTGCAAGTGGATATACAACATTTCAGATACTTGGCGTTCATTTTTTATCGGTTCTTTGTCGAGAATTTCAAATTTTTCAAAATCGAAGTTATGTTTTAATTCATTTCTATGTATAGCTATAACGTTGTCTTTCGATTTCCTCTGTTCTTCGATGGGTGTGTGTCAGTTCTTTTGGTTTGGCCGACATATGTCGCAGGACAATGTTTACAATTCAACTTATATTCTACGTTATATTCTATATGCTTATCACGTTTATCTTTGCCTTTTATAATAATGTTGCTCATGTCTCTATTTATTTTCAGAATCATGATGATATTGCTTTTTTTGAGATCGGAAGTGATTTGTTCGTAAAATACTTTTACATATGCTATACAAATTCTCGGTTTGTTCCTAATTTGGGCGTTATTATTGTTGTAGTTATTTTTATTTGTGTTTGAATGTATTAATGCCAGTCTTTTGTTCGTGTATTTTTCTATGAAATGGTCAACATAATTATTGTCTCAACATATGTTGTATATCTTTTTTATGTTATCATTGTGGAACTTTTCGTTTGATAATTTTATAGCTCTGTCAACGAGATTATAGACCATAGCTATTTTCTGTGAAGTCGAGTGTTGTGAATTATAATTTAAACAGCGACCGGAAAAGGTTGATTTCGAGTACCAATTTGTGATTATTCAATTATTATATTTAATGAGTAAGACGTCAAGGAAACTTATGGAATTGTTTTTTTCGAGTTCATGAGTAAATAGAACCTGCCATTGTATGAATTAAAAATAGTCAGAACTTCGTCTATTTTGTTCTTATGAGTACGTGTGATTATGTCGTCTACATATCGGAAGAAAAATATTGGTTTGTTAGAAAGACTATTTATACAATGCGTTTTAAGATCATCCATTAACAAATCAGCAAATAAAGCAGAAATCGGGGAACCCATCAAGGTGCCATATGTTTGTTTGTAAACTCTATCATTGAATTGGAAAAATGTGTTATCCATTAGGATATGACAAGCTTTGAGAATCTCATTTAGGGGGACAGTGGATTTTCTTTGTATTTGTGCGTATCGTTTTTCTATGCTTTGTTTTACTAGTTTCTTGTTTATATTTGTGTATAGCGATTTTACATTAAAACTGATAAGGTTTAAATATCTTATGGTATTATTATATTTTCCATCTTTTTAATGAGTTCCATGCTATTTTTAATGTATGATTTCGGCTTTTCGATACTGTTTTGTAATAAAGAGAAGAGTTATTTGGATAGAAAATATGTGGGAAAACCTATTGTGGACATAATCGGCCTCAATGGGAAATCTGCTTTGTGTATTTTTGGTAAGCCGTAACATTTAGGTAATGAGGTACCTAATGATAGATGATAATCTGTCTGTGTGAGTCAATTCTTTTTGTGTTTCTTTTTTAGAAATTCATTATTGTTCCAATGATTCATGAATGATTTTACTTTCTTTTGAAATGACTTTAATGGATTTTTTTCTAATTCAACGTATGTTTGTTTATCAGCCAGTAAAGTTTCCATTTTGTTTATATAGTCATTTTTGTACATCGCCATAGTAACATTGCCTTTGACTGCATAGGTAAACATTATGTATCTATGATTTTTAACAAAATTCTTTGTTTCCATTAATTTGTTATTGAAGATTCTGTCTTGTAAGTTGACGTGTTTTGTCTTATTTTTATGTTGAGTGATTTTATTGAGTAATTTGTCACGAATATTACCAGCAGTATTTTCAGGTAACTTTTTGTTTGCATGAGACTTTCTAGGTTTTTTATGCATTCAATAATTTGTGTGTTGATGATATTATTTTGAGGTTTGAATTTTTGGCCAAGGGCAGTTAACTTCAATACCATTTTGTGGAATGTCGATATCTGTGAGATTCTTAAACCACTTTTCGCGAGGTGTAAAATTACTATCAATATGACTGTCATTATCTTTTGACCAATTAAATTTTTTTGTCATAAATTGAATTGTATACAGAACTATGAGTGTCATTAACTGTTGCTTCTTGTCCATATTGTACACCGATGTTGCGGAAGAATTGAGGTGGAGGGACCGATAAAGATTCATAGCCCATTATCATAAGTAATTAGAGACGAAGCTCTAATATGACAATTTCCTATATAAGGAAACCACTCAGCTGTCACTCGTTTCAAACAAAAACAAACCACGAGCGCAACAACACCTCTCGCACTCGCAAGCCCCTTCCTCCCCGCTCCACATGCGGAGGAAGAAGCTTTGTTTTGACTGTGCCTCTCATCATTGACTCGCCGTTTAGGTAATATTTTATTCGTATTATTGACTTTATACGGTTTTTATACATATTGTAATTTAATACCTGCGTCTTCAAAAGGTTATTATACTTGCTAAAATTTGTTAAGCTAACTTCGAATATTATTAATATATTTCACAATGTTAATACTTACAATAAAAAAATATCTTTCCAGTTTGTTTCTGAAGACGGTAGCATAGCCACCGAAACGTTGATGTGACTTTCATTTCACATACCTCTAACCTCGGGAAGATCAACAAACCATTAGTCCCGCTTTCCAAGTAAAAAAGTAAACTCACCCGCGGGACAAATATTCGCCGTTTTACTCTTGTTACATAATGTATTATTTATATATCAATAACTCTTATAACACATCTCAGTAGTGTGGTACAGTATTTAACCTTCACAGCTTGAAAGAAAAAATTATTATTCACTTCCTGAAAAGCGTAAATTAATATATAAAAGTGAAGAAATGACGTTAAAAGACGAAAAGATCTTTTCGTAAAGTATTTGTTTTTCGTTGAAAAAACATTTTTACTTGATGAGTTAATAGTTCAACTGACTTTTTAAACAAAAATAAATTTTTCGAATTTTTGGTCTAAAATCACTAGAGAGCCATTTTAAAATGTCGATGAAAATGCATAATCAATTTAAATACTTTTTAGAGGACCTAGGGTAAGTGTAGGTATTACTGTGGACGCCCCGATTATTGCGGATTTTATGAAGTTGCCAAAAATACTACTTTTTTTAGTAAATATTCGTTTAAAAATGATTTATTATCGCTTTACCGTTGCAGAATATGCATGTTTATGGAAGAAAAACTCTATTTTCTTGCATTTATTCGTATAAATACAAAAGTGGATCGCAGTAATACACACCATGTCGATGTTTGTATTATTGTGAGTCCTAAGCTGTGAATTGTATACACAGTATTTGGCGCGCAGTAAATGCATGACGATACGTAGTAACATAAACTAGCAACACTGAATGTTTCTAAAGCATTCATTAAAAAAAATACACGTTCTGGAACATTTCGTTTTTTATGAATCGATTCTTGAAATGGTTAGATTTGATCTAGAACAAGAATCACGTAATTATTTGTACGTACACGCAATATTTTTAACGCTAAACTTAACCTAATCGAAAACTCCATAGTAATAACCCACACTTACCCTATATGGGAGGGTAGGGCAAGCTGGACTAAAAAATCGATTTTCTTTGTCGTACGATAACTTGAGTCAAACGCCATTATTCTTTTTGAAAAGTTCCAGTAAGGTAGCTTTTAACTATCTGTTGGCTTCAAACTTTTTTGATCGCTTATATCTCAAAAACGGCGCGGTTATTTTTTCCAACTGGGGCTAATTTTTTTCGTTTTTTAATGAGGTTTCGGAATTAATAAGGAATTTTAAGTTTCATGGACTCGTTTTTATTTTATAATGATTTTTCTATCTTACGTTATTCTGAAATCAATGAGGTAAATTATTTTGGTATGTTAGTTTTTTAAACGGCGATATTTTGGAAACATGATGGTAAATCTTTATAAATAAATTAAAATGGAAAACGTAGCGTTCCACTATCTCTTGGCTGAGCTCACTGACCAGAATATGAGGTGTCTTATTTTTCGTGATATTTGAGGTTATAGTTTTTCTTTAATTTTTGAATATCTATTTCTTGAGTACTACATGGTAATTTCTTACGATCGGAGCTAATTTTTATTGTTTTTTATGAAGATTTGAAATAATTTATTTTTTTGAGATTCATCGACTTGTTTTTGTTTTATGGTAATTTTCCATTTTCATGATTTTTTTCTTAATTTGGTCTCTTATTTCTTGGGTATTAGGTGGTAATTTTTGTCTATTCAAAGCTGACCTTTTTTTGTTTTTTGATAGATCAAAATTAAAAAGAATTTTTAATTATAGTGTAATGTTATAGATAAACATGTTCTGCATATAGTTCTGTAAAAATAAATTATTAGTGAAACAACATATTTTCATTGAAACAATCGTTTGATATATTTACACACACTCACGCGGTTTGAACTACTATAAAAAAATGTTATTTGACAAAAAAAAAGTATTTGGGGTCACACATACACTTCTAGGGGTCAAGCCAAAGAAGATAGTGTATATTGAAGTTCAAAAAATGGCATTTGTTTAAAATGGTAACGTAAATAGTGATGCCATAACAAAAAAGCAATGCGTATAGCAGAAAGCAATGCGTATGGCGCAATAGATTTTCTCTTAAAAACTGGAAGAAAAGCATGTTTTTTTAATCCTTTCGGTAGATATATATATATATATATATATCTACCGAAAGGATTAAAAAAACATGCTTTTCTTCCAGTTTTTAAGAGAAAATCTATTGCGCCATACGCATTGCTTTCTGCTATACTGCTATATATATATATATATATATATATATATATATATATATATATATATACTTATATTCTAACATTAAAACTAACTAACTACCATGTTAGTTGTTAAAATTAAATTAATATTAGAATATAAACAGGGTATAGTAGTAATAATATTCAGTAAAATTTTTACAAATTAATATTTTTCTCAGGCGAGTAGAAATGTAAAAAGCGTCGCATTTTTTTGCGTGTATAATTTGTTTTTTCTTAAATAACTATATAAGAGAACAAGATAATTTTGTCTTAACAGAAAGTTGCGAAATTTAATTTTCCACAAGTATCCAGTATTAAATTTTAATTTCCAGCGATATCCAAAATCGTGCTTGTTAGACAAAATAATTGTGAATTGATTTCTCGCCTGCAGTAAATTCGTAAAGGTATAGTAAGCCGTTTTCTTCAAAAATTAAAATAATTTGACAGGTATCCATGTTATTGACTTCTATATTTTAAACAATTACTCGATCTGATCTCTTATATCTCGAAAACAGCTGAATCTCTCTTGAGAACAGGATTTATTTTCAATGAAAATATGTTGTTTCACTAATAATTTATTTTTACAGAACTATATGCAGAACATGTTTATCTATAACAATACACTATAATTAAAAATTCTTTTTAATTTTGATCTATCAAAAAACAAAAAAAGGTCAGCTTTGAATAGACAAAAATTACCACCTAATACCCAAGAAATAAGAGACCAAATTAAGAAAAAAATCATGAAAATGAAAAATTACCATAAAACAAAAACAAGTCGATGAATCTCAAAAAAATAAATTATTTCAAATCTTCATAAAAAACAATAAAAATTAGCTCCGATCGTAAGAAATTACCATGTAGTACTCAAGAAATAGACATTCAAAAATTAAAGAAAAACTATAACCTCAAATATCACGAAAAATAAGACACCTCATATTCTGGTCAGTGAGCTCAGCCAAGAGATAGTGGAACGCTACGTTTTCCATTTTAATTTATTTATAAAGATTTACCATCATGTTTCCAAAATATCGCCGTTTAAAAAACTAACATACCAAAATAATTTACCTCATTGATTTCAGAATAACGTAAGATAGAAAAATCATTATAAAATAAAAACGAGTCCATGAAACTTAAAATTTCTTATTAATTCCGAAACCTCATTAAAAAACGAAAAAAATTAGCCTTAGTTGGAAAAAATAACCGCGCCGTTATTGAGATATAAGCGATCAAAAAAGTTTGAAGCCAACAGATAGTTAAAAGCTACCTTACTGGAACTTTTCAAAAAGAATAATGGCGTTTGACTCAAGTTATCGTACGACAAAGAAAATCGATTTTTTAGTCCAGCTTGCCCTACCCTCCCATATAGGGTAAGTGTGGGTTATTACTATGGAGTTTTCGATTAGGTTAAGTTTAGCGTTAAAAATATTGCGTGTACGTACAAATAATTACGTGATTCTTGTTCTAGATCAAATCTAACCATTTCAAGAATCGATTCATAAAAAACGAAATGTTCCAGAACGTGTATTTTTTTTAATGAATGCTTTAGAAACATTCAGTGTTGCTAGTTTATATTACTACATATCGTCATGCATTTACTGCGCGCCAAATACTGTGTATACAATTCACAGCTTAGGACTCACAATAATACAAACATCGACATGGTGTGTATTACTGCGATCCACTTTTGTATTTATACGAATCAATGCAAGAAAATAGAGTTTTTCTTCCATAAACATGCATATTCTGCAACGGTAAAGCGATAATAAATCATTTTTAAACGAATATTTACTAAAAAAAGTAGTATTTTTGGCAACTTCATAAAATCCGCAATAATCGGGGCGTCCACAGTAATACCTACACTTACCCTAGGTCCTCTAAAAAGTATTTAAATTGATTATGCATTTTCATCGACATTTTAAAATGGCTCTCTAGTGATTTTAGACCAAAAATTCGAAAAATTTTTTTTTGTTTAAAAAGTCAGTTGAACTATTAACTCATCAAGTAAAAATGTTTTTTCAACGAAAAACAAATACTTTACGAAAAGATCTTTTTGTCTTTTAACGTCATTTCTTCACTTTTATATATTAATTTACGCTTTTCAGGAAGTGAATAATAATTTTTTCTTTCAAGCTGTGAAGGTTAAATACTGTACCACACTACTGAGATGTGTTATAAGAGTTATTGATATATAAATAATACATTATGTAACAAGAGTAAAACGGCGAATATTTGTCCCGCGGGTGAGTTTACTTTTTTACTTGGAAAGCGGGACTAATGGTTTGTTGATCTTCCCGAGGTTAGAGGTATGTGAAATGAAAGTCACATCAACGTTTCGGTGGCTATGCTACCGTCTTCAGAAACAAACTGGAAAGATATTTTTTTATTGTAAGTATTAACATTGTGAAATATATTAATAATATTCGAAGTTAGCTTAACAAATTTTAGCAAGTATAATAACCTTTTGAAGACGCAGGTATTAAATTACAATATGTATAAAAACCGTATAAAGTCAATAATACGAATAAAATATTACCTAAACGGCGAGTCAATGATGAGAGGCACAGTCAAAACAAAGCTTCTTCCTCCGCATGTGGAGCGGGGAGGAAGGGGCTTGCGAGTGCGAGAGGTGTTGTTGCGCTCGTGGTTTGTTTTTGTTTGAAACGAGTGACAGCTGAGTGGTTTCCTTATATAGGAAATTGTCATATTAGAGCTTCGTCTCTAATTACTTATGATAATGGGCTATGAATCTTTATCGGTCCCTCCACCTCAATTCTTCCGCAACATCGGTGTACAATATGGACAAGAAGCAACAGTTAATGACACTCATAGTTCTGTATACAATTCAATTTATGACAAAAAAATTTAATTGGTCAAAAGATAATGACAGTCATATTGATAGTAATTTTACACCTCGCGAAAAGTGGTTTAAGAATCTCACAGATATCGACATTCCACAAAATGGTATTGAAGTTAACTGCCCTTGGCCAAAAATTCAAACCTCAAAATAATATCATCAACACACAAATTATTGAATGCATAAAAAACCTAGAAAGTCTCATGCAAACAAAAAGTTACCTGAAAATACTGCTGGTAATATTCGTGACAAATTACTCAATAAAATCACTCAACATAAAAATAAGACAAAACACGTCAACTTACAAGACAGAATCTTCAATAACAAATTAATGGAAACAAAGAATTTTGTTAAAAATCATAGATACATAATGTTTACCTATGCAGTCAAAGGCAATGTTACTATGGCGATGTACAAAAATGACTATATAAACAAAATGGAAACTTTACTGGCTGATAAACAAACATACGTTGAATTAGAAAAAAATCCATTAAAGTCATTTCAAAAGAAAGTAAAATCATTCATGAATCATTGGAACAATAATGAATTTCTAAAAAAGAAACACAAAAAGAATTGACTCACACAGACAGATTATCATCTATCATTAGGTACCTCATTACCTAAATGTTACGGCTTACCAAAAATACACAAAGCAGATTTCCCATTGAGGCCGATTATGTCCACAATAGGTTTTCCCACATATTTTCTATCCAAATAACTCTTCTCTTTATTACAAAACAGTATCGAAAAGCCGAAATCATACATTAAAAATAGCATGGAACTCATTAAAAAGATGGAAAATATAATAATACCATAAGATATTTAAACCTTATCAGTTTTAATGTAAAATCGCTATACACAAATATAAACAAGAAACTAGTAAAACAAAGCATAGAAAAACGATACGCACAAATACAAAGAAAATCCACTGTCCCCCTAAATGAGATTCTCAAAGCTTGTCATATCCTAATGGATAACACATTTTTCCAATTCAATGATAGAGTTTACAAACAAACATATGGCACCTTGATGGGTTCCCCGATTTCTGCTTTATTTGCTGATTTGTTAATGGATGATCTTAAAACGCATTGTATAAATAGTCTTTCTAACAAACCAATATTTTTCTTCCGATATGTAGACGACATAATCACACGTACTCATAAGAACAAAATAGACGAAGTTCTGACTATTTTTAATTCATACAATGGCAGGTTCTATTTACTCATGAACTCGAAAAAAACAATTCCATAAGTTTCCTTGACGTCTTACTCATTAAATATAATAATTGAATAATCACAAATTGGTACTCGAAATCAACCTTTTCCGGTCGCTGTTTAAATTATAATTCACAACACTCGACTTCACAGAAAATAGCTATGGTCTATAATCTCGTTGACAGAGCTATAAAATTATCAAACGAAAAGTTCCACAATGATAACATAAAAAAGATATACAACATATGTTGAGACAATAATTATGCTGACCATTTCATAGAAAAATACACGAACAAAAGACTGGCATTAATACATTCAAACACAAATAAAAATAACTACAACAATAATAACGCCCAAATTAGGAACAAACCGAGAATTTGTATAGCATATGTAAAAGTATTTTACGAACAAATCACTTCCGATCTCAAAAAAAGCAATATCATCATGATTCTGAAAATAAATAGAGACATGAGCAACATTATTATAAAAGGCAAAGATAAACGTGATAAGCATATAGAATATAACGTAGAATATAAGTTGAATTGTAAACATTGTCCTGCGACATATGTCGGCCAAACCAAAAGAACTGACACACACCCATCGAAGAACAGAGGAAATCGAAAGACAACTTTATAGCTATACATAGAAATGAATTAAAACATAACTTCGATTTTGAAAAATTTGAAATTCTCGACAAAGAACCGATAAAAAATGAACGCCTAGTATCTGAAATGTTGTATATCCACTTGCAACAGAGAGCAATATATAAAAAAGATGACGCACAAAACCTCAATAACATATACACACACTTATTACGTAACATCAAAATCTGACAAATCAAAACAAACAGTCATAATGCTATAACGTTGCCCGTCAGAACGAGCGAAAATCCTCGCTTGCGTGTCACACGCTGGAGACAGTTTCCTATATAATGAAACCGCTCAGCTGTCACTTGTTTCAAACAAAAACCAACCACGAGCGCAAGAACACCTCTCGCGCTCGCAAGCCCCATCCTTCCTGCTCCACATGCGGAGGAGGAAGCTTTGTTTTGACTGTGACTCTCATTATTGACTCGCCGTTTAGGTAATATTTTATTCGTATTATTGACTTTATACGGTTTTTATACATATTGTAATGCAATACCTGCGTCTTCAAAATGTTATTATACTTGCTAAAATTTGTTAAGCTAACTTCGAATATTATTAATATATTTCACAATGTTAATACTTACAATAAAAAAATATCTTTCCAGTGTTTTTCTGAAGAGGGTGGCATAGCCACCGAAACGTTAATATGACTTTTATTTCACATACCTCCAACCTCGAAAAGATCAACAAATCTACCTTACCATCGTTAATAAACTCCGAGGAATAACTTCATATTAGAGCTTCGTCTTTAATTACTTTATAATGAATAGTTTTCTAAAATTATGGTGCGTTCATTCAATAAAGCAACTATTTTGATAAAAACACTGTTTTCTCACTAATTTATTTTTTAACTATAATTTTATCCTGGCTCACACCAAATTAATGAGTCAGGTTAAAATTTCAGGACAATATTTTTCTAAGTATTTAGAGTAAAAAGTGTGTATTTTGTTTTTAAAATTATTTTGAACAACTTTATTATTAAAAGCCATTACACGTAAAATTATTGTAAAACTAGTGTTTTCTTCTATGCTAAATCATAAATCAATGTTGTATTTTTTAAAAATTGTTAATAAATTTTAGAGGAAAACAAATATACTTTAAAAAACATATCCTAAAAATTTCATCCGCATTCAACTATTAGGTGTGTGCCAGGATGACAAGCCTCGTAACCCTATTTTTATTCAAATTTAACACACTTCCTAGGATAACTCTAAATCTAAGAGAGATAAATGGCAGAAAATTTGTATATAACTTCATAGTATCAGTACAAATCGTCGGTTGAGAGAAATAAGCGGCTATCTTGTATGCTTGTATGACATGTAAGTATGAATTCATAAAAATCCAAACTGTAGAAAAATTTGATTTCACGAGAAAGCCACCATTAGTGGATCCATCTAGCGTGGAAATTGTTTATTATAAATTAACATATACGTCTCAAGAATTAATTTTTTAATACAAAAGTGTTGTATTTTTTCTATGACCTATTATATATTAACAATTACCTAAACAATCGATTTTTTATTTCTTCATTGTTTATATTTTTTATCACTCTCAATAAACTCAGTTTAAATTAGGTTGTCGTAAAAACTGTTGAATACAAATTAGTTAAGTTTCTTAAATAGCTTCTACTTTACCGTAGAAATTTATTCGCCTAATCTATTAAAATCCAATTGTGACCTAAAAATCAATTTTTTATATCTTTTTTGCGCTCTATTTTTTATTCTTAGGCACTAGGCCTATACTCATACAGAGGATCTATTTGAAATATAGAGTTTCTGTATACCATATACTCCCTGTATACCTAAAAATGCCTTTACTGGGCAAATATCTTATGGGTTTGATAAAAAATTTGTTTTCCGTATAATTTGATATTTTACTTTTTTTTTTTTTTTTTTTTAACGTCGCCATGTTTGTGCTTCTATGTGGTGCTAATCGACGACGGGGGTCTGCGGTGTGTTTGTAAACAAAGCACATGTAATTTTTACAGTGGTGCTTGTATCAATCGGCAGAGACTAGGATTCGAACCCGGGTCACCGGCGTGGGAATCCGACACTCTACCGACTGAGCCGCCGCAGGCCCCATATTTTACTTTATATTACCCAAAAAAAAGTTCTAACTGGGTTAGAAACCCTAATACCCCTCTACTCAATTTTCCGTCCATATCACCGTTCAATTGAAATGCCAGAAAATTCGAAAAAGACCGAAATGAACGCCTCTCACAACATATCACGCTGTAGAATAGATCCAAATGGTCTGAAAAAATGTCTACGAATTTATTTTTATATTCCCTCGACCCAGTTTTAGCCTTATACATCTTTGATATATATATACAAGGCAGGGTTGCCCCAGCTCGCTCCGCTCGCCAATCCCTAGTTTTTACTTTTAATAAAATAAATAGAGAAAACAAATTAGAACATAACTATAGACTATAGTTGTAGTACAGTTAGTATAGTAGTATCATTTATTATTCAAAAATATCATTCTAACTAACAAACAAACTTTGCGTGTGTTTGATTTATGGTAAGGAAGATGTTTAGTTAGAAAAATGTATGGTATTATATATCTATATATGTCGTGCATACTATGTTATATACTGTAGCATATATTTTCTTAACTAACCCTCTTCCTATTTGCTCCGAGCGTCTACTTGTATGTAGAATATGTAGAATAATGTATATAATTTTTGTTGTTCGTTTATACGTTTTGTTGTTTTTACTTTTGTAATATAAATATATATATATATATATATATATATATATATGTGTGTGTGTGTGTGTGTGTGTGTGTGTGTGTGTGTGTGTGTGTGTGTATGTGTATACAAAGCTCTTGGTGCAGGGTTCCACGGTTTTTAAAAAAATATTCATTATAATATATAATTATAAAAGTCGTTTAAGGGGACAGATATGCCTTTAAATTTTAAATTAATTGACAATACATTTTAAGGTAAAACTAAGTCACTCATCATCATTGCCATTTTTTTCGGTAACTTTAAACATTATATAAAAATATAACTAAAAAATTCTTTTTATATTTTTTTTAAGGTCGTTAGGTCCATCTAATTGGCTATAATGAAAACCTCTATATTTCTTGGGCTACCGCAAGGTTTAGAGTGCCAATGTAATTGAAATAATGCTTTCAAGGTTTTATTATGTTTAAAATACATGTAGTTATGATATGAGTGTGGGAATTCGTATATAAAAATTATTCACCAAAGTTATAGTCTATTTAATCCATATTTCATAATAAAATTTTAAAATATTAAAGAATTTTCTCTTAACTAGACTATAACTTTGGTCAATAATTTGTATATACAAATTCCCACACTGATATCATAACTACATGTATTTTGAACATATACTAATTCATATACTAATTTCATAACATTCTCGCGAGCATCACTAACATTACCATAATGATGTTTCAAACCTTTAACTATTTTTTGGAAGTATTTTGTACAAATCTAGATTCATTATCTCGATTTGTCTTGACTTTTGTCTGATTTTGGAAGTTGAACGATTTATGATGTACCATGAATGCCATCAGAAGCATCAATTTTATTAGATACATGACGCACGTGACCTTTGCCTTTCTTGACTTTTGAGTTACCTTTCAACAGCTTAGTCAGACATATGTACCAATTATAAATGCCATCATTGGACCGAATTTGTTTTGGCAAATATATATTTTCATAGTTTGGCATAGTTTGTAGAGGTATCTTTAAAATATTTTTCTCTCGATTGAGAAGAGCATGACGGCAAGTACCGCAAATACTGAATAAGAACTTTGAATAAGATTTATTGAAATTTACATGGATATATTTTCTGATGAGCTTTTCATGGCCATCATTTATCAAAAAATGTTCTTCTTTTCTATTTCCAAATATAATTTTGCTACCTCATGGAGCACACACTTTCATTCTATTCTCCTCGTGATCGCATTTATGATCCATTTTCAAATAAACTAATGAATAGATAATTTTGTATGTAACCAAAATTAATGTAATCTTGATGAATATGAAGTATTTAAAGCTGCCAAGAGACACGACAGGGAATCTTTCCTGGTTATAGAAATGCGATCATCCACGGGGATGTAAGTATACTCAACTTCTTGATTCATGTTCAGGTTACGCCAGCCACCTAGCAGTGTGTGAAATACAAGAGCGATTTTTGTGTCAGAGAGAAAGTGTTTTCGCGTGTATACGCATACAAAAATAAGAGGATTATGATTCATCGTGTCAAATATTGCAACTTATCATCTATGATATGGTCGCAAGATAATTAAATATGTAATTTTAACATATTTCGACTACAAGATCAGGTACGATTTTAACTAATCGATTTTTATTCTGTTAACACACACAAATATGATCCTGAAACCCGTTTTTGTTCACATTTTACTTATACCTATCGCATATTTACTTATACTTATAGCTTTAAGATCACTTTGGCCCCAGACGCTGGGTAGCCAACTCGTATACCAGCTCTGTACACATACCATCTCTCTCCATATGGGAGAGAATAAGAACATGCATTATAAGGAAATGTAAATTAAAAAGAAACATTTAGAAAATAAATTATTGTCATTGATCACAGTTAATAATAAATAAAAGTAAAACAGGTATGTACCGGTTACTAGTAATTGTTGAGAGAGTAATGGCGCGAGCTTCTCTCCCCTCTTTCTTATCAATTCGCAGGCGTCGCACTTGCAACAAAAGTGCTAGCGCCCGACAAATTCGCTCTCTCCCACTCGAACTGCGGCGCTGTCCGAAACAATTTCTGCGTATCTCGCTTCTAACGCTCCGTCTTCGACCACGTGTTACGCTTAAATACATTCACTCTCATTTTCCACTGCTTCCTTATTCACACATATACACAGAATTTCAATTTTGAACAATTAACAATTAAAGGTGTAGTCTCGAGATTTTTCACTTTTTACAAGGATATTTCAGGAATTTTTTTCTTACATCAAAATAAAATTCAATCATTTCAAATTTTTTATATATTATGATTGACATCTTTAACTTCACAAAAAAAATTTTCTTATGTTCATTTTACAACATTTAGGTAGTGCTTGTTACGGCCAAAGTGGCCACCTAACAAAAGAGGGGGGGCCTGCGGCGGCTCAGTCGGTAGAGTGTCGGATTCCCACGCCGGTGACCCGGGTTCGAATCCTAGTCTCTGCCGATTGATACAAGCACCTCTGTAAAAATTACATGTGCTTTGTTTACAAACACACCGCAGACCCCCGTCGTCGATTAGCACCACATGGAAGCACAAACATGGCAACGTTAAATAATTAAAAAAAAAAAAAAAAAAAAAAAAAAAGAGGTATGTGACTTGCTCAGGCGATAGCGTCAGTCCAGATAATCTGAAACAAAAAATTCGATTAGATTATTATTCTATAAGCTTGTCGTTATCGCAGGTAGCAGATTTAGACAGTTTTGTTAAAAAAAACAAAATGTCGGACTTGTGAAAAAAAGAATTTAAAAATGGCGGTTTTTTTCTTCGAAAATTGGGATAAAAAGTGGGAAATTTAATTAAAAATAAACAATTCTGCTACATGCGAGAGCCATTGATGTGTAGAATAACGTATCTAAATTTCAGCCCAACCGGTTTAATAGATTTTATTTTGTCCCGGCCCGACTGAAAAAATGTTGGTTCGAGAAAAACACATATAAAGTTTTAGTAACAGGTTTTTTATAAAAAATGTATACTTACATCAATCATCTATGCCTGCTGCATGTAATAATCCTTCAATTTCTTCATAAGCATCATTTTCAGCAACTTTTTTTTCTGCTCTACGGCTGATCCTGCCCGCTTTAGAAGCCTCAGAAATTGCTTTCTCTGGTCTTTCTATCCGGTGAGCATTGTACAGTTCGGCGTAGGCAATGGCACGCGGTCCGATTTAGATACCCATGACCTCCATAATTTTCAACACTGGCATAAATCCTTCATTGAAAATGCATGTAGCTATCCATGTAGCTATGTCCAATGTTTTTTGTCCCACAAAAATATGCTTCGGAGCAAAATTATATACGCAGTGGTTGCAGCTTTCATTATTGTTTTGAATATTTTTGCCGAAACAGCTTTTCAAAAGATCATAGGATGATACATTCTTGATCGTCTAAGAATCACCATCTCCGATATATTTCTTATACTTTACACCAAACCACTTCACAGATCGCTGAAACATTTCGATCACACCATCCACTTCCATTTTTCTCGAACTTCCTTCGTGATTTGCCGTACATTCTTTCGCATGATCTTCGTACCACTCCAAATACTCGTTCGTTTCTTCTTTGCCTAACCACTTTTCACATGATTTACGCACTTTTGATTTTATTATAACATCCACGATTTCATTCGTAAACTTTCCAATCAAAAATACGATGCCCAAAAGCGACGTGAATCGACGCTTCGCCCACGAACCATCACCAGAAACTGTGATCTCATCTTTTAGATGACCATTTGCCGCATTCTTTTCTTTTTCTTTTTTCACTGATTTTTTTAACACAGTTTCAACTACGGCCTTTACAGCAATAAATATTTGGTCAATTATATAATAATACCACTTTTACTAAAGCCGGAGTCTAAATCCATCAATGAGGAAAACGCATGTATGCCAGCTAATCCGCAGTACAGCAGCTTGCCCAGGACTTCTAGTTTTGTGCTTCGATCCTTTTCGATCCATTTTCGCTCGATGTTTACGTACTGAGTTATAAATTTCTACTGCTGATTTGCTCCAAAACGTGTAATACCTGTGCTCCGAAATATAATATACATACATACAGGTATAAATTTAACTATACACAAACTTTTCAGCTGCTACACGCAGGTATAAACGTTATACAACAACAATAGAGGGTACCGACCGTTGCAGCTGCCGCGCAGCTTAGAGTGCGCAACTATAAGACGCTCTCGAATATGTGCTATAACTTCCTTAATATTTCGTATATTTCAAAATAAATTATAAAAAAATAGATATTTTGAACCTCAACCTCCAAACTACACTCTTAAATACAGTATTTCAAGACATTTATCATAAGTACAGAATTGACACGGAGCTCGAATAAAGGCTTCTATAGATTTTAACTTTAATCGAGCCGTGTACTGTTTCTTTATTCTTCACATATCCACATCCTCTTAGAATCGCGTGGGCGCATTTTTGCTTTTATTACGTTCTACGGCGTTTTAATTCACCACGTTCCGGTTAACAAACGCGCGAACATTTTTGGTTCTTCGATCCGGATGTACGCATTTTATGAGTGTTTGTGGAGTGCGCGAACAATTATCAGTGCATTGACTTTAAAATTTATAATCCGAAATCGGACTTGCAATTCGTGCCAAGAAATACTCGAATCCTCAGAGAAAAACGTGACTTTCTCGGGTCGATTGCGAATGTGCTGTAAAAATAAATAAAGGGTGAAAATTCTGGATGTTATTAAAATCACCACGCATCCATGCATTTAAAGCCGTGCTTGAAAATTAAAATTTTCAACGGCTTAAGTGACGTGACGACTCGTTCGAAAAAGCTGCAAGAGAAACTTTTGTCTCTCTCGTTCCCGCCGAGCGTTCAATCTTCGCGCTCTCTTCCTCTCATGTAGAAGATAGAGCGTGTTCCCAGTCGAGTTCGTTACCAACATAGGCGGTACTCTCTCCACATCGGTCTCGCTACGCTTACACGAGCGCGAGCGCGCCGAGGAGTTTCGAGCAGTTTCGAGTACCTGGACCTCGCTGCGAACCTAACCTCGAACGTCTCTCACCAGCTTGCTGCTGCAGTTGACGCTGCTGTTGCTGTGCTCTTTGCTGCTGCCTACTGCTCTGCTGTTTTGTTCAACCACCTCTAAGGAGTACCTGGCTTCAATAACGAAGATAAGTATCGTTCCTGTTTCTGTTTTATTGCTTCGCTGCTTATTTTTATAAAAGGTATAGTTTGCTTCTTAGTACGTGCTGCTAGCTGTAGATTGCTTTTGCCTGCTTCCTTTCTTGATACATAGTGTAGCAGCTAGTGTCTGAAAATGACGGACAAACTGATTTCAGACAACATGACGGATGATGGGCGCATCATTAACCCTTAGCTGCCACACTGGGGTCGTTCGCGGCAAGGTCTTGAACGTAGAACAAGTCATTTTTCAAAGTTTTTTGCAAATTATATTTTTTTTAACATATTAAATTGAAAATTTTTTGCAAGCCACATATACTATCTTATAAAACAATAGTTAAAGATCAAATATAATTTTTTTCATTGCAAAAAACAAATTAGTTTACTCAAAATAGATGAATATGTGGCTGGGATCAAAAGCGCCCCAGTGTGGCAGCTAAGGGTTACATTTATATTGATTACAGACAAGAAGATAGAAGATCAGTCTGAGTTCAAGTTACGTATTTGGTAGAACCTGCTGGATTGCTACTGGGAAGCTCTATTCTCTCGGCATAAACACTTGACAGCAGTCGAGGAAACCTTGAAGGAGCACCCATACTTTGTACAGAAGTTCTACGATGAGGTGGAGGACTCCTACGTTGATTCCAGAGCTGAACTCTAGGAGCGACTGGTAAGGTTCAAACCACCTCGTCAGCCAGCGTTGTCAGAACAAGCGCCCGCAACAAGGATCCAGGTATCTCATTCAGCATATCATCTGCCAAAGCTACCTATGTTTAGTGGCAAACAGTACGAATGGGAGACCTTCAAGGAGAAATTCACTACCACGGTGAAGGATAACGCTTCGCTCAGCCCTTATCAAGCACCAGCACTTACTCTGGTGTCTTGAGGGAGGTGCAGCTCGCCAAATATGAAACCATCAGGTAATATGCTCTAATTTTACTGGTGTATGGGATACTCTTATTCGTCGCTACTACACCAATCGAGTCAAACTCACTGCCCACCTGAATAGGCTAATGACTATACCTCGTGCTGCCCGCAAATCATCTAACGAGATCACTTGCCTCTTGGACGGCACAGAGGAGGCCGTCAGAGCCATGATGCTACTTGAGCGACCAGTAGACCACTGGGATGACTGTCTCATCGAGGTTGTGGCGCCTAGACTATCAATCAAGAGAAGATTGGGAAAAGTCGGGAGAAGGAAAACCAGACTTCCCCGCATACAATTCTTTGGTTGAGTTTCTGAAGAACCGTTCTCGTACGTTTAATCAAGCGAGATCCAACGACAGTTCACCTTCAAAGTCTCAATCCCCCAAGAGTGCGAGCAAGTCTAACATCAAATTTGTTTCAGCACACCATGCTACGTCTGTCCCACATTTCTCAAGGCCAACGGTCAAGTGAGGAGAATCTTAGCCGAAGAAGCGAACGTCTGCACGAACTGCCTACGATTTGGTCATGATAGCAACAGCTGCCCTTCAAAAGGCAGATGCAGAACTTCGAAATGCCAAACACCGCATCACACTCTGCTGCACGCTTACTCTGCAAGCTGCGGCACCAAAAAAGGGGATTCATCCAACGCTACGACTCCAAGGGGTTCGACGGTATCTTATTGTACTACTCAAGTAAGTGAGTGCACTAGAGACTTATTGACAGAACCCAGGAAGGTTACGCTCTTGGCCACTGCCCAAGTCATACTGGAGTCCTTCATCGGAGAGAGGATGTAAGTACGAGCAATGCTCGATCCTGGCATCGAGGGCTCTTTCATTAGTGATCGATTGGCCCAGGCCCTTTCTCTCACTAAAAGAAAGGCCCTTGTAGATTTTCTTGAATTCTAATTTCTCCCTGTCATTTACAGAAATGATCTTGGGAAAACTTTCTTCTGTTTTCCCAAGGGGAAAGTGTAGCAGTGGACCTTGCAGTGGGCTCATGTCAAGGGCTGGGGGCTCACTGACCCAGCCTTCTTTGCCCCTGCACCCATCGATTGCTTACTTGGAGGCGATGTTTACCCTGCTCTTCGACTACAAGGCCGTCGACAAGAAAGGGCCAATGAGCCGATGGCTCAAAACACAGTTTTTGGATGGATTTTGAGGGGACCTATCCTGCCCTCTCTCTCCGATGCTGATCCTTCGTCAACACACAGATTATTCACTCGGACTACATCCTTCTCTGATGAGCTGCAGAAATTCTGGAAAATTGAAGAACTTCCTTCGAAACCAGCTCTCTCTAAGGAAGGTGAGGCGTGCGAAGAGCACCTTCTTAGCACTCACTCCAAAGATTCTTCAGGAAGGTTTGTAGTAAGACTACCATTTTCCTGTACTCCAGATCTACCAGATTTACAGCAGATAGCCAGATCCCGGTTCCTGCAGACGAAAAGGCGCTTCAGTTCCTAGTCTGTGTTGAAGAAGGCCTACAGCGACTTAATGGATGAGTTCCTGACGCTTGGTCATATGGAGCTCATGCCCGAGGATGAGAGAGAGAAGCGATTTTCGAAAAAAATGTCTTCGACGACGATGCTTTTGCAGAAGGTGATACCATCGAGCAGACCCAAGAAGCACGGACACAGTTGATTGGTATCCTCAAGTCTGTTTGCGTGGTTTTGGACAAATGGTCATCCAACGATCCATCGTTGCTGGCCAATCTTACGTCGATCTCTCCCTTAGTGAGTACGTTTTAGTAGCTGCGCTTGGGCTGCCGTAGAATCTCGCTAATGATTATTTCTGTTTCGGAGTGACTCTTTCTCCAGAAGTAGCTGCTTTCACCAAAATGTCGATGTTGTCCGAGGTCGCACGTCTATTCGGCCCAATGGGATGAGTCGCTCCAGTAGTCGTCGCAGCTAAGATTCTGATTCAGAGGATCGGGATCAAGGGTATGATTGGGATCAGTCAGTCGATGCAGAAACACTGACCAATTCGACGGGCATGCGCGAGCAGCTTCCCGTGGTACCTACACGGCTTCTGCGATGCTTCACTCCGAGCTTAGGCAGCTGCCTCATAGACGGAATGATCGCACGGCTGCCATCTTTGCCGACCGAAGTCATTTGCTGGTCAGATTCGGATTATCCTTACGTGGTTAGCCAGTCACCATGGCAGGTGGGAAATCTTCGTCGCTAACACGACCAACGATATATTCAGCTCATATTCTTTCTGCTCAGCTACACCAAGACAAAATGTGGTGGCAAGGGCCATCCTGGCTCATCACCAATTGGGAATTCTGATCAGCACCCGAGGAGACCCATACTACGGTCATTGAGGAGAAGAAGGACTGCTTAGTTTTTATGGCTAAAGACGTAGAAAAGCCCATCGAGCTGCGCACATAACGATTTTCATCGTTGAGAAAGGTAACTCGCATTTTTGCCCTTATCTTCGGGTGGAGAAACGCCTGTACTTGCAAGCACGATCGAGCGTCAGGAGCTCTTCAGGTTGATGAACTTTCTGAAACACGACGGTGCTTGATTCGCGCAGTACAAACCGACCACTACGGCTCCGAGCGATGCCGCCTTCAGAACGGATCAGCTCAGCAGCAGCAGCACGCTCTCCGCCTCTTCCTCCCGTTTTTGGCCGCAGATGGTATCATGCAAGTCGGAGGGCGACTGAAAAATGCTTTTCTGACTGAAGACGAAAAGCACCCCATCATCATCCCGAACGAGAGCCATTTTGCAGAGCTGCTGATCCGGGATGTGAACGAACATACGCTGCACGGAGTCCCTTAGCTCGTATCGAGCTACCTGCTTCGCACGTATTGGATCATGTGTGCGAGATGGCGCATACGACATCTCACTAGCCAATGCATTCCCTGCATCCGTTTTCGAGACTAGTTTCAACAGCTGCAGATGGCCATGCTTTCAGGGGTCAGAGTCACGCTAGCTAAGCCCTTTCAAACCGCTGGGCTTAACTACGCAGGACCCTTCCTCCTGCGAACCACCAAGGGCCGTGAAAATAAGGCCTACAAGGGATATGTGGCCATTTTTATATGCATTGTCACACGGGCCGTACACATCGAGGTCGTATCGGACTTTACGGCACAGACTTTTCTATTCGCTTTCAAACGCTTCATCTCACGGCGTAGACTATGCAGCACAGTCTACAGTAACAATGGCACCACATTTCTAGGTGCCAAGATCCGGCGCTTGTTCGTCATTTCTTCCACCATCAGCCAGAAAATTGCTGCCGCTGTTGCTGCAGATGGAGTGGCCTGGAGATTTATTCCACCACGAACACCTTACTTTGGCGGCTTGTGGCAAGCGAGTGTAAAGGGCTTCAAACATCATCTTCGAGTTCTGGGCAACAAATTGACGTTCGAGAAATTCACGACACGCGCCTGGCAGACTGAGGCCTACCTCAACTTGAGACCACTGTGCCCTCTCAGCAGCGACCTAGAGAATCTTTCTGCGCTTACACCAGGCCATTTTCTCATTGACTCGGCGCTCACAGCTCTACCAGGGCCACAGAATACTGCTTCTTCTGTTTTAGGTGTACCCCGATTCAGGATTACAACGCTGATAGGTAAACATTTTTGGAAACACTAGCAGAATGAAGTCCTGCATCACTACCAGCAACGTTCGAAATAAATCGAACGAAATGTCCAGTTTCATCATTGCGATCTCGTTCTACTCACCGATGAACTGCAGTCACCAACCAAGTAGCCACTAACGCGTGTCGAGCGCTGTCATCCAGGCCCTGACGGGTTAATCCATGTTCTAACGCTGCGAACAACTTCTACGACGCTGCAGAGACCTTTGGTGAAGGTCATCCGCTTGCCCATCGATCTGATCAAAGGCCAGCCTGCAGAGCCTGAGCGAAGCTGCGCAGCTAGTTTCACCAACGATCCGCTCACGGCGGGCGGTACCATAGACACATCTGCACTAGATGACAACGCTGATGCCTAGATATCTACTCGCTCACGGCGGGCGGTGCAGTCCGAGTTCCATCGACTCATCAATTACATGACCAGAAACACGAAGACTGATACTCTCCACTTCAGATAATCCTATTCTTCTCTTTTATTAACTATTCTAGATTATATAATTCTCTCTTTTTTCAGCTTAGTTATTGCTACTTAATTTTTATTTTTTTTTCTTTCTCTTTAATGCAAACACGCTCTAATCTTGTCTACCTCTTTAAGATCTTTTCTCGTCTTTTTTTCACGTTGAACCTCGCTTCGTTGCCACTTGTCTATGAGATGAGCAAAATGTTGCGGCTGCCGATTTCAAATTCTGCGCCACTTCTACCTCTGGGAGAGAGCTGCTTTCTCTTGACCTCTTTCCTTAGATCCAGCAGGTTAACTCTGCTGGTGGTCGTTGCGAGAGGGATGGCGCCAGTTTCTCTCCCCTCTTTCTTATCAATTCACAGGCGTCCCACTTATAACAAAAGTGCTAGCGCCCGTCGAATTTCTCTCTCTCTCCCGCTCTACCTGCAGCGCTGTCTGGAGCAATTTATGCGGATCGCACTTCTAACACTTCGTCTTGGACCATATGTCACACTTAAATACATTCACTCACATTTTTCACTCCTTCTTTATACATACACATACACAGAATTTGAATTTTGAACAATTAACAATTAAATACAGTATTTCAAGACATTTATTATAAGTACAGAATTGGACCAACCAGAGTACGGAATTCTTCTACGCGTTGTAGAAATTCTTCGGTGCTTAGGCCTTTTTTGACAGAGAAGCTGAGTTTCCATTGCCGAACTATCTAGCCGCATCCTCAATTTTTAGGTTCTTGGCAATTTTGTACTAGCTGAGGCCGCCGACTATAGGTTTTGCCTCGTAGAATCGCCCCCCCCCTGCATCCCTCCGAGGGCCGGGAAGCCTCGATACACCGAGGAAAGATGTCTGCTGCGGTAAGTGTCTGATTTTGTGCATCGTACGTAGTCTTGTCCATAATCAGGGCAAGTGCATGCCTTTTGATATATCACTTTGCTACGATGATATTACGTAAGCTAGCGTGAAAGTATCTTGAAAAGATACACCTTTTTCAATGTTTTGAGTTTTATTATCTGCAAAGAAACTTTCACTTACATCCGTTTGCACTGTGCTAGCAGAGATTGCTGCATTCTTACACATTCTGTTGCAGCTGCCTGTGCCCTTTGTACCACCATGGCTATAGCCCTCGGCATTTGGTAGGCCGTGCTGTCAGACAAAGTACAAAGTACTTGGTACATCAATCGCGAGTTTGATCCCCTGGTTGACATCAGTGAAGGCGACAATGTATTTGCTATTTATCCAGGTCCTGTGAGCAAATAACTTGATGACGGCGTTGTCCTCGTGTTTGTAGTGGAATTTGCTGTGTGACTCGTCGTGTGTAATTGCACAGTATTCATAAATTGCCTTGGGGTATTGAATAATGGTACTGAATACACGCTATCATTACTTTGGGTTACTTCTTCGGCCTGTGAATTCTCTTGCTAAGTGGACATTTTATTTACGTCCATGTATCTTGTTTAGTAAGTTGCATAACGCCAATATAAATTATCCCTATATTCTTTCAGTGACTCTCCGTCTGAGAAGCGAGTATTTTCTACGAAGTCTACGCTTAAATAATCACCTAATAAAAGCCCCAAAAATTGCTGAAAAAGTAATATCGGATGACCATCTTTTCTGAGCTCCAGTTAATCCAGTGCCATTTTAAATTCATCTTGGCTTATTGACATTAACCAAAGAGTAGTGTATAAACAGTCATTTAGACTAACTATATTCTCGTTAGAAACCATTTTGAATAACAGAAATAATAAATAACTCCAACTTTTAAAGAATTGTGCATAGCAATGATTTAATCGGACGCCAGCAGAGAAAATTCAATAACTAAGAAGTAAAATCGCAATAATAAGCAGTTTTCATAAAAGAAAATCAGTCCAAAAATCGCTGCCACTTCATTGGCACTTAGCTTCCTCAAAATAAATTAATTGCTCCAATATAAATAACAACTGATTTGGCACTATGCTTTCACAAAGAGAATTTAATGAAAATTATTATATAAATAAAGGTGAGCTGTGCAGTACGTCCGTCATGGTTATTTTCCTGCCTAACTATTTTCATTTCGTAATTTATGCCCCACTGAAAAATGACTAGTTTTCAATAAACATATTATTGTATATATCGTATATCAGCGTATCAACGATGTGTCATTGATTCTAAAATCTATCATTGTGTATAAAATCAAATAAAATCTATATCTATAAGGACAAAATTAATAGTTTTCTTATTTTATTGCCAAAAAAATGCAATAGGCCTAAAATGCATCATTTTTTAGTCACTAATTTAAAATTTTTACTAATATTTAACATATTAGTCATTAAAATAGTATAAAAAGTGTAATTTTTATATGGTGTATTATAGATAGATACAATTTTAATATTGCAAAAATAAGTTATGTCATTATTAAATCATTTTTAAAAAATACAAGAGAAAGTACAACGATAAAGCTTAGAGATGTCGTGATATACAGGGTGAAAAAGTATTGTTTAAATGGAATAATCGCTAATATCTCAGAAGATTATGAGCCGACTCGTCTCAAAAATATTCAACCAATAACCTGACACCTAACAAATATTCTCTGAAAACTTCAAGGTATTACATCAAGTATTACTCAAATAATCGTTGTCCATTTTTGTGACATTTTATTTTTTTTCTCAGAAAACAAACCGTATTATTACCAAAATTTACAGAAATATACCTTTATATGAAATAAGTATTCAGTAAAAATTTCACTGACTTTTATCATACAGTTTTCGAGTAATAAATGTTGAATAATAAGATTTTGTCACACAGTATATAACAACTGAAAATGACTCGTATAAAATCGTTTCCGTTCCTAAAATAAAGGATTATATGAGTACTTTATTCTGTAAAATATTCGCTTTCCAAAAACCATTCCTGCATTGACAAAAATTAAAAAAAACCGAAATTTGAATATTATTATATTTTGAAAAATGGCCATAAAAAAATGTATTTGACCATTTTTGCTGAAACTCTCATGCGCACATCTGGTGTTGATCACAAACATCTGTGCAAAGTTTGGGAAACTTATACCGCAGATTAAACGAATGGTGATATGCCATATACTAACACACACACACATACCCACACACACACAGACACACACATGCACACACACACATACACACACACACACGCACATACACACACACACACATACATGCAGACATTTTTGATGTCTAGTCTATTCGGACTCCCCAAGGCAAAAAACATGTTTATAAGTTAAAAAAACACAAAAAAAATCTTCACCATCACAAAGCTTTCTCTTTGAGAAATCAGAGAAATTAGAGAGGAGGATTGAGTAACTCGGAGCAACATACCGGAGAAGCAGAAATTGCGAGGGAGATTGGGAGAAACAGAAAAGCGTCTAACATATATTAAAAACATAAACAGCAAAATAAATATGTTATAGCTATACTCTTTTGGTTTCTCAAAGAGAAAGTTTTGTGGTAGTAAAAAATAAGTTTTCAAATAGACATGTTGGCAACATGTTTTGAGACATTTATAATAAAAATACGATATTTGTGTGTATGTCTGTGCATTTGTGCGTGTGCGTGTGCGTGTGCGTGCGCGTGTGCGTGTGCGCGCGTGGTTGGGTGTGTGTGTGTATGTGTGACAAAAGCGGTACAGCCATTCCATTATTGACAACAATATATTTTTATGTTTATACTGGATATATATTGGGCCAGGACTGACCCAACATTGTATGGGACTAGCAGGCTGATCCTCTATCTAATGTAAGAAGAATTTTTTAAATCGGTCCGACCGTTTCTGAGTAATCGGTGAACATACTTAAGCGGGCTCCCCGTTGGTTTGACATTATATTAGAAAAAAGGAAAAATAAATATTAATTTATGTAATTAAATAATAAAAGACACTCTAAAATTGTGATATACAAAAGAGCGAAAAATTATCAATAACTTGGAAAAATGAGAGATTAATTGGTAGGAATGCCAATTCCATTGTATTGGTATTATCTTATATCACTACTTTAGACCTAAAGAACCTAGTAAAAATGCTTTCATTATTTAAAGTTGAAGCTGGTCCGCCACTGATGTAACAAACATCTTTCCACTTTGTCCAAAAACATGAAAACTTCGGTAACTTGTTCTGTCATGATTAAAGAAGGCAACAAACAAATTTTAAACATTTTTAAACGCCAATATTTCCCATTTTGTCTAGTGGTGTTGGTTTTAGTGACATTATTGTTAAAAGTGTTAAATGCAAAAAAGTTTTGTTTCTTTGAAATCTGTAACTATACCATGGAATATTTAGTAAAAATATGAAATTTATTAAAGATACAGCTGAAATTCGATTTTTTATTCCTATTTTGTCTTTTACTTTTCTTTTTTCTTGACAAATTGTATTTAAGGGGAACTCCCTTGATTTTTTACCAAAAAATCGAAAAAGATCTTTTTACATATTTTTTATGTGAATAGTTTTATGAACATTTTGAGATCTGCTCGATGTCAAAGCTCTGTGTTATACCAAAGTTATAGCCTCTTGATTGAAACAATTTACATTGGGCAGCATACCAAATTAAAATTTCAAACGTTGAAACTTTTTCTCTAAACTTACTTTTCTAACTTCAAAAAGTTCCTTGCGCAACCCATGACCATGCATAGTTTTTAAACTTCCAGAAAATATAGGTTAAAGTATTGTGAAAAGAAGTTAATATTTTCTTTTGAGGTATTTTAATGTTACATGTTTTATTCGTCAGTTGTAAGTGTTCAAACATGTAGTTTTTTCTATTTTTTTCTATTTATATTTATGTTTCTAACATGTTTTTTTGAAAACTGTTCAATATCACAAAGCTCCCGCTTTGAGAAAGCAAAAAATCTTTTAAAAAACGCTTTTATTTTGCAATTTACTCAAAAGTATACAATAATTGTGTTGTGTTAAATTGCTTACTTTTACCTCTATGTTGTATTAAAAACTATATATAAAAGCATAGGCCCTCTTTAAATATTTTTGCATGCTCGATTCGACTTCACGCATATGCTCATTTATGTTTATTTATTTTCTTTGAACAGCAAAAATCTTATACTTGGAAAAGAAATTTTTTAATAGCTGGCTTACATTTTAATAAACCATATATCGTATATGAGCACCCCACGCTGTTACGTGTAGGTTTTAATACATAAAGTTAAAGGTAAGCAATTTAACATAACTCAATTATTATATACTTTTTAATGCATTGCAAAATAAAAGCGTTATTAAAATTTTTTTTTAATTATTCTATATTATGAATGCATATATTTGTGGTCCTGATATTTTAAGTCCATTTCTTTCGAACCGTATATATACAGTCCTAACAGATTAGGGGTTAAAAGGTCTTATCATCAGAAACAATACAAGGCTATAATGTTTTTTTATATTCTACGCGTGTGCAAAGTTTCAGATAAATTTATTCACATAGACTAAATTATATTTTTGTTGAAAGTCTTCAGTTAACTTATGCCATTCTTCGAGTGAATGGCTCATTTACAAGATTAACAAATTTTTTAATTCTAATACTTTTACTAAAATATTCTATGATATTACAGTCGATACGTATACGGAAATATCAATCACTTATATACTACAAATTTAAATACTGTACTAATTTGCTATATCAAGTCATTTTTCAATGTATATATATATATATATATAAAGATCCGTACCGATACGATGACTTTACTAATATAGTAAGGAGCAGGATTGTAGAGACCGCTAGCAACATCTCTTAACAAGAGAGGTAATTCATTTGGAAAAGTATAAAACACAGCGTAGTTAAATGTAAATATTGTTTCAGTAATTACGAGATATAGTAGACCTTGAATACTTTGAATGCCTTTTTGATCGATGCTCTTAGTGATACCAACGTACGGCATACAAAGTAGTATGCTAATAAACTGAAACAAAAGTTAATTATATAATAATTTAATAATAAAATAACAATATTTTAAAAATATGTATAACTATACTTGCCATGTATAAACAAAATCTCAAAAATAGGGTTGATATATTTCTTTTGTAATCAATATAAATTCTCCAAGTAAGCCATTTTAATTGCGTGAGCGCTCGAACTTTTTTGAATTCACTAGCTGGTAGCAATCCCACAGAAAATATAGGATGTGGAGCATCAGTAATTGATATTCCTGTACAGGATTCATCAATCGAGTGCACCACTCCTTGACCATAGATTGATCTTTCAAATTCATCGCAAATCCATTTTATCTAGCAAATATGTATAAAAATAAAATGAATTCTTTTTAATGATTAATAATGCCTTATGATTCACGATGTATGCAAAGGTTACCTTCTTTTGACTTTCAACCTCATGTCCTCGATCAATTGAAAGTTGCTTAACAAAAAATTCAGCGCTATTAAATGTAGCAGGACACTGAATGCCTATACTGTAAAAAAATATTTCTTGTATTGAACAAATTAATAGAAAAAACTGCTGCTAACTTCTTTAGCAGAATGCTTTCTCAAAGAGAGGTCCTGAATTAACAACTCAGAAAATCTTGTAATGAACACAAAAAGGTATGCTAGTAGTAACTAACTAGATCCAGCGTTTAAATACTACTTGTCTGACAAAATCTTAAATTATTTATATTTTTAAAATAAGTATTTAATATTAACAAATTAACTTAAAAATTCATTCATATATTCATACATACATAATTACATATATACACAGACAGACAGCCATTATTAAAAACCCTATTTTATTCAGAAACCTCGAAAACTCAATATTCATTAAAATTTCTGATGTATCCGTTTTCAATGTTTCAAAGCTTCCGCTTTGCAGAAGTAAAACCTTAAATACAAATCAGATAAATATTGCATTGAAAATCAATTTTTATTTCATATAAAAATCAATAAATTCTATATTTCATATAAAAATCAATGACTTCTATATTTCATATAAAAATCAATAAATTCTATATTTCATATAAAAATCAATAAATTCTATATTTCATATAAAAATCAATAAATTCTATATTTCATATAAAAATCAATAAATTCTATATTTCATTTTTATTTTATCAACAAATAATTATTACTTATTTTATTACCTCATTAAATTTACTGAGTACAAAAATTATATTCAAGAATTTTCTTGCAATAAATTAAATTCGGTAGTAACATTACAATAAAGTTATTATTATGTAGAGTTTGTATAGTGTCAGAAAGAAATCCGATAAATAAAACTGAAAAAAATAGTTCAAACTTTAATCAGAAACATGATTTAATAATGGCTTGACTTAAAATCGCTTTTCTTTTTTCAAACAGGCTTCAAACCAGCTTTAAAAGATATAGTTCGAATAAAAGTGACGAGTATTTTAAGAATATATACATATATTTTATATCTTTATAGTAAGCAGTGCTAAAAGAAATTATTTTCGTTTTACTAAAATAGCCATGTTTGTGGAAGAAATGCATACATTCTTCATATTCAAGTTTTTTCTCAAAAGAAAAGCGTAAGAAAAGTTCTAAAAGAAATACATCGAAAGAAAATCATGCGTTCTTTAATAATTAATATCGATTTTTTATATATCTTCAATACAAACTGTTTTTCTTAAATCAGATTATTTTATCAAACAACGTCCCAAATATTATCCTTTAAACTCCATAGTTTAAGGGGGCAGGCCTGGGTTAAACCAAAAAAAGATTTTCTTTTTATGTGTTTAGAAGAATTCTTACGTTTAAAGGAAATTATTCTGAAAATTCTTATCATATCAATACTTAATAATATCTTAAACTTTACAGTTGTAAAATCTAAAAATCGTGATCAAACACGTTACAATAAATCAATATTTTCAATACCATATTTATTAAAGGAACTTTGTTCCTCATACGATTCTAGGTGACGTGCTGAACGAAATTATTTTTTTCGACGGTTATTAGACTACTTATCGATAAATTTTTTTTATTGTTCTTTTTCTTAGATCCAATTAACCTTTTAAAATATTAAAAAAAAAAATTTTAAATTGATTGAATCCACAAAAAAAGATTTTGATGTTTTACAACTATTGAACTGAAGATATTATTGTGTATTGATAGCATACAAATGGTTACAATGATTGCTATTAAACATAAAAAGTTTTCTGGATTCGATTAAAAAATTTCTTTCATACACACACAAACACACACGCACGCACGCATGTTTGCACGCTCGCACGCATACACACATACATACACACACACCCACACCCACACACACACACGCACACACACACATACACACACACACACACACACACACACACACACACACACACACACACACACACACACACACACACACACACACACACACACACACACACACACACACACATACAGACAGATATTCGTTAAAAACATATTTTTCTAACTAAGGAACATCGAAAGTGTCAAAATTTATAAGAATTTTCATCGTTACAAAGCTTATTCTTTGAGGAAGCAATAAAAAACATAAATTGCTTAAACCTATAAAAAAATGCTAAAGCTTCTGAAGTACTTCCTTGAAATGCCAATCTTCCATTCGAAAGTAAAATTATCTGATCAAAAAGATCAAGAAGGCCCGATGCCGGCTGATGCAGAGTACAAATGACGATACAACCTCGAGCAGCAACATCTCTTAAGGTTTTCGTTACAATCATTGCTGCAAAACTGTCTAGCCCCGTCGTTGGTTCATCGCAAAATAATACTCTTGGTTCGGTCAGTAGCTGATATGTAAAAAATAACTCATTAATTTACTTATGAAAGTCATTTGTTATTTACTGAACACTAAATTTTGTGGAATATATGTATGTATTTAAAAAATCGCTGCCAATTCATTGGCACTTAGCTACCTCAAACTAAATTAATTGTTCAATTACGAAATTCTTTGTTCTTATAAGTTAACTTAGTTATTTCTCTTTTGTTTCGCCTGCCGCCATTTCGAGCACACGACGATTCATACGCAAGGTTATACTACTTACGCGAGTTTATAAAGAGGTGCCGAAAATTTTGCTGTGCGCGCTCGACGTCCAGGTGTCACGGTGACTCCAAAGTCGACGGGACGTCGTCTATGATGGAGAACACCAGGTACTTATTGAAATTATAAAGAAAACCTGACTCTCCCTGTAGACGATGTTCAGGTGTCAGGGTGACCCCAAAGTCGACGGGACGTTATCTACGATGGAGAGCACCAGGTATTTAATAAAATTATTGAAAGTACCAAACATTCCCTATAGATGATGTCTAGGTGCCGGGGTGACGCCCAAGTCGACGATACGTCGTCTACAAGAGGGTGCTGTCCAAAAGATTTGAGTAAATAAAATGTCGTTCTGACATAAAAAATTAGGTATTTCTAAAGATTGAAGTTCCGAAAGACCTGAGAACCGAAGAAAATGTGATCGTGCTTAATATAATGTGTAAGATAATATCAAGTGTAATCAAGATATTATCAAGCATAAGCAAATTCCTTTGCTTGTAAACTCCATATACGTTATCGAGGTATCTTTTACAATTTCCATTAGGTCTCCAGACATACTTACGATTGAGAACACGAGTCTTCCCATTGCTTCCCATGTTCCCATGACATTAATGTCCTTAGACATCATACAATTGATTAATCTACCGGTAATGAGGTTTTCAAGCGGATGGATGATTGGTTTGAAAGAGGCAGTTTCGACACTCGATATACTCTGCCTTAGAATTACATTTTTGCATGATACTCTCACGCATTTTACGAAGAATATGTTCTTGTAGGTCTTGCATGTTGACGCTTTAACCCATTTCTTCCCAAGCGGCCATTTTATAGTCGATTGGTTTTTTGCATAAAAAATTGTCACATGATCACACATTTTACTACAGTATCACACTTGATGTCACAGAGTCACATTTTATGTAACAGAGTCAAATTCTATGTCACAGAGTCACACTTCATGCAACAGTCTCGCACTTTATGTTACAAAGTCACACTTACATAACACAGTGACATTTTATATCACAGAGTCATACTTTATGTCACAGATAGAGTTTGCTATAAATAGAAGTCATGTATTTGACATAATGATCATTATACTGAGAGCTGTTAACCCATTTCTTCCCAAGCGGCCATTTTCTAGTCGATTGGTTTTTTGCCTAAAAAATTGTCGAAAAAAAAATAATAATAACCAATAGCACTTTTCTGAAGTAAAATTGTCCACTCTTTCCGATTCTAAAGTCAGAATTTTTAAATTTCCGTTGGAAAATCAGAAATACATTTTTTAACATTTTGACATGCTTGTTTAGAATAAAACGGGTTCAACGAAGATCTTGATATGGATTCATGTTGCAAATGATATTATTGTTCAAACATTTGATGTTTCCAAATATTCCCGAAAAATTTTCAAAGATGGCGCCTGTGACATCATGAAGTAATCGGAAACTTCATATTTTTTTCAAAAATTTTCTAATTTATACCAATTTTTGAATACTGAGGTTCTCGAGGTCCCTGATGATGAATCTGACATCCAATTTCAAAAATTCAAGATAGCTAATCCAACGTCAACTGAATTGGATTCAATTTTGTATATTTACTTTTGAAATAATGGTTGAAGAAATTATTCATTTTTTTCAATGTGGTAAGGGTCGAAACAACTTGAACGTATATACTCCTCACATTCATTACAATAAATATTTGTTCGTTGTTTGCAATGATTGTAAGCCTTACAAATTCTTTGTGATGATTTTGTGGATTTCTCGTGGATATGATGGATTTGTCTAAAACAAGTATCGCAAAAATGCTTTTTGCCCTCAAAGCAATAAAATACCGTTCTTAGGCTACACTTTATACAAACTCTTCTACGATCAGGTATAGCAAGTTTCAAATACTTTGATATCTTCTCTGTAGATGGCTCTAAATAAGAATTCGCAACACTTTCTGCGAAATCTTTACTGGGCATTTTCTTTTCATTCGCCATATTGTATAAAATCAAAGCATTCGTCAATGAAGATTGAATCAACCTGCACAAAACAACCCATGTCCATTTCTTTGAACCAATATTCGTTCTCATGTCACTGCAGTATTGGTTATGAAGGTCAACCCCACCCATAAACTTATTATACGTCTTGAACGCTCCAGGAAATTGAATTCGTACTCTACCTTTATCTGTTTTATCAAATCTTTCCATTGAAATTGTAGGAGTAACGCCAAGAGCCGTAGGTAATATAGACACTGGTTATGAGTCCATTACAGTAATATAATTTATACCACTATTTTCCTCGTGACTTACTACATAGGAACCTCTTACGACTTTATTCTTATCTATTTTATATTTGTTCATCAATTTTTCTTTTTCAGGATTTATCGTTTTTTTTTTACTTTTTATTTGCATTCTCCAAAACTTTAGGATACATATCATTTGTGAAGACACGATCATCTCTAACCGTTCCTGTTCCACGGAGATTTTGTTTTTTCAAATGCACTAACAAATCAGGAGATGTAAAATATCTATCGAAATATAAATGATATTTTGCAACATCTCTTTTCGATACCGTAATTAAGAAAGTGTAAAGCATTTTCATAACTGCCCTTGATCCTAAACTGCATTTAGAAAATTTTGCATCATTTATACCATCATTCTTTCCACAATAAATATCTAATTCTAAAACAAATCCATTTGAAGTACAAAGGGTCCATAGTTTTATTACAAAACATATTGGTTTGTCTTTGATGAATTGTTTTAGAAGGGTCCGACCAAAAAATGATGAGCAAAAGAAACCAAATTGTTTTATATTTTTTCTCAAAATATTTAACAGTACACGTACTTTCCAAACTTTGTCACTATCAACCTTATCCGATTTTTTTGAAGTTTTCAAATAGACTTGATTTTTTCAAAAGAATTTCTACTCATCTTATTTGAAACAATATCAGAGTGCAACATTTTATCTGTTGCCCAATAATCTCTATAACTCTTACGAATATTGAAAATAGAAAATATAATTATACCTAAAAATTGGTTGAAATTATCAAAATCCAAATCAAAATCATTTTCATTGGTAGCATCAATAATTTGATTTTTCATTTCATTACAAAAAAATATTTCAAATATTTCTCGAGGACTTTTGTCTAGGACTTTCTGCTTTATTGCGTCAAAATTAAATATAGCTGAGTCAAGTTGAGAATTGTATAGTTTTTCATTATCTAACCATTTGTAAGAGTGTGACTCTTCTAACTTTTTATCATTCGGGAAAAAATTTCGATAAACTTCTTCGTAAAAAGAGACTGTAGCATCAGTGAGACTATAACGTTGATCGATTTCGTCATCACTGTTCAAACCCTCTACGTCACTGTTTTCATCGTTTGGTACAAATAAAACTTCTTTATCGGTATGTTCATCTTCACTATCATAATCATAAACATTGTCATCTTCAATACTTCTATCAAAACTGTCATTATCTGTAGACTTACGTTTCGACATATTTGTGAAAGTTTTATAAAATTTATTTATGACAAACTGATGAAAAAATTATCTGATAACCTTGGAAAAATTGCTACAAGAATAAAGGACTAACTGTGAGAAACAGCTAACCTGCTATCCTGAACAAAATAAATATATAAACAGAATGAAGTAGATATACTCTAACTATCTTGAGAAAGACTGTTAAAGAAATAAACACTTTACCAGATTGGAAATCTCGCTAACTATCCTGAAAAGGACTGTTGGGAAGGCACCCGAAGAAAAAGTGAATATCATCTAACTATCTTAAGAAAGATTGTTAGAGAAATAAACACTTTGGCAGTTTGGAAATCTCGCCACCTATCCTGAAAAGGACTGTTGGAAAAGCAGCCAAGGAAGAAAGTTCCAAAAATTATTGTAAAGAATGTGAGGAATATATTATGTTCAAGTTGATTCGACCCTTACCACATTGAAAGAAATGAATTGCTTCAACCATTATTTCAAAAGTAAATATAAAAAATTGAATCCAATTCGGTTGACGTTTGAAAAAAATGTTGGCCATTTTGGATTCCCCATGTTGAATTTTTCAAATCTGATTTCAGATTCGTTATCAGCGACCCTGAAAACCCCCATATATCAAATTTGGCCCAAATCGGTTGACGTTTGAAAAAAATGTCGGCCATTTTGGATTAGCCATCTTGAATTTTTCAAATTGGATGTCAGATTCATCATCAGGGACCTCGAGAACCTCAGTATTCAAAATTTGGTATAATTTAGAAAATTTTTGAAAAAAATATGAAGTTTCCGATTATTTCACGATGTTACATCTGGAAACATCAAATGTTTGAACAATAATATCATTTGCAACATGAATCCATATCAAGATCTTCGTTGAACCCGTTTTATTCTAAACAAGTATGTCAGAATGTTAAAAAATTTATTTCTGATTTTTCCAACGGAAATTTCAAAATTCTGACTTCAGAATCGGAAAGAGCGGACAATTTTACTTCAGAAAAGTGCTATTGGTTATTATTTTTTTTTCGAAAATTTTTTAGGCAAAAAACCAATCGACTATAAAATAGCCGCTTGGGAAGAAATGGGTTAACAGCTCTCGGTAGAATGATCATTGTGTCAAATACATGGCTTCTATTTATAGCAAACTCTATCTGTGACATAAAGTATGACTCTGTGATATAAAATGTCACTGTGTTACATAAGTGTGACTTTGTAACATAAAGTGCGACAGTGTGGCACTTTATTATAAACATTTATTATATATAATTTTTTTTAATATTTTAAAAAGTTAATTGGATCTAAGAAAAAGAACAATAAAAAAAATTTATTGAAAAGTAGTCTAATAATGACTCTGTGACATAGAATGTGACTCTGTCACATAAAATGTGACTCTGTGACATCAAGTGTGATTCTGTGGTAAAATGTGTGACTATGTGACATAAAGTGTAACTTCCTAACATAAAGTGTGACTCTATGACATAAAGTTGAACTCTGTGGCATCAAGTGTAACTCTGTGACATAAAGTTGAACTCTGTGACTTAACAGTAGTATCTGATTTTATTTCACCGTTATCCATCCCACTGTTATGGGAACTGTTATATCTGAAAATGATGAAAAAATATTTTTTTAATAATGTATTATGGATTTACAAGGTATTTAGTACTTCAAAATGAAAATTTAGATACCAATTAGGATATATAAAAAAGATATAGACTTTAATTATCATCTTTTAATGGCAGCATTTTTTTAACTCACAGTCCGCTGATCAGTTTGTGACATTCAGTTTTAGTGTTTATTTTTATTAACATAAGATTTGAACTTGATAGTGCAGAATAGTTATTATAAAAGTGAATTACAAAAAGCAAATTTATTAACCAGATAAGTATTTTTGTTTTATATGTAATCTAAATACTGGAAAGAATATATTATACTTTGTGTTATACTTATGTATTCTTCAGCAGAACCAGCATACAAGGGACAAACAGAGTAAACAATATATTATTATTAAAACCATTCTGAATATGAAGGCATCACATCAAGGAAGTTACGAGACTTTTAAGAGGTTATTTTTATTATGTACACAAATTATTTAAACTTTGAATCGTATATGTTGTGACATGTAAAATGCCACAAGGAAAGAGATAGAGAGAGAAATTAGGTTAGGTTAGAGTTGGTAGGTAGGGTTAGGTAATAGGGAGATTATATTATTATTAATTGGGGGGATAAACAAATAAATGGACGGAATCACGCACGCACCAAACCACCGAACGCACGCTATGGGAATTGTTATTATTTTTCAAGCGTGTTAATCGCGCACGTTATTATGTATGTTTCACGAGGAGATCCACGGCGCGACACCATACACACACTACCAGCATAAACACACTATAGAAGCAGCAGCCGACTCCGCAGGCATAGCCCAGGAAAGCTGAGCAGCACGAGGAAGCGGCAACGACGGAAAAGAGGTCGAGTCTTGTATGTTTCAGGTAGCAGCGGTCTAAAAAAGAGAAAGAGAGAGAAGCGAGAGACGATAAAAGCGGCCACGAGCCGCGGGGTCGGAGCAGTAGTAGCATAGCAGCAGCAGACGATAACACATTCACATACAAATACACACTCGCGTACGCGGACACCCGAGAGAGCGATCGGAGCGCGAGGAGCTTAGGCGGCGTCAACCTTAAGAACAACGACGGGAGCAGCTGATGACTAGGCGGACGCGTGCCATGCAGCTTTAGTCGATATGAAGAGTAGAGGGAGAGCCAAGCGGCAAGAGAAACGGAAGACTGTCGGCCAACTAAAGATGACCAGATAGGCATGTAAAAAGATGGGAAGAGAGGCGCGCGGCAGGAGAAGGGAGCAAGGCGCGTTTACAACGAGCGCGTCGCGCTCTGGCAATTCGTACGCATTATATATCGAGTAATGGGGTATAAGTTTATCGGAGAAGCGTGCAGTATAGAGAGCACTGTTAAGGGATAATTCTGGTTTATCACTTTCAAAAAATCGAATTTTTTTGTGCATTTTTCGGAAGTAGATGCATGTAGAAGTATTGTGTAAAAATTTTATAACGATCCGAGCACTCTAACTATGTTATTTTTACACTTGTGCACCGTTACCTTTACTACCTGAGCGCGCGCGCTCGACCCACTTTTCGACTAATCCCCCTTTGTACCTTCAAGCAGCTTGGGAGTCATGTATCATACGCTTTGATGTTTTTCTTAGAATGGAGCATGTGTAGAAGTATTCTTCAGGTAAAGATTTTAAATGTTTGGCTGTATGTACCTTGTAGGAGAAGTTTTTGCTTTGCTTTTGAGCGATCAGTATCAGTCTCGTATTTGACTTTGAACGAGTAACAGCACGTGTTTGATATTTTACTATGGATCAAAAATCGTCTAAATTCAGTAACAAACGTCCCGGCAAACCCGGTAAAAAGCGTAAATTTCAAGGCAATAGACATACTGACGCAGTTGATTCGCAGTCAACCAGCAAATCAGCTGATAAATTGAGAAAAACTGAAGACGCGACTTTCGATGTGCCTGTCGAGCAAATGGCTGGTTACTGTATTATACATTTTTTTCTTGTGTTTTCCATGCTGTCAAGTTATTTGAAGTGTAAAGTTTGTGACGGAAACTTTTTGTTTAATAAATACAGTCAGCGAGGATTAGGTTTTAAACTGCTTATAACTTGTGGATGCGGAGAAAAATTTATTGACTCGTGCCCAATGATTGGGACGGGCTGTGAAATGAATCGTCGTTTAGTATTTGTTATGCGTTTGCTTGGAGTTGGTGTTCACGGCATAAACATGTTTTACAATCTCATGGATCTAGGTAATGGTTTAAGTATATCTGCTTATTATGGAATTTTTTATACCATCTTGATTACTGTCGAGGCAGTTTTCAACCTAGTGCAGCTCAGAGCTCTCGCTGAAGAAAAACTTGAAAATAAAATTAGAGGAGAACCAGAAGATATTTTGAGTGTTTCCGGTGATGGCTCTTGGTCGAAAAGAGGTTTCTCTTCATTGATCGGAATAGTTTCTCTCATATTCAAGTACTCTGGAAAAGTTATAGACATTGCAGTAAGATCTAGCTACTGTAAAGGTTGTGAAAAATGGAAAGGGAGAGAGCATGAAGTGGAGTATTTGGCTTGATATGAAAATCATCGAGAAAAATGCAATGCAAACCACGATGGTAGTGCCGGTAAGATGGAAGTTGATGGTATTGTGGAAATGTTTCTTCGATTGCTAGAAAAGTTTGCCGTAAAGTGCGGGTTTTACATTGGAGACGGCGACTCGAAGACGTTCAAGATGCTGCTTATCGTTTTTCCGTATGGTGAGAATTTCGCTGTAAAAAAGTTAGAGTGCGTTTTTCACGTTGCATAACGAATTTTTAAACTTGCTAATGAGGCAAGGAAAGCACTTATTCAAAAGAAGCAGGCTATTATTAGTTTATTATTATCAGTTACTATCACAAAATTTCGACTGACGAAAATGCACAGCACTCGTACTGTTCTGTTAAATGGTGTAAATACCTAAAAGCCAAGGAGAATAAAACTATTTACAAACATAAACCTGCTCTTTCTGTCGATGTACGAGAAGATTTAAAGCCAATATATGACGATTTAACTAGGACCGAGTTGCTCGAAAGATGTTTGGGTGGCCATACCCAGAATAATAACGAAAGTTTTAACAAATGCGTTTGGAGTATGGCCCCCAAACATATTTTCAATGGTAAAAAAATCGTTCAGATTGCAAGCAAAACAGCCGCCTGCATTTTTAACGATGGATTCGAGCCAGTATTAAAAATAATGGGCGTTATGGGCATCAAACTCGGACAGACTGCCGTCGACTTCGCCAGAAACCGCGACGATGGACGTAAATGTTTAGCGAAGCGTCGTAGCTCTGAATGGTTTAAAGAGACAAGGACCAAGCAGAGACAGGCTAGATTAGAAGAAAATGAGAACTTTGAACAAGAAGAAGGCGTTTTGTATTGTGCAGGCATCGCTCATTAAATGTAAGCAAGATTTTTTCACGATTTTTAATTAAAAAAAACTTTAAACGCGATTTTCTCGAAACAATGTTTTTTTGGTTGGTGGGTGTGATTTCTCAGAAACCACTGAACCGATCCTTATGAAATTTTAACCACATATTCTACATACATATAGTTCTCCAATGTACTAGAATCTCCTTGAAATATTAATTTTTACTATGCTTTTCTTGCAAAAAACCAGTGAAAAAAAACACGTTTTTTTTAATATTATTATTTTCGACACCATCTTGTTTTTTTTCAATAAATATTTATAATTCTAGTATGCTGGATAACCACTATTACACTTAACCTAAAACTCTTTGAATTTTTTTTAGGTGAACTGATATGAAGATATCACACTCGCTAGCGACCTACCTACTTTTTTAGGCGTTACTGATTATATCACACAAAAACTGTTAAAAATAAAAAAAAAAATTTTTTTGTACTTTAAGAATGTATTTGATAAGCCGAACAAGTTTTATATTAATATCTTTGATAATAAAGTCAGAAAAAATTCACAAAAAAGCCTTTTTTTTCGAGCGTCTAAATCAGAATAATCCCTTAATATTTTAAATTACACGCGCCACAGGGGCGAAATGAATGATGGGTAAAACTAGAGCAGTAACTAACCTCCGGTTACTACTCTAGTGAAAATCGAGTTGAGGGCATAGGCCAACTGGTGTTAGAAAAGGAGAGAAGATCGAGTAAGGTAAAATAGAGGGAGCTAGGGTGCAGGGACGTAACGAGGAGAGGACTGGAGTCCTTCCGCCCTGCCGTATTCCGTCCGGAGCCTTCGCCGAGTACAGTCGCTTGTTCGGATTAGCCGAATTCCTGTTAGAGGTTAGCCGCCCGCGTGGAAACATTAAAAAGGAGTAGCCGTCGAGTTTAGCAGAGAGAGAGAGAGAGAGAGAGAGTTACTAATTTGTATTTATTTCAACGTGAGTAGATATATTTTTGGTCAGCGAGAATTTGCCCACAAAGCGCCCGGCCTAAGAGTATTCGTAATTTTGACTTTAAAAATTACTTGGTGAGAGCATTCCATTCTTTTAGTTTGTTTCAGTGCAGTCGAGGTTCGAGGCTTGGTGGAGAGTCAGAGCTGCTGTGTGTGTTCGCCGTCGAATATTATTTGTTTTAGGTCGAGGGTTCCAGAGTTCGTGAATTTGTATTACAGGTTACTGGTAATACCGGCAACGCGGTCGACACATGGTTCGTGCGAGTAGAGGCAGGGAGCGGCCATTGGACCGGCAGCGTGCGATCGTACATACGGAGTTAAATCAATAGAATCGAGAAATAAGTAGTGTCGTGGTGGTTAATTAAATTAACTTAGTTAAATTTCGGGGTTTTTAAATCTATTTATCGAGATTAATACGACCAATTAATGAATTGAATACATTTACTGCGGTATATTAACTATTATAGAATCAGCATAGAATCAATTGCAATTACTATTTATATGTGGAATTTTATGTATATATTTATATATTGAATCGAGAAATAAACGTTCGGAAAGATTTATATACATATATATATATATATATATATCATTTACGTAGATGAACCCGCATGCATGGTGATCATCAATATTTAATATAATTAGTCATACTAAATAACTCGAGATTGCATCTCCGTGGGTTGCGCCATTTGTCCAGGCGTTCTTTCAGTGAACCTCTTCTCGAGATACGAGGAGTCGACCAGAGGAAAAGTTTCGAGTAATAAAGTTGCAGTATTGGCCGAACAATAAAATAATAATGAGTTGTATGGGCAGAATACATATTGGTAAAAATATAACATCATAATGTTTCTATTGTATTTATATTTATGTGATATCATTTTTTAGACGTTACACAATTATTAACATGCCTTATGTCATAATAGTTACTTTAGTGGATAAAACGTTATAGAACTGTTTTAGATATGTTATTGATAGATACTATGATAACCCACTTCTTCCCAAGCGGCCATTTTGTAGTCGATTGGTTTTTTGCCTAAAACTTAATTTTCCAACGGAAATTTCAAAATTCTGACTTCAGAATCGGAAAGAGCGGACAATTTTACTTCAGAAAAGAGATATTGGTTATTATTATTTTTTTTTCGACATTTTTTTAGGCAAAAGATCAATCGACTATAAAATGGCCGCTTGGGAAGAAATGGGTTAATACGCTTCAACTTTAACTTGATATTGCTCAAATTTTTTGATCGTACGCGCAGGCTACTGAAATCATTAATAAATCATCCAGCTAGTAGATGATGCTATTTAAAATACATAAAATTATGATTAACATGTAAGTATTGTACAATCAATCGAAGAATATGTGAATTTTCAACTTTTCTTTGTTTTACATACAGTAATAATAATAAATAGCTTTGTCCACTAGTGGTATGTATTTGAACTATTTTAAGCCCTGGTAGATCTAATATCATGTACGTGGGTAGCCTAGAGCATGAAAGTACGAAAAAAATGGTACTGGTCACTTATCTTTATCAATAAATAGATAACCTAAAAATTAAAAATAAAAAATTACATGATAATAACGTAGAAACGAACACTTTATTGACCAATACAGAGGTACATTACAATATGTTAATTGATAAAATCGATAATCTAGAGCAGACAAATCTCGAGTCACAGACTAAAATTGATAATCTTGTATTAAACACTTTTGAAAACGATTTCCTAAATTTAACAAACAAAATCAATAGAGTTGAACTTGACAACAAGGAAATAATAACAAAAATAGAAAAAATAATAACAAAAGAAGATTTTACCTCTGTATATACTACTACTATTGAGAAAATTGAAAGAAATGTTGAGAACATCCAAAAAGATAACAAACTCATACTAAATAAAATAGAATTCCAAAAAATCGCAGTACTACCCAGTACACAAAACAATACCGTTTCTCTTATAAGTACAACAAAATGTAATACTGCTAATAATAATGCGTCTGCTACGAATAGTACCTTACTTGACAATTATAGTGATATAAGCGAAAAAATTGACAATTGTGAAAGCAATAATGACGGGTTTATCCAGATTGTAAATAGTAGAAATAAAATGTCTAGGCGTTTGAACAATTATAATAACGACAATGCTAACGCTGCGGCATCACCTGCACGAAGCACGCGGGTGCAAACGATTGATGGGGGGACAATGCACAGTAAAAACATTAAAAGCGGTAATACGGAGCTCATTATTTCAAACATTTTCGACGGTGATGTCTCTAAGCGTGTTGACGTCGCACACGCGATACTGTGCCGTGTCCTTCCATCAACACAAAAAATTGATATAATAGGCACACGCCTGCTTCGGTCAGAAGAATCGACAGCTGCGGCATTAGCAGATACAAACAGCGAACGTAGAAGGTCACCATGGGTTGTTACCCTTTCCAGCAGTGCGTTAGGCGAGAGAATAATGCGAGCCAAAAAGCTTATCACTGGCTTTCATGCTAGAGATGTCGACATTGCAGCTCTTGACCAGGACACAAGGGATGGGATTATAAATGGGAAAATTTTTATAAATGAATTGTTAACAAAAGAATGTTTTATTAAATATAGAAGTCTCAAGGCCCTTGCGATGAGACTTAATTTTAAATATGTTTGGCATAGAGGGGGCCGTTTCCTGGTGAAGAGGCGCGATGGCGATGTCTCTCATGAATTTTCATCTGCGGCTGATTTACAGACAATTGTGGCATCATATGCCATTAATCAACCATCTCAAACTGTAAATACTGAAAAAAAAACTGTTGATAATGAAATCGAAATTGATAATAATGTAATTCCGTCAACTGCTGCAAAAAATTGACTATCCGCAGACACTGCTGGGGGGGTTCACTGTAAGGGACTGAGGGCAGGTTTTGTCAATGTTACCTCACTGAAGGGGCACATTGGCATGATTAAACAACACCTTTCAGCTCGTCCTACCTACCATCTCTTTGGGGTTGCTGAGTCGCACCTTGACCCTGATGTTGGGAGTGATCTCATTCAGATCGATGACTACTCACTACTTAGACTTGATCGCAACAAACTAGGAGGCGGGCTAGTCTTGTACATTCATAACACTTTCAAGGCAAATTTACTAAGCAGTTCTCCAACAACACAGGAGGGCAGACCATTTATACCTGAATATTTAATGTGCAGTGTTCAGCAGGGCAGCCTTCCCCCCGTCTTTGTTGCTTTAATATACAGACCACCACACGTACCGTTTTTACAGGGCTCGGACTTAATAGACAAACTGACGATACATACTCAAGACTTTAGTCACAAAATTATTATGGGAGATCTGAATGCGAACCTACTCGGAACGTCAGCCGATGCGAAATTTGTTAGACGGTTGGCTGATGATCTTAACCTTCAAATAATTGATCATGGTGCGACTCATCATCTCACGGATTCTCACACGTGGATTGATGTGATCTTGACAGATAATAATGACGTTGTACTGAGCAGGGACAATCGGCCGGCGCCTTTTCCCAGTCATCATAACATCATAGAGGTCGAGATTGGGGTCGAAACTGCTGCATCCCCTGTGGTTGAATCATTCAGCTACAGGGATTTTAAGTCGATCCAGCAAGACGACCTCCTGTCTCGCCTAGCTGACTGTGATTGGTCGCGGATCGATGGTCCCGCGGCGAGTGTTGACAGTCAATTAGAGTGCCTCAGTGTCAACCTCATGGCTGTGATAGATAAAATTGCACCGTTAAAAGAATTCATACCGAAAAAGAAAACAAATCCACCATGGGTTGATGCTGAACTAATACATCTTTACAAAAAACGTGACTCCGTACGAAGACGCTATTCGAGGACCAATGACGACAGACTGTGGCGGGAGTATCAGGGCCTTGCAGCTGAAGCTGAATTACGAACGAAGGAAACAAGGGAAAGATTTTTACAAAATAAAATTTCTGAAGCGATTAATAATAAGAAAGATATCTGGAAAGAGCTCAAGGCTTTGGGCCTTCTGCCAAAGACAAGAGAGGAGCTTCATGGTTTCTCACCGGAAGAGCTCAATGCCCACTTTGCAGGGGTGTCGATCTCCCAAAATGAGGGTGATGAAGAACTTGACAGCGTCCTGACCACTGCCAGTGATGACGGTTTTGTTTTCCGAGAAGTCAGCTTCTCGGACGTGGTTCTGGCTGTTGCCCACTTCTCATCACAAGCCAGAGGGGAAGACGACATTCCCCAAAGTATAGTGGCTAAGGCTCTTCCGTTTGTGGGAGATCATATTGTTAAGATCTTTAACTCCTCTCTGTCCAGTGGCATTTTTCCGGGAGCTTGGAGGGGAGCTCGGTTGGTGCCTTTGAAGAAGAAACCTGTCCCATCTACGGTGTCAGATTTCCGACCAATTGCCCTGCTGAGTTTCCTTTCTAAGGTCCTTGAAAAAATCGTACACGACCAAATAACCAACTTCTTACGAGAAAATAATACTTTGGACCCGATGCAGACTGGTTTTCGACAGAATTACAGTACACAGACAGCACTACTGAAACTGACGGAGGACATAAGATCAGGCATTGACAACAACAAAAAACTATTGACTATTTTGTTAATGTTTGATTTTAGCAAAGCATTCGACACCATCTCACACACTAAACTGCTGCGTAAGCTGATGCGCATGGGATTCTCCAGGAGTGTTCTCCTGTGGCTTAAGTCATATATCATGGGGAGACGACAGAAAGTCGTCACAATCACAAACGGGGATTCAGGTTGGCTAACCACCAATCTTGGCGTTCCACAGGGCTCAGTCCTGGGACCCCTGCTTTTCAGCCTGTACATAAACGACTTACAAGACGCACTCGACTTAGATGGTGTCGAACACATACTTTACGCTGACGACTTGCAAACCTACACACAAGTGACCCTGAAAGGTCTTCGTGATGGTATCGGTCGCATGTCGGCTGTAGCACAAGCAGTGTCGAACTGGGCAACGTCAGCTGGCCTGCGCCTCAATGTCGGCAAGACAAAGGCGATCATTTTTGGATCTGATCACAACATTAAACAGGTTCAGAGCCTCGACTTGCAAGGCATTGAGATACAGACCGGCGTACACGTTCCCTTTGTCGATACAGTCACCAACCTCGGCGTGGTGATGGACGGAGGGTTGACATGGAAGCCGCAACTGAATGCGGTCAGTAGAAAGGTAAATAGGGCTCTGTATAGCTTAAAACTTTTCCGTTCAAGCACCACAGAGATACTGAGGAAGCAGCTGGCATGTGCACTGGTACTACCTCACTTAGATTATTGCTCAGTGGTTCTTCTTGATGTGTCAGGGGAGCTCCAGACACGACTACAACGTCTGCAGAATGCATGTGTGAGATACATATGTGGTGTTAGGCGGGATGAGCATATCACCGCCTACAGGACAAAACTGGACTGGTTAGATTTGAAGGTGAGGAGGGAGTATTTTATGGGGCTGCTGCTTTACAAAGCGGTTGTCATGCGGCAGCCACCGTATCTTACTGCCCTCTTTGAAAAAAACCAGGCCAGGACTTCAAGTAGGGGTGGTATGAAAGAGCTCTCGGTTCCGGGGTCGCGCACCGATAAGGGCCTTTTTTCATTCAGAGTTCAAGGTGCGCACCTCTGGAATTCGCTCCCGAGCAGTGTGAGGTGCCTGCCATCTTTTTGTAAATTTAAAACGGCGTTTAGCAGGCACCTTAAACAATTACATGGTGAGGAGTATGTTTAGAGATAAAAAATGAGTCGATTATATATTTAGGCTTTTTATTTATTTAAATTATTTATTTATTTAATTTATTTATTTATTAAAACTTATTTATTTAATTTATTTATTTATTAAAACTTATTTATTTAATTTATTTATTTATTAAAACTTATTTATTTATTTATTTAACTTATTTATTTATTTAAATTTATTTATTTATTTATTTAATTTAATTATTTATCTTGTTTATTTATGTATTCGACGTATTTATTTATTATTTTATTTATTTATTTATTAAATATTTTTAGTGTTAATTAAGTGTGAATGTATTTATTAGCGTGATTGTTAAAGTGTTATGAATGAGTGTGTTTTAAGTTTGGACGTGATAGTGTACGCAAAGATTTAGCAAAGTATGTGTATGTTTTCTTATTTATATGTTATCTTTATTGTATTTATTTTTTATTCTATGTATTATTATTTTTTTTTTTTTGACGAAGCGTTTTATGTGATATTTGACTGTGACTAGTTCATTGAATTTAGTTTTTATAAACTGACGAACTGATAAAGCGAATTATTATTTTAATAAGAAATATGCAATAAGTGAAAGTAAGATAACAATTATATTAAACCGACTGACATTTTTTTAATTATAAATACAACTACATGTACATGAAATTGTAAGATTTTGTCTTCTGACGAATAAAAAGTATATCTATCTATCTATCTATCTATCTACCATATTTAATCGACAATGGTACTTCTTTCTGGTGAAATATGTTAAAATAGTGTATTTACTTGTAAGAAATCAAATTAACTCCCTTAAAGTAAAATTACCTCAAAGAGCCCTTTCAGGTGCAGATCGCATAAAATATGCTGAAATCCTAAGAGTGCCAAATTTTCGAAGTGTTTCATGTAAAACGCAATACCAGACAGTGGGCCTCATTGCTGCGAATCTGCTATCGTAAATATCGATGGTGAGAGTGGTCCTGGACCACACTGGGTGACGTATCGTAAACAAGGTAACAACGTAATCTATTTCGATAATTTTGGTGATCTTCAACCACTCATAGATTTGATGTTATATTAACGGGTTGCTGACATTAAATACAATTCTGAGAGATATCAAGACTTTGATACTTTCAACTGTGGTATTCTTTGTCTAAAGTTCTTGAGAAATAAGCTAAATCATCGCTGGGTTATATACGGAACGGCAGGAGCAAGAGTTTAGTCATTATGAGTTGTACAGTCATGAAGAATTCATTAACACTGATTCTTTTCGGTACTTCATCTGTTGTTGAAGCTCAATATTTTCCGCCCATCGAACATTTATCGTACAAGAACTACGTTATCGGATTAGTTCAACTTTTAACCTTTAATTTGATGCCAAATATTGATTCGGTAACAGTAAGTTCTACGTTGGTAAAGGGGCTGGCTACTTCGATGTAACCATACCTCTGAGTACGATTCTCGGCTTCGCCAAAGATTATTGAAAAATCGTAGTTAATGTCAAGCGTGAACTCATACTCACTAGATAAAATAGTGATCTGAATGAGGCTATTCAAACTACAACTCAAGTAGCTGGACGTGATGTTTACGAAGAGTACAAGATAGAGCTTATACATATCATGTGACTGATGCCCTAAGTTGTGTTATCAAATACTCACAAGATCAGCTAGCTGAATTATGTACATACGAAAACGATTTTAGAGGTTGTGAATTGTGTAGCGCTGAACAAGCTGAAGCACGTTGCACGTTCGCGCCATGCGGAGGCGCTATGCCCTTTCTTAACGCGGCGAAACGCAGCCTTATACACGAGCGCAGGTAAGCGTTGTCCCGAAGCATGCGATCCACATTTAACACGAGGCGCAGTGCGCATCGTGGCGGACGAAGCGAGCTCGAATCATTCGCGAAGGAAACAACATTCGTTTGGGATCTGGGACGGGCGACCTCGTCTATCGCGCGCAGTACAGCTTCAGCTGCTACGGCGCACGGATACAGTTAATAATACGGATATATTATTATATACTATACATTATTATATATTATATACGTAATATATTATTGTATATCATGTATATTATATGTATATATTATTTTTATTTTTTTTAACAAAAGTCGGTACAGACTTGTAAAGTACTACCAACTGGGATTTTATGAAAACTTTATTGCTCAAATATACATTATACAGCTTGGAATTACATAAATTATCTCAAATTATAAAGAAACAAAAAATACTACGTTCAACACAAAAACATATTTATAACATCATAAATATTAAATTATAAAATATTTATTTTAATAGAACCAATGAATAAATAACACCGGCACACAAAAAAAAAGTTGTCTGTACAAGAAACTAGACCCATCTATCCTTATGTTTTTCGGGTCGCTGAATCCGAATCCGGGGTTAGTCTGGCCCCATCACGTCAGGATCAAGGTCAGTTCAAGGTCAAACTGAGAAGTAACGGTTTAAACGGATAAAAATGCCATACATTTATGTTTTTTAGGTCGCTGAATCTGAATCCGGGGTCAGTCTGGCCCCATCACGTCAGGGTCAAGGTCAGTTCAAGGTCAAACTGAGAAGAAACGGTTTAAACGGATAAAAATGCGATACATTTATGTTTTTTAGGTCGTTGATTCCGAATCCGGGGAGAGTTTGGCCCCATCACGTCAGGGTCAAGGTCAGTTCAAGGTCAAACTGAGAAGAAACGGTTTAAACGGATAAAAATGCGATATGTTTATGTTTTTTAGGTCGCTGAATCTGAATCCGGGGTCAGTCTGGCCCCATCACGTCAGGGTCAAGGTCAGTTCAAGGTCAAACTGAGAAGAAACGGTTTAAACGGATAAAAATGCGATACATTTATGTTTTTTAGGTCGTTGATTCCGAATCCGGGGAGAGTTTGGCCCCATCACGTCAGGGTCAAGGTCAGTTCAAGGTCAAACTGAGAAGAAACGGTTTAAACGGATAAAAATGCGATATGTTTATGTTTTTTAGGTCGCTGAATCCGAGTCCGGGGTCAGTCTGGCCCCATCACGTCAGGGTAAAGCTCAGTTCAAGGTCAATCTGAGAAGAAACGGTTTAAACGGATAAAAATGCGATATATTTATGTTTTTTAGGTCGCTGAATCCGAATCCGCAGTCAGTCTGGCCCCATCAGGTGAGGGTCAAGGTCAGTTCAAGGTCAAATTGAGAAGAAAAGGTTGAAACTGATGAAACGGTCATATAAAAACTTCCCAACAATGGAAAAATATACCAAAAATTGTAAAAAGTCTTATTTAAGAGATTTGATCACGTAATATCTTCCTTGTGTACAGAGAAAAGTTGCTTTCGTTTATATTTCTTTCTTATTTTCTTTTTTTTTTCAAACACAAGAAGCAGGGATTTTTTGTAAAACCTGATTCGTCAAATCGAAGTCTGAAAGCTGTTCTGCTTCATAACGGAAACAAGTTTGCATCCATTCCCATAGCTCACTCGACTAAGCTGAAAGAAACTTATGAAAATTTAGAAATTGTATTGGAAAAAATAAAGTACTCGGAACATCAATGGAAAATTTGTGGTGAACTTAAAATTGCAACCATGATCTTAGGACAACAATCAGGTTTTACAAAAAATCCCTGCTTCTTGTGTTTATGGGATAGTAGAGACAGGATAAATCACTACATTAAGAAAGTATGGCCAACTAGAACACATTTTGAACCAGGATCGACGAACATTATACGTACGCCATTGATTGACCCATCAAACTATCTGCTACCACCACTTCATATCAAACTTGGCCTCATGAAGCAGTTCGTCAAAGCTCTGGATAAAGATGGCGATTGTTTCCAGTATTTAGGAGAAAAGTTTCCCACAATAAGTGATGCTAAATTGAAAGAAGGTATTTTTGATGCTCCTCAAATTCGTACTCTATTTGAAGACGAAACATTTATCACAAAAATGAACGACACAGAAAAAGCTGCATGGCAAAGTTTCAAAACTTTTTAGGAAATAAAAAGAGTGAGAACTATCAGGAACTAGTTGCACAAATGTTGGAAAATTTCAAAAATTTGGGTTGCTTGATGAGTTATAAAATGCATTTCTTACATTCCCATCTTGATTACTTTCCTCTTAATCTAGGAGACGTCAGTGAAGAACTGGGAGAACGGTTTCATCAATATATAAGTGTAATGGAGAATTGATACCAAGGAAGATGAAATGTCAACATGATGGCAGATTTTTGCTGGATGCTGAAGAGAGACATTAAAACAAATAACAAAAAGAGAAAAAGAAACCCATTGCATAGGTTATTTGAAGAAAAAAGAGTTCGTTACAATAGAAAAAAGGAGTGAAGAAAGACATCGACAGTTACTAAACTAGTGAAAAAAAAATAAGAAAAAAATATAAACGAAAGCAACTTTGCTCTGTACACAAGGAATATATTACGTGATCAAATCTCTTGAATAAGACTTTTTACAATTCTTGGTATCTTTTTCCATTGTTGGGAAGTTTTTATATAACCCTTTTATCGGTTTCAACCTTTTCACCTCAATTTGACCTTGAACTGACCTTGACCCTCACGTGATGGGGCCAGACTGACTGCGGATTCGGATTCAGCGACCTAAAAAACATAAATATATGGCATTTTTATCTGTTTAAACCGTTTCTTCTCAGTTTGACCTTGAACTGACCTTGACCCTGACGTGATGGGGCCAAACTGACCCCGGATTCGGATTCAGCGACCCGAAAAACATAAGGATAGATGGGTCTAATTTCTTGTACAGACAACTTTCTTTTTTTGTGTGCGGGTGTAATCAATGGCTTTTTTAGATTATATGTATTGTAGAATCATATTGACATATTTTCCAAGACAGTTCATTATTATATTAATAAAAATTTTTTTACGAGTATTAATTTTGAAAGTTATTTAAATAAAATTTGTGATAACTATCAATAATTTCGAAATTTTTTGTGTAATGTCAAAACGATAATTTTAGAAGGTATTTTAAAAATAATTTTTTGGCAACACCTGTACATTAGATACAGTATATACTCTACAATCTACTTCAACATTTTTTTTTAAAATCAGTTTAATTAAAATCTTTTTTTACTTAAATGTTTAACGATTTTAAATAATAGTATAACAAATAAAATTTTGTTTTGATTAAAAATATTTCCAGAAAGTAGTAAATTTTATTAGCAATGGTACATAACTGGAGGAATTATATTCAGATTTAAATACATTTTTCTTATAAACACACGAAGTGGAAATTATTTTCAATCAAATAGACGTTGAATAGATACCTTTATTTTTATTTTTATTTTAATTTAGAATATTCACAACATAAATTTAGTAAATTAATATTAATCATCATTACTATAATAATAGTATATTCGTATAATAATAGTACATTAATATAATAATAGTATATTCGTATAATAATAGTATATTCGTAAATTGTCACGACTGTTTCTGGATCTTAAATAAAAGCTAACATTTTTATTACTATTATATGTTCATCATTTTATATTTTACGCACATTTACCCTATATTTATTCTTCTACTTTCCAACCTGTACACCCTTTCGGGATTTTACAGTATACCTCCACCACCTATGTGTGGAGGTATTTGATCCTAACACCCCACCTTCCCCACACCGATCCCGCATTCACCCAAATTACCGGCATGGCAGAGTTCTACCTATGCCGATAACCTGTGACGGAGGAAAAACCCGTAGGAAAAAACCTCCGCCAGGACCAGTGCGCAGTCTGCGTTCCTTTCTGGCAGGAAACAGACAGAAAAAATCCTTGATCTGCTCCCACCGGGAATCGAACCCAGTAATCTACTTTCGTACACTTTGTATAAAATTTCGTATAAAACTTTTTTAATCTTGAGTTCAAAAACCCTAGAAATTGAAACTTGTATACTATATTATTTGTAGTAAATATTTGTATTAAAATTTGAAATAAATATTTAGCATAAATATTTTCTATTTACCTCGTATAATCGAATAAATATTTTGTTTAAAAGTTTAATTTACTTTTTGGACGTGGTTAAAGGAATTGTAACATTTTCTGGTTTCATGGTAATTAATTGTAAAAAATTTAAATAAAACTTTGATCATTTTAAAATTTTTTTTTATTATTTTGTAATTAGTAGCAACCCTTGATTACATTTGGAATATTCTTTAATTTTGCAATACAATTTTATTTTTTTTTGTAAACAACGCTAGCTTACAATAATCCACCTTCGTTAAAATAAGTTGTACCATATTATTTTGAATTAGTAATATTCCACCTATCGAACACACATCCCTCAGCCCATATCGAACTTAAACAATGCCACCACCCTATCGATCCCTAATCTACTACAAATTGCCAGTAGTTGAGTTTTACCTTGTGTATCCCTACCGCATGCATGCAGAAATACTTGTATGGAATATCCGTTTAGTGACTTGCTTTTGCTTGTTAATTACATTATATTTTTTTTGTTTGATCGCATCTTCAATCTCACTTAACAAAATTTCCCAGTCTTCTTAAATAATGGAAATTTAAGAAGTTGTACGAACAAAAAGATTATCATCGTGTTTGTTGTTAAATATCTTAAATTAATAAAGTTCGTATGGATTTATTTTTGTCTATTTAAAGAAAAAAGTCCTAGGAATATTTCTTGTTTTTTATTTATGTCAAAATTATAAGAAAGTAAAACTTTTATTTTTTCCTAGCAAAATTTTTTTTTTTTAAGGAAAACAACTCTAATGTTCTTTTTTAGTATTAGCTTTTTTAATGAACTCCTCCACCCAATATCGTACTCGATCGGAACCCACCATCTACCTTTTTACCCAATATATCCCTGCTTGCATACCCCATACCTACTTACGCTTAGACAATCGTAATACTTCGCTACCACTTTTGTTTGCTTTACACACTGCTTATTAAAACTTTACTTTTCCTATTGTTGCTTGGTTTCGATTGTTTTCAAAAACTTTTTTTCTCATTCTATTTGTTTGAGTTTTTGTTGTTTTTTTTCTGCTCTGTTCCTCTATTCGTTTTTTTTTGTTTTTTTTTTACCTTTTATAAACAGTATTAAGCTGTGAAATTAGAAAAAAATTAATTTTAGTAATAATAAAATAACCAATATCTGCGAAATTCGGTAGGGAACCAAACAAAAGTGAGCTAACTCGTAACTTCACGAAACGTACCTCCCTCCCCTATACAGCTTAATTACCTAAAATGGACCCGTCAAAGATTAGACAAATCACTTTAGAGAGGACTCGTATAACAGAACTGTTTAATACTTATTCGTATGAATTGGTTGTAAAAAGTCTACGACGATCATGGCTTAATACAGAGGGCACACGAGCACAACGTCGGGCGCCGAGAGTTGGTGGGAATGGCGCAAGGCTCAAGCGGCGAATAGTCTTTTTAATCGATGAAACCGTGGAGAAGCACATTCGTCCAATTTATGAAGAGCTCTTTAATGACGATTTAATGAGGCGGTGCTTAGGTGGCCACACTCAAAATTCCAACGAATCGTTCATTTCGATTGTGTGGCGCCTAAGTCCGATACATTTGAATTCAGGCATTTTTAACGAGGGCTACTCTGCTGTACTTTCCACCATGCAGCTCCTCAATATCATCATCGGAAAACTTTAAAGCGCGTTTTCTCGAGTTTTCATTTTAATGATTTTTAGAATACGGTGCCGGTGATAGCAAAAAGAATATACGTCCGATCGAAAAGAATCAATGTAATCTAGCTTCAGTATTAAATTATCTTCTATTTGAACTAAAAAATTTGGACAAAAGTATTATTTTTAGCAACTTAAAGTGAATTTTAAAAAAAAAAAGTGTTTTTTTTCAAACTTTGAAAAAATTTGGAATTTGACAACTTCTTCGGTATTTTTTGAGTTCTAATAAAAAAAAATTTATAAAAATTTAAAAAAATGTTGTCTCGACTGTTTCAGACACACCGCACAACCTCCATCACCGGCACCGATTGGTCATGACTTGAAGAAATTTTAATATTTTTTAATAACAAAAATTGTTTTTTAAAGCTAAAATATAGTACATTATGTTCTCAAAATTTCGTTTACAGCAATCATTTCCTTCCGTTTCAAAAAAATCGCTGAAAAAAGGCTTTTTTTCGGGACCTAAAGCAGACTACCCCCTTAATAGTAGATAAATTCTTGTCCCCTGTCGTGTATCAGCTGCAGGACGTAAATAGTAAAAAAAATCGAAAGTGCATATTTCAGACCTGAAACCTTACTCTGTCCCCTCTAGACAACCTATTCTTTCAACAGGTAACAACACCAGTGGCCATAATGCAAGGAATGGGAAAGGGTCGAGAATACAAGATGCCACACCAGGTCATCGGCCGCCGGGGGACAATACCGGAGGAGAAAGTAAACGTCCGCGCTACAATGTCCGCCACTGACCATCGAGCCATGAGACAGGTATCAGAACCAGGAATGCAGGTCAAACCAGCAGTGGTGCTGGACCGTTCGGGGTTCGGAAGAGAAGCCAGCCACCCGCGGAGCCGCCTGCCCGGCCTCGAAAACTCCAGTTCGCAGATCTCCCTCGACCGCCGGGTTGTGGTTTCGTTCCGGGGGGGGGGGGGGGGTGTGGCATCCCCGCCCGTGGTGACTAGTATCCTGGTACAAGCGGAGGACGAACCGGAACTACTATACGACCCCTTCTCGGGGATGTATCGACTCAAGAAGCCGATTGATCCAATCTATCGTTCGACGGGTGCGATACCGAAGTGATCGTATAAGGACCGGGAACGTCGAGCTGCATGCCCCTTCGACCTGTGCAACACCTTCACGGAGTTCAAGGCCCCGTACGTGGCGACTACCCCAGCGATTCCCATCGCACGACGGGATGAAAGGACCACCCAAGAACTAGTCCTGGTCGAACATCTACCGACCCCCCCCCCCCCCCCTATCTAACAAATAACCACCCCCCTACCGTCAGATCCCCACCCAACCACCCCTCCTACCGTAGACCTGCAAAACCAATAAGATCAAAAACTCATTCCATCATTAATGTGGTGAACGACCCGAACGAGGGACAAGTACGTATTACAACTCAATTACCTTCACCAAGACGGCTACAACTCAGACGAAGTCGGAAAGGGAAGTGATCATTGAGACAGGGTGGAGCCTCAGAGAACGAGTAGGTGTAGAGTCCGTACACCCTATGTATGCGATGGACCCGATTGATTTCGTGAGGGAAGAGCAACCCAGCCCGATACCACTCCCACCGAGCTCGTTCGTCAGGGGGAAGACCATCCCCTGCTTGATGGACTTAAAGCTCTAGCCTCCAGCTCCGAACCGATCTGATGATACAGCCTCCATCTCTTCGCAAGGGTCCTGCTGGAAGTGTAAGAGAGAAGGCCATCGATATACGAATTGTAAAAGCCGGAGAGACTATAAGTTCTGTTTCCAATGTGGCCAACCAAATGTCGACGTGCACACTTGCCCGCGGTGCACAGGACCATCACCGTGGGGCTATCGGAGGTCATCTTACCAACCACGCACGCCGCCAGCTACTCCTCCCCCTCAGGCCATATCGGGCTCAATGACAGCCCCAAACTCGACGTTACCCCCTGCACCGGCGCCCGTACCAACCCCAGCGACCATAGCATCGGGGATTTACGGCTCTGTTAATCAGCCAGTGCTCGTAGTAATGCCGCGTGCTACGGTCTACTTCTCGCAACCACAATAAAAAATAAACACCCCTTCCCTACTCCCCACCTACCGATACCGAATCTCCTATTGTAGACAAACCATTCCCCTATCGCCAATGTCGTACCCCCCTCCGCCTCCCGACAATACCGTAAATTTTCTATCGAAATCCGTCCAGTCCCTCCTATCGTCAATACCGAATACCCCCCTAATGGAAATTCCAGTCCATTCCTACCGAATGCCGTAAGCTGTCACCTTGAACACCGAAAACTCATAACAGTATTCCGTAATTTCCCTTATTGTAAATATTATTTCCCCCCTCCTACCGTAAGCAGTACTCCATTCGCTAGTTTTCTTCCACTTATAGATATTAGACACCAAAGGTTTACAAACCCATCACGACAACTCCATGCGACTTCCGTAGACCAATAACAATCTACAAACGCGAGAAATTGTGCATACGTAAAATAGAGAAGTATAAACTAACTAAGTTATTTAAGAAAGAAAAGACTGACATTTATGATGCCAAAGACTGATTTCAACTAATTCGCTAAAGTATTTAAATCGTATATTTGGGCGTGGGTTCGTTACGCGAACTCACCTAGCATCCGCTTATTGGTAAAATCACTTGTAGTAAAATCAGCATGTAACCAAGTGCCACCTACATGCACAAATTACTGTACCAACATTTTATATAGGACTCTGTTTCCTTAGAATGTCATACATTAAGCACAATAGCATGCAGTGTTCCTTACTAAATTAGGAGAAATTTAAAATTTAAGAATTTAGTCTGTAAAAATAACGCTGTATATAAGTATGTTCTTAGCTTCTTTTTAAAGATACAACCAGACTTAAATGTTCATAGTTAATAAATATTCATAGTTCATCAACGGAATAAGAAGAAATAACAATTGAATGAAGTATTTAAGTAAAACTGTACATATGCGTAGGATAAGTATTTAGCTATCTAGAAAGCGTTAAACGACGCGATTAGCATAGACTAGATTAGCATATAAGTTAGTTAGTTCCGTACCGGGTGAGCACGTCCTAAGTAAACCGCGAACCGCGTCGTCGCGCTTTGGTTTAGTAGGGGGAGTTTGTAACACCACATTTTGTTGGTGTTACACAAACTTCCAATCTGTCGAACGAGCTGCTCAGTGCAAGTCGATGCTCGACAGAACTAGCCTATACACTACCTAATGGCACACTACTATCTCACTACACTCACTATATATACATACACACACACTATTCTCTTCGACGACACAGAGTAAGCGAGCTCTCCAACACCCTGAAGCAGCTGAAGATGACGCACAGCTGCCACCCGATAGAGCCTCGCTAGGCTGGAGCTGGCTGGTCTCGACTGGGGTGCGCTGAGCGTGTCCTGGCGTCTCCTCTCCTTGTTCCCATTTTCTCGAACCAACCTAAAAACACATACATAGAGATTAAAACACCTAGCCACAGCCGATACACACATCAAACTGGAACTCTCTTACCTGGTTTGGAGGGTTTGTAGAGGTAGTGTGGTCTCTCAAATGCAGTAACGTCGCTCAGCTCATGATCCGCTCCTCCGTAACACCAGCAGCAGCAGTCGCCGAAGCACTCGACAGTGAGCTAGAAGCAACCTAGCATTAGCAAGAGGAGATTACAGTAGTATACAAAACACTAATCTCACCTGATAGCATTGGCAATTGAAGAATGCAGAGTAGTAAGCTGCAAGTAATATATATTTAGCTCGAGATTATTTTGCACAAGGTCTCGTTTACAAGCATTCTGCATACTAAAAGGAACATTTTATCTGAAATTTAAAAATATAAATTTTTGTTTTCGATTTCCCAGAGAGTTATCTATTTATATATAAAAATACAGGTTATTTTCTGAAAAATCGATCGTATGCAGAATGCTTGTAAATTTTTTAATATTTTTTTAAACCCATATGTTTCACGTTATTTGGAGCTAAATACGAGGGTAGTTCAATAAGTCTTTAGAATAAAGTATAAAAACAATTTTTTTTGGGTAAATTTTGTTTTATTTTTCAACATAATCTCCTTGGAGCTCTATACACTTGGTCAATCGCTTTTTAAGTTTTTTTAATCCTTCAGAAAAGTGCGTTTTCGGAAGTTCCTCAAAATAATCACTTACAGAGGCAATGACGTCTTCGTTGTCCGTAAATCTCTGTCCACCGAGCCATTTTTTCAAGTTTGGAAATAAGAAAAAGTCACTGGGGGCTAAATCTGGTGAATACGGTGGGTGTTCGACCAATTCGAATTTTAGTTCTTCAATTTTAGCCATTGAAACGAAGCATGTGTGAACTCGGGCGTTGTCCTGATGAAAGAGAATTTTTTTTCTCGCCAAATGTGGTCGTTTTTTTTTAATTTCTTCTTTCAGCTGGTCTAATAATGATGCATAATACTCACCAGTAATTGTTTTACCCTTTTCCAAGTAGTCAATAAGTATAATTCCACGTGCATCCCAAAAAACTGTAGCCATAACCTTACCAGCTGAGTTTACGGTCTTTGCCTTCTTTGGAGCTGGTTCGCCTGTGGAAATCCACTGTTTGGATTGTTCCTTTGTCTCAGGAGTGTAGTGGTGTATCCATGTTTCATCCACAGTCACAAATCGACGAAAAAATTCCTCAGGATTCCGACTTATGCGCGCCAAAAGAGCCTCAGAGGCGACCACTCTATTGCGTTTATTCTCAGCTGAGAGCAAACGCGGCACCCATCTTGCCGATAGCTTTTTCATGCCTAATTTTTCATGTAGAATTGAAACAACTGCACCTATAGATATCCTTGTGGCCTCAGCTAACTCACGCACTTTTAATCTTCTATCCTTCAACACCATATCGTGGATTTTATTGATGATTTCGGGAGTAGTTGCTTCTACGGGCCTTCCTGAACGTGGTTCGTCACTTATTGATGTACGACCACGCTTAAATTCATTTACCCAGTTATAAACCATTGCTAAGGCAGGGGCAGATGTGCCATGAACTGAGTCCAATTCATTTTTTATCTCATATGGAGTTAAACCCTTTAAATGAAAATGTTTAATTACCGCTCTGAACTCATTTTTTTCCATTTTTCTTAACAAGCAATTTTTTTTTTTCAATTGGTTATAAAAACACGTAAACTCAGAAGATGTGGACTGTGACTGCACCATATATCTAGTCGGGAGTGGTGCTGACTGAAAACAGATGATTTGGAGCGATTCGCGCGCCATCTGTTGGTCATTCTAAAGACTTAATGAACTACCCTCGTATGACCATATTTCCATGTATAGGGTGGATGTCCCGACTACTGAGACCCCCAAGGATCGATTCTAACAATATTGCATAATTTATACTATTAGCTATACAAAAATACATATTTTTCAAATAATATCAATAGTTGATTTTGGTGAACTAACCAAATTTATTTATGGCGACGTTTCGACGACCATTCGTCGTCCTCATCAGGCTAAATCGTTATTACAATTTTATTAATAATATAAAACATCTTAACACAATTATATTATTTGGCTAAATACTCACTATTTGTCAATATTACATATTAGAATGCTATAATTTCTCTGATTCGCCACCGTATTAAGTAATAAATTAAGGTAATGATAATAATAATTATATGAGGACAAAATATTTACCCAGATAAATTAAGGTTATGATCTTTACCTTTCCTTTTGTTTCGTTCAACAACTATGTCTGTATTTATTATCATTAAAATTTTTCGTCAAAATTAAATTCTAAGTACTACTGGACAACACTAATAAATTAACAACAATTGAAGGAAAAAACAGTCACAAAAATGAATACTGTTCTCAAAGCGGTTATCACAAGCAATAGTGTTTGAAATTTTAATATCGATTTCAGAGACCTCTGTTCATCGACCTACAACTTCACTTCAGGTACATCAATTATTACTCTATATATTAGAATTATCAAGATAAATTACTAGTAAAGTTAATAAAATACATTATAAGTAAATAAAATTATAAATTATTGCACATAGTTATTGCACATTGTTGATCAGATTTTTCAAAAAAAGATCTTATTTTGTGTGTAGAAATGTTACTTATTCAATATGTTATTTTTGAAATTGCCGCTTCTATCGACAATAGATCGATTGACGCGCCTCTCAGTTTAGACTAGATTTTTAAGTATTAGCTTTTAGTGTACCATAAGTAGGTAAATGACTAGAATATATCGCAAATGAAAGATAATTATCATTTCTTTTGTAGTTTAAGTTTATTAATGATGTTATTATAATGTTGGTTAAGATTCCTTGTATCTTGTTTAATATTGATTGCATTTTCTTGCAGTTTTATATATATCATTTCAGAATAAAACTGCAACATTATAGTAAATCAAAGCTGTGCTTAAAAGTTCTCATATGTTCGTTAATCACAAATTTTTTATCCTGTTTATTTATATTCTTCTTCTGTTCTTCAACTCTAATTTTTAACTGTCTTTTGGTTTCACCAACATATGAGGCTTCACAGTCATGACACTGAATCTTATACACTACATTTCTCTAAGAATTTTTATCATTTTTGTCTTTACCTCTAACAATAACATTATTTAGATTTTTGGAAATGTTTGGAACAGTTTTTATGTTTTGTTGTCTCATTATACTTTTAACTAAATCATACAAACTTGGTACAAACGGGATACTGATTGTAGTGCAGGATTTTCTGTTATTATTACGATTGTTATTATTATTAATAATATTATTATTAATTTGACTACTGTATTTAATTTTATCTAACCGTTTTCTAACATTATGATTAATTAATTTAAGGGGATAGTCATTATTTTTTAAAAATTGTTTAACAATATTAATGTTTTTATTTTGGAATTGCAAGTCTGCTAGTAAAACTGCTTTATCCACTAATGTATAAATCATTGCTCTTTTTTGTTTTATAGGATGTTTTGATTTGAAGTGAAGAAACCGACCTGAAAATGTTTCCTTTCTGTACCAGTCTGTTATGATACTGTTATTTTTTCTTCTTATTAATGATACTTCTAAAAAATTAATTCTACCATGTTTTTCACAAATGAATACACGTAAAACTTTTTGTATTTTTTCTTTCGGTATGCACATTATTGTATCATCAACAAATCTGTAATAAAACAGTGGTGAAAAATCTAATTTCTGCAGCCAATGTTCTTCTAAATCGGTCATCACCAAATCAGTAAAAGTAGGACTCGGAGGACTTCCCATAGGTGTGCCAAAAGTTTGTTGGTAAAATTTACCGTCCCATTGAAAATAAGTATTAGTCATTAAAAACTTAATACTTTCTACCATTTCACTTAATGAAATATTGTATTTTTGCTGGATTAAATGATACCTTTTTTCTATACTTTTGATCACCAATTCTAATGGAACGTTAGTGAAGAGAGATACAACATCTAATGAGACAACAACATAATTATCCGGTATGTTACAGTTGCTAATTTTTTGTATAAATCCTGACTGTTTTTTACATAAGATTTCGATTTATTTATACTTTTTGTTAGGACATTGTTAACGATCTTAGCTAGCTGATAGGTTGGACTCCCAATGCATGACACTATTGGTCTTAATGGAGCGTCTGCTTTGTGTATTTTTGGAAGTCCGTATATTCTTTGTAGCACTGTATTTGTTTGTGTGAGTTGGTTCTTATGGTATTTCCTTTCTAAATATTCCAACTCATTCCAATTGTTTAGTATATCCTTGGTATTTTTTTGTAAATTAACTAAAGGATTGCGTTTAATTTCTTTGTAAGTATTTTTGTCTAATAATAAATTATTCATTTTTGTTTTGTAAGTATCTTTGTTAATCGCCACTGTAACTTTACCTTTGTCTGCTAACGTGAAAAAAATATTTTCATTTTGTTTAAGAAATAAATTCGTTTTATTTAATTTCTGTGCAAATACTCTATCCTCATATTTAATATGGTTATTCTTATTTAAATGTGTGTCTATACTACTAGATATATTTTTTCTAATTAAATTTTTTGCATCATCTGAAAAATCTTCATATTGTAATAAATTTTCTACAATTTTAACTGTCTGTACTATTGATTGTTTGTCTAAATTCATATTGTTACTGAATTTTTGTCCTCATGACACTATTTCAACAATGTCATTAGGAATCTCTGTTTTTGTGAGATTTACAAACCATTAATTTTTTTTATTTGTTCTGTAAAACTAAACCTATTAACTAAATCACAATCATTACCTTAGTCTTTATATTTATAGTTATACAATTTATTAAATTTGTCTTTATGCTTTTCGTTTAGATTGTTTCTAAAAATGTTGCTGGGACATATTTGACTCTCATAAAATAGACCAACTAAGTTTTTTGGCATTGAAACATTTAAGAACTCTAACAATTTATCTATTCTTTTTTCTATATATCTAATATTTATGTTAACATCATCAATTTCTATATTTGACCGATTTGAAAGTTTGTTATGTTGAGCCCGTCGAAGGAAGTGTGTCTGTGCATTTACTGTGCAAATTTTGATTTATACGTTAATAGTCTAAATAATTTCCTAGGCGGCAAACATTCAGACCTCAATAGAGTTCGTTCTACACTTTTATCGGCAATTGTTTGCTCCAATTTGTCCTATAAGTGTCTTTTTCAAGAATGTACTTTATGCCCAGGTTCTGAAAATATCAACCTAAGTTTGTTTGGATTAGAGACAACTAATGAACATGAGGAGATTGTTTTTGCTATGTGGGAAAATGGCCATCTTGTAAAGAAAAGATTAACAATCTCCAATTTTTTTAGCGATCTTTCTTCTTGGACAGTCAAAACAAGCGTTCATTTAAATATTAAAAATATGCAAAGAAAAGCTATAAAAGAAGAAAAAGAAATAGCTGAAGCTAACTCAGGTCATCTAGTACTGTATGGTGATTTTGCTGAAAATTGGGCAGTGATTCACAGTAACCCTATTCAAGGTACTCACTGGGTTAATCAACAGGTCTCTATTTTCACAGCAGTTTGTTATCAAGGAAAACTAACAAAAACTTTTGCTGTCATCAGTGATGATAGAAAACACGATTCTGCCCATGCCTTGTTAGCAATGGAAAAAATAATTGATTCGATGAAAAATGATTCAACCGATTTAATAGATCAAATATCGATTATAACAGATGGAGCAGCAAGCCACTTTAAAAATCGAGTTCAATTGTATGAAATGAAAAATGCTTCCATCAATAAAAAATGGTTGTTTTCAGCTACAGGTCACGGGAAAGGTGCATGTGATGGTGTTGGCGGACTAGTCAAACACTATGCAACTAGACATAATCTTCAGAACAGTCATATTGAATCAATACAAGATGCCAATGCTTTTGTAACAAAAGTTCAATCTTATACTAATAATATTAAACTAATCTTACTACCAAAAGAAGATATTGAAGTTTTTAGACAAAATAAAATAAAAGAGTGGCTTAAGGCTCCTAAATATAACGGCATTCAGAAAACCCATGTATGGAAAGTAAATGTAGGTAAAAAGAAAAAATCTTATACAGGTCGAACTGCTCTTCATTCTTTAACAAAATTGTTAAATAAAGAGAAACAGAAAAAGAAAATCAACTCAAAGAATCGTGTTAGCAGGAAAGTTAGAAAAAGCAATAAAATGTCTAAAAATCATAAAAAAGGGAAAAATACAAAGGATTTTTTCTTGCACGACAGTGCTATGGGGGAACATAAATTTTTTTTCTTACTTCGTTTATATCTCTTAAAAAACAAAAATATTCCAAATGTCATGTATATGACCATATAGGTATTGAGACTAGCTATCTATAAAAAAAAATTGAGTAAAAAAAAAGTTGGCTTTTTTGAGATAAAAGCATTTTTCATTGTTTATAAAAAATGCCATATCACCCTTGATTGTTTGTAAAACAATTTTTGAACTTAGCAGATCGAAAGAGTATCACCAACAGCATCGAATATGTACAGAATTATTTCCAAACATCCATAAAAAGACGAATTAGAACGATTTAAAAAGAAAAAAGTTTTCGATTTTTGAGAAACGAAATTTGAGGAGTCATTTTTGAAAAAAGCATAACATATGCAATGTTGATGCTATCGAAAAATAAAAAATACGTATACGCTTATTTTCCGAGTAGAATAATATACTATAATTTTAGCTGATTCGGAGAGATAGGTGCTGTCGGCCCGCATGATTTGAGATGAAATCGGTGTGTGATCATTCTCATTACGAGTTGTCATTCTCATTACCTGAACCCGATCATAACATTTTGGGGGCTCGTCCGGGATAGTGTTTTCGAAAAAGTGATTTAGTGGAAAGTTTCTGCTTTTACGTTCCGGCAAGATGTTAGTGGTATTAAGAAGACCAGTTCCATCCCCGAGAACTCTTTCAACTGATTAGCCTCAACCGTGTCTCACTGAAACGAATTTGGAGATAACAAGCTTGAAGTGACGTGTAGAGGAAATTACTCAAGAACTCCATCAATGCAACGAGGAAGCATTGAATTTACAAAGGGAACTGCATGTTCGAGATTCGGAATTGCTGGATGCTCGTCATCACAATGACGAACTTGAAGCACAGATTAAGCTACTGAGGGATCAACAAGTTCGAAGAGAACTATTCGGTGACCGAGAGCAGAGGGAGAGGACTGACTTGAACGAAGAGATATCGAGACTTCGGAACCTGAATAATACACTGCTGGCAGAACAGCGAGAACATCAACGCCAAATTAATCAGCTAAGTCATTTACAGAATAGAGATATACATTCATATACAACAGAAACAGAGAACGCTAGAATCAATGACACTGGGTTATCTTTAAATCAGAATAGACTTAGGTTATTAACTTCTGTTATTGATCCTTTGATTACTGATACTCGTGGTTTTGGTTCAAATGTAGATAATTCTGTTTTACCGAACACTAGACCTATCCACTCGAGAACGGATTTTTTTTTAAATTGAAAGCTGATGATTATGATGGATCATCACTTCTTCGTGAATTTTTGGTTCAATTTCAAGTCATCGATAGAGCAAACAATTGGACACCTGCAAATAAATCAGCAGCTCTTATTTCTTGTTTGAAAGGAAGAGCAAAATCAATTCTCGTTGAATCTGATTCGACTGCGTCAAATTTTGATGATTTAGTTTCCTGTCTTGAACTTCGTTTTGGTGATAAACACTTAGCACCCACTTATTACGCACAATTTCAGAACAGATGTCAACGTTTTGGTGAAGATTTTCCAACATTGGCTGCCGATCTTGAGAGACTTTCTGCTTTGGTTTATCCGGAATGTCCATTTGCAGTCCAAGATAAAATCGCTTGTGCCCAATTTATAGTTGCTATTTTTGATTCATCGATCAGGGAGATCCTTCGTTTAGAAAGGATAACTTCTCTGAAAGTTGCTCTTGCTCGCGCTATGGAAGTGAAGGTTATTCGTGATTTAGATAAGAGATCTCAGACTTCAAGGAGAACGAATGACACATATAAGACTGGAATCAACTCTTCGAATTCACAGCCTAAATGTTGGACATGTGGTAATCAGGGACATTATAGATCAAATTGTCCAAATCAGATGAGCGGTGAGGGAAACTAGGTTATGTTGAACTTTCTGGAGCGAGTTCAACAGAACTTGACAAGACTCCAACAAACACACACTCTTGTCTGATTGATTATAATGTTGGAAGAATTAATAGGAACTCAAATAAATTTTATTTTGATGGTTTAATTAATGACAAAACTTGTATTTTTACACACCAAAACAAAAAGTTTATTTAGCACAAGAAGAGATGACAGAGTCAGTGTTCAAGACTGCATGTCAGCTACGGGCATAAATTTTAGTAAAAATGAAATATCACCATGTGAAATGTGTGTGGTAGGAAAGTTGGCTAGGAAGCCATTCCAGCTGATTGAGAAACGTGCTTCAAAGCAACTAGAATTAATGCACAGTGATTTGTATCAATTAGAAAATAAAAATATTTCCTGATTTTACTAGGTAATTACTCTAGGAAAGTCTTTGTATATTGTATTAAAAATAAAAAAAGTGCCTTCAATGTTTGAACGCTTCATCACATTTGTTCAAAATCAGATTGACTCAAAAATAAAAATTTTGAGAATCGACAATGGGCGTGAGTATGTCAACTTAACGCTGGAGCAGATCTTGGCAAAGCAACGTATTCAGAAAACGTCGATAGCCCACAACCCGCAGCAAAATGGAAGAGCTGAACGCATTAACAGAGTCTTGCTCGACAAAGCTAAATGCCTGACCACAAACTCAAGACTCGAGAACCAGTTCTGGGTGGAGGCTGTATCCACAGCCGCTTATCTCACCAACAGATCACTAAAGCGATATCTACAGGGAAGGACGCCAGAGGAAGTCTGGACTGGTTCCAAACCAGTTTATCCAACTTAAGCATTTTTTGGTATACAGCCTATGCCTATACTCTAAAACATGAAAGAAAGAAGATGGAGCAGAAAGCCAAGCAGTGTATTATAGTGGGATATTCCGATACCCAAAAGGAATATAAGTTTTGGGACCCACAACGGAAAAAGGATTTTACTGTCAGAGATGTTGTTTTTATTAAGAACCAGCAAAAACCGAAAGTAACTGTATACTTACCTATGGAATACGATGAGCCTGAAAAAGAAAAAGAACAAAGTTTACCTGAATTCAGAGATAAACCTGAATCAGGAGCATAAAATTTACCTCAATCCAACGAAGGATCTGAAGTGAACAGCCAGTCCTCTGTCACCCCTGCTACGTCGAATCCAGATTTGAATCAAAGCTCAGATGATGAGCTAACTACTGTGCAACAGAGATCCCTGCGTCCAAAGAAGAAACTTATCAACTTAGACGACTACGTTACTTACTCTACCATCAGTGACTTAAATGAGCGGAAGACATTCCAAGAAACTGTCTCAGGCTCCGAGTCCAAACAATGTTTGTTGACGGATCTACCTGCTAATTGCAACGTTGTAGGAAGCAAGTGGGTTTTCAAAAAGAAAATCTCATCCGATGGTTCTACTCGACACAAAGCCAGGTTAGTCGCTAGAGGGTTTTCATAAGTCAAGGATGTTGACTATGAAGAAACCTACTCAGCAGTAGTGAGATTTACCTCACTCCGGATTCTCTTTGTCTATGTAGCAATATAAGGTTTGGAGATACAGCATTTTGACACATACACTGCTTTTTTGTATGGTGAACTTGAAGAAACGATCTACCTGCAACAGCCAGAAGGCTTTATCGATAAATGCGAAGAAAACAAGGCGTCTCGCTTGAAGAAAGCCATGTATTGGCTGAAACAACGCAGCCGTGCATGGAGTCAAAGACTTGATTCAATTTTCAAGCAAATTAACCTAAAAAAATCAAGCTACGATTGATACATATATTATTATTTTAACCAACAAAAATTAGTAATTGTTGCAGTGTTTGTAAATGACATAATGGTATTTTCAAATAGTGTGGACTTTGTAAACATTGTAAAATAAAGTCTTTTCACGGTTTATTCTATGAAGGATATGGGGCCCGTCAAGAAGTGTCTCGCTATAAATATCATCAGGGACATAAAGAGAGGCACCATCCAGCTCAACCAGACCGTCTACATAGAATCCATACTGAAAACTTTTAATATGCAGGAGTGCAGGAGCACTAGTTCATTCTGGCATTAAGAGCCCATCTTAATACCAGCATATCACCCGAGAAGCCCTGCAATGAAGAGAAGTTAGGTAATATACCTTATCAAAATCCCGTAGGCAGTTTGCTTTATCTTGTTTAAGTCAATCGACCAGATTTAGCATTCCCAGTAAATACGATCAGCAAGTAGAACAGCTGCTACGGCTACAACTGACGACACCCACTGGACTGCCGTAAAGAGGATATTGAGGTATCTTCAAGGGATAAAACACCTTGGCCTCAAGTATTCAAGGGAAGATGACACACAGCTTGTAGGTTATTGCGATGCAAGATGGGCAACTGCCAAGGAAAGACCTCGCTCAGTCACTGACTACGTTTCCACTCTTCAAGCAGTAGTCATCAGCTATAATAGCAGAACACAGCAGACCATCGCTCTCTTCAGTACTGAGACTGAGTATTTGCCACTTTCCTCAGCCATCCAGGAAGCAATGTGACTGAGAAGTATTACTATATAGCTGGAAGTACAATCGACAAGACCATGCCTAGTCAAATGCGACAACAAAGGAGCGATTGATCTTAGCAAAAATTGTCGATTCAGAACTCGCACTAAACACATTAATGTGCGTCATCACTTCATTAGGCAGAAGATCGACAATCGATTCATAAGGAAGTCACCATCGAGTTCGTCTCATCGAACCAGATGGTAGCGGACCTTCTCACCAAGTCTACTTCAAGCTCAAGATTAGAAGTTTTTGTGCGATGTGTTAGCTTCAAAACTATGTAAATAATGTAAATGAAAAATGTATATTTTGTTCTTATCTTTACCAGAGAAAAATCTAATTATCCATTGAGCGTGAATGATGTAGTTTTAATGTATATTAAATATAATGTATTTTAATTGTTTATTTTAATTTCATTTTAATACAATAGACTCGCATTGTAGCTTCGCAATAGCATCTCTCCGCGTCTCGATGCAACAGGTACATGCTCCGAAAATAAGTCTCATCCTCTCGCTTGTATAGAGTATACGTATATTAAAGTATCTCTTTTTATATCTCTCACAAAGTGCTTTATTATATTTACGCCTTATTCTCCATTCCTAGATCCACAATCATCATTAAAAAATGTCTGTCTGTATGTATGTACGTGTGTATGTGTGTGTGTATGAAACCAAAATTTGTATCCACCATAATTCTTCAAGGGAAGCGCTGAAATTTTGCAGGCATACTACATGTTTAAAGTTAGAACTGATTAAATTTTGGAGTTAAATAGAAATTTTAAACTCATTTTCTAGCAAAAATATTATTTTTTTTAAATTTGTTTAAAAGTTATTTTATACGTTCAACTTGTCAAGAATATGAACGTTTTCGTAAATTTGGCGTATGTTCCATTCGATTGCTATATGTTATAGTAACTTTAAAGTTAATTTTGTAAAGTAATAACAACATATTAGTTTAAAAGTTATTTTATACGTTCAACTTGTCAAGAATATGAACATTTTCGTAAATTTGGCGTATGTTCCATTCGATTGCTATATGTTATAGTAACTTTAATTATATTAGTTTAAAAAAATAAAATTTTAATCGAAATTTTTTTTTGTTTTTCAATACTTTAAAGTTTTTTACTGTCAATACCTAAATACTTGTATTTAATGTATTAATTATAGCATTAATTTATTAATTCCGAATTTTCAATATAAGATTCCTTAAATCAATTAATCAGGACTTCTCTTTGAGAAAGCATTCTACTAAGGCAGTTAGCAGCATTGTATAATGTAATACAGAGATTTTACGACGAAGCCACCTTAAGGCACTTTTCGATTAATTCGGCCCATTCAAATCCTTAAAATATGTAAAAAAATTGGATTAGATACAGGGCTTAAAAAATTTGATAAAAATTACAAGCATTTTGAATACCGAAAGAAACATTTTTACCAAACAAAAAAAATAATTTATATTTATAAAAATATTTCTTTTCACATGTCGAATGCTTGTAAATTTTTTTAGATTTTTGAAACCCATTTCTTTAAAGCTGTTTGAAATTAAATATGATCATATTGTCATATGTATATTGTAACAAAAACGACGTCCTTGCTATCGCCGGTAATAAAGACAGGTGTGGGAGCGAGAGAGCAGTGCGGAGTCATACTAGTGGCCAAGGCGCTCACCTGCCGTTCGGATGGTCGCGGGATCGATTCCCGAGATCCGCTTTAGTTTTGGAGTGTTATTCCTTTTACCTAAGCCTCTGCCCTGTTCCATAGCGCCCAAGGTGGGTTCCACCTTGGAACCCCGCGACATATAATTAAGTTTATATGCTAAAAATTGATCTTTCTGCATTGGGATGGTTTATTTAACATCAATAAACAATTATTTCGAAATATTAAATTGTTTTTAGAAATTTTAATATGATTGAAAACTTTTACTTTGGGGTGACCACCGGGTACCCCGCATCTTATGAAAAATTTTGTATTTTCTAGACATGCTTTTTTTTTGTTGCAAAATCTTTGTTTATTAACCATTAATAAACAATAATTTCGGAAAACTGCAATTTTCATTTGCATTTTTGGATGTTTTCTCTCTTTTTAAATATTCTCTTTTTCGAATTCGGATATTGTTTCTTCTACAAAATTGTTGTTTATTAATCAATATTTTTAACATAAAAATCCAATTTTTCTCGAAAATAGCATAGAAAAGCGCTTCTTTCTGAGATCTTTGATTAACAAAACGCGAAATAATTTTACAACTTCATAGTTTTTATTAAGAAAATAATTTAAAAAACTGTTATTTTTTTTTGTAAAATCGAATATTTTTAAAAATTTAAATTTCTTTTGGAAAATTAATTTTTTTGTTTTTTTTCAGGATCTTATTATTCTTCGAAATGAAACAATAAATCTTGGAAAAGTTGCTAATTAAAATTGAAAATATTTTAACCTTTTTTGGAAAAGTTGATTATTTATTTTAGAATTTTTTAGATTTCTTCTTGTAAAAAGCTTTAAAACAGAAAAATTAAGGGAATAAATAACTAAACTTATTTGTCATTTCTGAATAATTTACAAAAATTTATATCACACACGTTCGTATTAAAATCGATATTCGAACCCAGAAAAGTTACGCCGCATAGTGAAATTATTATTTTTTTTTAATCTTATCGAAGTTATACCCGTGATTGATCTTAGTTCCGAAACATTTAAAAAGCGAAAATTGCGCAGACAAGAACACTAGAATTTGCTAAAATCGTACACTTAGCTTCAACAAGAAAAATTTAATTAAGAATTATATTATAATAAAAATTATAATAAATTATAATAAAAAATTTCTTAATTAAATTTTTCTTGGGCCACCGAATAAATATACCCTTGCGCACACTTAAAAATAGCGAAAAGTTGTAGAGAAAGGAAAAATAGAGATAACTACATCTGAAGATTAGTCATATCTGAAGCAAATCCTACAAGATGGCGTCATCCGCGTCAGACGTTGCAACGTGGATAATGGAGTTAAACGGCCGAGCACTCGAACAGACTATGTCACAGCTAAAGCTGATGACAGATGGGAGTTACTTCTCGCGTTGCAACCGACAGAATGTGGAACGGCAAGTTCTCTGACAAGAAAGACCAGAGCATAGACGCCTTCCTCGCGAGAGTTGACGACTTCAATACCCTCTCTAACTTAGCGGACGACGAACTTCTGGCAGCACTGTCGGAGCTCTTCACCGATACAGCAGCAACCTGGTATCGAAACAATAAAAAGAAGTGGAAGACTTGGAGATACTGCACTGTTTCGGCCAGACACTGGTACATTACGAGCTGTCAGTATTAATGCAGGCTGCTGAGTAAAGCCTATATGCGGATGCCATGACCAGATGAACTAATGGATGACTAGAGGAAACTCAAGAACTGGATCTGTTGCACAGGAATATGCGATCGGATCTAGAAAAAATGGCCAGGAGGGCCGACGTTACCAGTGTAGAAAGATTGCTCGATGCTAGATCTAACGATGAGCAAACGTTGGACCACGAGAAAGCGTATCACCTACCACCAACACCAGAAGCTTTACTGCTGCCTGAGCTGGCTTACAAGCCAACCCAGGGGCAAAAGAAGCAGAAAACGTAGATCTCCTCTGTCTCTAAAGAAAATACGACGCCATCCATGCCAGACTTTACGGCGGTGCTAGCGAAAATGTTAGACGAGAAGTTAAAACGTCTCCAACCATCGAATAAAGGCGAGAACTGCCGGTCCAAGAATGGACAGGGGGAAGGGGGGCAGAGAAGTCTCAAGAGGCCTGACGACACACGAGAGTCAAGCAAATCGGCACCCAGGAATGGGCGATATAACTGCAGGCCAAACAGCTCTGGCGGAACGCTAGGGGAGAATAAGCAAAAGTTCGACTCTACTCAACCTTTGAAATGCTTCGGTTGCGAGGAATTCGGATTTATGCAAAAATACTGCCCCAAGTGCTCGGGAAACGAAGTGGGGGATTGCCACTAAGGACCGCGGCCATTCCTGAAGTAAACACGGACTCCGCAGCATCTCTTCCCATCGACGCCGAAGAATATATGAGGAAAAAGGACGCCCACTCAGACGACCCCTCTCCCGAAAGTGAGACCGGAATAGTCGGGCAATCGAGTTCCACCCCCTCAGAAGAAGGGGAGGAAACCGCACAGCCACAGAGACTGACGAATCATCCAGAGGGTATACGATCTTGGCAGCGCCTGTTCCCACCGGCACTGAAGTGTCAAGTGGATGTCCAGCCACGTCCAGACGAGCCCTCTCTTGAAGGCGAGGCCGAATGGAATAGGGAACTGAATTATGCTCTCTCAGAAGAGAGAGGACCGACCGAAGAGCCGCGGAGATCGGCGTAGAGTCTATTAGGTCGTACTACTTCATCAATTCCTCCCGCAGTCGAAGCTAAAGCAGCGACGAGGGGAACGAACGCATTTTTGCAAATGGACATGTCCTCATATAAATGAGAGGACAACTTAACTGAGGTTATGAATGGAAAGTCACCTCAGTGGCAGCTCAATTCGTCGACACTGAAGCGACAACGATAGACTCTGATATCCAGTCACAATCAAACAGGTCTTCTCCCGAAGGAGAGACCGATGTGATCGAACCTCCCTATACATGTTTGAGCTCCACCGAAGAGGAAGCACCATCATTTCAACCGCAGAAGTGGCCATACCAAGAATTCCATTTGCATCCAGGCGAGCCTTCTCCCGAAGGAGTAGCCGATTGGTAGCATAACCGAGCTCAATCTTTTCAGAAGAGAGAGCAGAGCTCATGCGATCAGAGTGATCAGCAGATGAACCAGATGGAGATGTGATGTCTTTCGAAGGCACGCAAGTTAGAGTACAGATGGAAGTTGCTAACTTGGAAGCAGGGGACGCAGCGATCTTGTCAGCAGGAATCGCTGATGTCACGAATTCGGAACACCAGGAGCTAGAAAGACTCCTGAACAAGTCACTGAAAGATTCGAAGGGATATGTGCGGACTCACGTGCAACATTGAACATCACATCGATGTTGGATCGACGAGGCCCATTAAACAAAGGTACTTCCCTATCTCTGATAGGGATAAGATAAGAATCGAGTGGAAAATGCACGAGCAAGTGAATGAATTGTTGGAGCAGAAGTTCACCGAGTCATCTAATAGTGGTTAGTCGAGTGCAGTGGGCATGTTGCAGGATATGCTGCAGAAATGGAGAAGATGCGACTGAAAGAGAAGGACAGGAGGCCGCCACCGGGAGAATGCGGCCACGCGGCTCGCGGAAAAGTCGCCGCGGAAGCTACTGTCGAATTTCGCGCCAACATATGGTTAACGACAGAACGTTCGTTTTCGTGCCATCATCTAGCGAACGACAGAAATTGCTTACCGAGGTAAGCAACGTCTGAGATGGGGATATAACGAGCCGCGAATAACTCACGAGCAATGCAGCGCGGAGCAAGAATAGACCAGGTGACGCCATCTGGAAACCGCTCGCTTTAACAGGTACGCAGCACAAGCGAGATGGTTCATGCCGTCTCAACCGTGGAGAAAGACAATTATCGCTAACGCTTCCGTGTCGCACACCATGTTTTCTGCTCCCTCGAAGCAATCTTAGCATTTTCTGCCGGCTCGCGCCTGCATGTATTCGCGCTCGCTCCCCTGCAGATTCTTCGTGTGTGGATAAATGAAAGACTGGTAAAAGCACTTATCCCACAACCACCATCAGCTAGCAGGAGAAGGAGAGCCCGTCAGGCGAGAGGAGAAGCTCTGAGCAGCGAGAACGGGAGAAGAAGAGAGCGTGAGAGAGAAGCTCCGACAACGTCTATCTCCACCGACAGCGTGCAGCCCACATAAACACGCAGACGTGAAGAGGATACTCTACGAATAGTTGCCGTGCCCTACGAATATTGACCACGGAAAGGAGGCTTTCGAAGCTGTTTTGAATGATTTTGATTGAAAAGAAACTGATTATATCAATTAAAAAACTTATGAAGGTAGCTTTTATTAGTACAAAAGAAACTGATATAGTCAGTTTCTTTTGTACTAATACAAGCTACCTTCATAATTTCTTTAGTGATAATCCATGCAGTCGAAACTATTATTATAGGTACTAAATAGGCATATTAATCGTATTTTAGCATAATTTGACTGTTAGTCATATTTTAAGCAAGAAATACAGCTTGATTATCATTCTGGGAGTTATGCAGGTACCTTTGTACTAATAAAGGCATCTCCATGAAATTTTTTTTGTCTTCGATTTCACAGAGAATCGCATATATATATGGAAATATTTCTGAGACATCGAAAACAAAAAAAAAATTTATTATTTTTGGTAAAAATATTTCTTTTTATACGTAGAATGCTTGTAACTTTTTTAAAAAAATTTTAAGCCCATATGTTTAAACATGTTTAAAGCTAAATATGACCATGCTGTCAAAATATGCATTATAATAGTTTTTTAATCAATATTTCTAGTTATTTTGATTTTTAAATATGAATATTACTCTTTATCCATTCTACGACCATGGCATTCACTTTTATACTGATAAAAGCCATCTTCATGATTTTTGGTGTGACGGTTCGATTGCTCAAAACCACCTTGTAAAGTATTTTATGATTTTGTATGAGCCTAATTAATCACCGAGTGCCTTAAGGAGGTTGTATGCGTAGATATATGTCATAAGAACAAACATTTGCTACTACTATTTAATCTCACATAATGATATAAAAGTCAATATATTATAAAATAAGGGGCTTTTGTCATTGAATGCATATATATATATATATATATATATATATATATATATATATATATATATATATATATATATATATATGCATTCAATGACAAAAGCCCCTTATTTTATAATATATTGACTTTTATATATATATATATATATATATATATATATATATATATATATATATACATATATAGTACATCAGACCAGCCAAAATGAACAAATTAGTGCGCACCTAATTCTCAATTTTGTCTGCCAATTTTTTATATGAAAGTAGGTAACAAAAGAAGCTCTCAAAACAAATTTTAGCCCCTAAGGTCCCATGTGTGACCTACTAGAATGTCTTGAATTTTCTAGAATGGTCAACAAATGGTTATTATCCAAAAATTCTAGAGAACGCCCAATACCATCATTTTGAATGCACCAAGACAGTATTTCTTCGCTTTTTTATAATATTCAAGAAAAATATTATTAGACGACCCAGGCAGTTCAATGGATCACCTATACAAAACTGAATATAAACCCGAAACTTTCTATTTTTTAGGTTATGTTTGATTGTATGCAATTTTATCAAATCAACTTAAATTTAGATCTAGCATCTCAAATTCTTCACCTTAAAAGGATCTTCAATTCTATTTTTGGTACGTTCAAATCCGTTAAGGATAACCAAAAAATCAGCCCATACAATAAAGATAATTTTTCGAACATCATCATGTTGGCACCCCTGAAACTTGTGTCTATATAAACCATTTTAACTCTAGCTTTCAGAAAACATAGTTTAAACATTCTAGAAAACAAAGCACTTTGTTTTTTTTTGTATTGTAAGTACAGCATGACTGAATTTTTTTTAGCCTGTTTTTTCCACCTAAAGTAAACAACATACGATGAAAGTCTAACATAATTTACGTAAGGTATTATTCATTTAGAACAATTCTACGAACAGAAAACAGAAATCTGATATTAAGACCTTTAATTTGAGTGATCGGAGAATCATTGAGGCTATTTGAATAAAAAGTTACGATAGATTCAAAATTGTGAAAAAATTTAGGTGGAAAAATGTGAATTTCGTCAAATAAGTCAATTTCTTTTATTTTATTCTCGTAACTGACTTATAGTACAATTTGAAATCTTCTTTTATCTTAAAATATATATCTAAAACGGTCCTTGAAATTTTTTTAACATTATGGCTTGTGGCGCTCAGCTTAAAATTTTATACATTTTGCAAATACTGTAAAAAATACAAATAATAAAGATTTTCAGTTTGGCATAAATCCTGAACTAATAGAGATAGGGAAACACTTTTTTACATATTCTGGGTATGTAATACATAATTTCTTAAAGTTTCAGAGTTTCTAAATTTTTCGCGTGCTTACTTGACGTGGAATTAGACATATATATGTATTGGTTTCCCCTTGTTTTTTTATCTTAAATTTTTCATCAGAATTTTTTCACAAAAAACGATTTTATTTTAATTTTTTTATATACATCCTTGCATACTACACGGTAAATAATATTGTTTCTTACTCTGTATTCAAAAAATTGCTTAAAATGTATGTCAAAATAAATATAATAAATTTTCTTATCTAGACACGAGTGCCGAGTAATATGTCATATCATTTCACTCTGCATATCATCTCAATTGCTTGCACAAAAAAAAATTTTTGAGAGAGAGACACAGTTGCATATGGGTCAAGTGAGCACACTATTTCCTGCACTGCATTTTTCCCACGCTCCTGCTCCTAATGCATCCTCGTTTTTCAAGCCGTCAAAATCGCTAACCATGGTTACCTTATTTAGTGGTGGGATGTCTAATAGGATCTCTTGTGACCCTTGACGAAAATTCCATATATTAGCCTCGGTTTGATGATGGAGTAATAGAACCACCTTACTTTATCCGGTCTCAAGCCCCAGGTGGTGCCGAAAGCCCTCCTGCACGCCTAGAACGTCCTAATAGTCTTCTTATATTTTATCCTTATGTAACCACCCCAATTCAGTTTAGAGTCAATCGTAACTCCCAGGAATTTGGCTATTTTGATCAGGCTTATGGGACCTCTTTCCAGGTGAAGTCCCTCTACTGGCTACACCTTGTACCTAGTTGTGCATAGCATGACGTTAACTTTATTAGGGTTTACTCCCAGTTTTATCGACTTGCACCAGGTGTCTACAAGACTTAGCGAGTCGTATATTAAGTATGTCAGTGCCTTCTTGTCATCCTCTCTTACCATTGTCACGATGTTGTCTGCGTATACTTGTGCATAGACAGCTGCTTCATTCAACATCCAAATCAGTCTATCCACAACAAGCCACCACATCGTGGAAGATATGACGCCTCCTTGTTGGCACTCCTTACCTACCTTACCTTTCTTTGTATGAGATCCCCGATGTACCTCAATCGCTCTACAACTCTGCATGCGCCAGATCCACCCAAAGAGGATCTTTGGAACTTCATGTACCCTCATGTCTTCTGCAATTGCCTCCCTGGTCGTGTGGTTAAATGACCCGTCTGAATTGAAAAAAGCCTCCAACATGCTCTTAATTTCCATCCCATCTGTATGTAGTTTACTGCATCTGCCAGCGCCGTGTATACCAATATTCTCATCTGGTAGGCATGTTGCCTGCACTACAGCGGTGCTCCAAGCCCAATGATGTTTCCTTTACTTGTCTTCTAACGAAGTCAGGCTGATCGGTCGGAAGTCCTTAAGTTCTGAGTGCTGCGCCATCCCTGGTTTGGGGAGAAAAACCACCTTTGCCAATCTCCATCTTCTCGGTACATAACCTAAAGTCTGACATGCTCAAAACAGCTTTCCAGTACTGCTACAAGTGTTTTCTGCCCTGTTGCAATTGTTCTATTCTCCTTCTATCCATTATGTAGCTTGCTAGTCTCCAGTCCTCGCCCCAGGCTCGAAGTCGAATGTCCACTTCTTTATCCCGTACTCGGCAGTCGTAAAAGTGAGTCCTGAGTAATCTGCAGAGTCTCCTGTCCATTTTCTGCTCATGCTCCTGATTCTAACTTAACCAAGTCCGCCGCCGGTTCCTTTGGGTTTTGTAGAACCCTGCATGTACAACTTAGCCATATTAGATATATCCTTCAGGCCACTGCAGTGTCCTTTCTACCCCTGCACCTTGGCAAGCTGAATCTCCTTTTTATATTCCCTTTGTGCTGCCCTGTATAGTCCGAACAATACTGAGCAGAGAGAGAGAGAGAGAGAGAGAGCGTCTATTGCAAAATTATTAACTATTAAAAAAAGTAATAAGAAATGCATGGAAAATCAGCGATTAAAGCAAAATTAAAATCTTCAATTTTTTATGTATTTTTTATCACTTTCGTATACAATTAATAATTTTGCACGAGATTGATATTTTTATATGAAATACAGCCAAAATTAAAGATATTTCGTTTTACTTTTACCTACTTTTGGGTTATTTTTTCTGAGTAAAAATTTCCGGAGTTATGATCTGCAGTAGAGGTACCATTTTTTCACTAAGAAACTGGTTTTTGGGGCATAATTAGCTATATTTCCATAACAGAGGCTCATTAGGCAAAACGCGGGATGCTCTGGTTCATTTTTAGGCACCAGAAAACAGCTCTCAAAGCTTCATCAAAATTCGCGACCCAAACTTCGTACACTCTCCTTGTGAGCACTTTTGGTCGCTGCCTACCATAGACCTAAAAAATGTGAGGCTCCAGCAGGGTTATAAGTCCAGGTAGTACCATCTTTAGCTAATGTAAAGATAACATGTTTGATGTGTTGAGAAGCTTCATCGAGTAATTGACGAAGATCTGAGTTTGCGCCGATGAAATTAATACCCCTATCACTAAATAACTCAGCACAATGACCACGGCGAGAAGTAAACCTATGGAATGCAACGATGAAAGCTTCGTGTGTATAGTCTTCCACATCTTCAAGATGCACTGCTCATGTGCTCATGCATACAAAGACAGAAATATACCCCTTCTTTGTACCTCTACCTCCTGATTTAAATAACCGTAGGCTAATGGGCCCAGCATAATCGACTTCAGAGCGATGAAAGGAGATACCTCTTCATCTAACAATAACTCTGCAAGTTCTTATTACGGAAAAATGACCGAAAAGATGAAAAAAGTAGGAAAAAAGAGCTTTACTTTAAGTTCTATTACGTCTAAAAATATTAATCTGATCAAAAGTTATTAACAATTGACGATGGCTACTGAAGATACATGGTAAATCAACAAATTTAAAAGAGTTAAATTTCTTTGAATATTCATGTAATTTCGGTTACCATTTTCAATTGTAAATAACTTTCGATCAGATTAATATTTTTATACGTTACGGAACTTAAATTAAAGGTGTTCTTACCTACTTTTTATTATATTTTGAGTCATTTATCCATAATAGAAACTTGTAGAGTTATGGTCAGAAGAAGAGGTATCTTTTCTCATTGAAACAACGAGTATCTCGAGTAAATTACCTCACATCTCGAGAAGGGCTCATTAGAATTAATTACGGGTACTAGGCTTCATTTTTGGGTACCAGAAAATACCTCCCGATGTCTGACCGAATTTTGTTTCCCGGAGTGTGTGCCCTCTTCTTGTGAGTACTGCACCGCTGTTTGAAGAGGATTTAGCGCGAAAATCAGTATTAATTTCAGTCATTTATATCTTTCAACCACGATGGCCCTTGCTACCAGAGTGGCTGTTCTAGGAAATTTGTAGTATCTATGCCTCGTGGCGCTACATCGGCGTGGTTATCACTAGAACGCACGTGATGTCAATGAGCCTTAGACATTAGAGTAAGTATCTCAGAAAAGCGAATTCCTATGAAGACCTGCCAACGCCAGGGATGATCTGATAGCCAGTGAAGAACGTCCATCAAATTTGATAAAAAATGTATACTATTGATAGATATTGGCATGACCTCAAGCAAATGATGAGAATTCGAAAATATCAATATAAGGCAATGGCTGGGTCATAGTAGATACTAAAGCAGTCTCATTACTTCTATGAGTGGATGTGGATTGATAAGCTGCATTAGTTTCATCCACGGCTGTCTTTTCAGCGTTAGCTAAACCCTTAAGATAACATTTAAATTTACCCTTACGATTAAAAAAAGAATCCTCAACTATATCTGCGAGCTTAGTGGTAGAATAAAGATGATCTTTATCTGGCTTAAGTGTAAGCTGTATGATATCATCATCATTTGCGTTAAATTGTTCAAGATAACTGCCTAAACCTGTTAATCGAGCACGAGCTTTGCCTTCAGTTTATTTGTATTTTCCTTTTGATTTGAAATTGTCATTAATATTGACAATTTTCTTTCGAAGCGCCAGTTGCGACTCGTATAATGCCTCCATTATGAAGAGGAACAATTTCATACTATATCAATCAACTTTTAAATCTTGACTGAGCAGCCCACTATATTTCAGATATATTGAATAATTTCAATAGAAGATATAATTATTATCTACAGGATAATTCAGCCCATTTGATTAAACTAAAAAATTCGACTGAATAATTGAAGATCCAGTAAAATAAAAGGATCAATACCAATTTTCTGAATGTAACGAATTCAGAAAATTTGAATAAGCTATTAACAGGGCTAACCTATAGATTGGCAACTTATATTATATTAAACTATATTCGAGCTCGAGAGAGCAAAAGTTCACAAGAGACTGCTTACAAGCTCAATCTCAATGGTTGTAGTCCCTAAAATCACAAGATTTCAATTTGCAATAGGTTTTCAGTCTTATGTTGATAGTGATACTTCAATAAAGTACCAGAGCACTACACTGATGCGTTTATGCTGATATTATAATCACCGAAACCTCGTATATTTGGGTAGAATTAATGCGTACATATATATTTTAATACAACGTTATTTATTCACTTACTCTCGAACTGTACTCAAACTGTAGAAGTAACAATAATCGAGTTTGTATAATGTACAGATCAAACCAAATCGATAACGAGACAAAATAAAAATTATTTACACAAGCTCGTATAAATTTATTTGAAATAATGTCTGTATCGGCCACTACTAACTCTATTTCATGCCAGGATGGAATGACAAATCACTTCATTCAGGCGATACAAAAATTTTTTAAAATAATGTAAGGTTATTAAAATAGAAAATTGTATCAAAATTAGAATGCGTTTCACCTCAGTATCATTCTACTGGGCTGGTCAAAAGACGCTAGAAAGGACTTGTATTGACCCGATGGTAATAAATCGTGAAAGGTGTACCTATAGGATTGACTGTGATAAATTTCTATTGCAAACCGAAAACTGATTTTCATACAGCGTCTAAATACACCGTTTAAGACGTCCGTGGAAATTCGGTTTGTCATCTGTATGCGAATAAATTAAAAATTTTAAATTCATTTGAATTTGACTTAACCCGTAGTAGGCGATAGTGTCATTGTTTTTAATCAAGATTATTAAGAGAACAGGCCTCGATTAAACCAAAAAAAGAATCTTTTTTGTACGAGACCGGAAAACTTTTTAGGTTTAAAAGTAATCATTCTAAAAAAGTTTATGCTATCAATACACAACAATATCTTAAATTTTACCCGAATAAAACCTGATAATCTTGATCCTACACGTCACAATAAATCTGTATTTTCAATATCATATTTATTAAAGGAACTTTGTTCCTCAACTCCTTCCTCACTCTCTTCTAGGTGACATGATAAACGAAAAATCTTCTTTCGACGGTTATTCGACTTCTCTTAATATCTGTTCCGAAAACAGCAGAGCACTTTTTCGATAAAAATTTCTATTATTATTTTTTTTGTATATACAATTTATTTTTTTTAAATATTAAATTATTTTTTTCAAAAAACCGATTGAATCTCTGAAAAAGAAATAGTAAAAAAAAATTTACGAAAAAGTGTTCTATTAATTTTATAATACACGTCAAAAGGAGTCGAGTAACCGTGGAAAAACAATTTTTCGTTTATCATGTCACATAAAATCGTGTGAGGAACAAAGTTCCATTAATAAATATGGTATTGAAAATAGTGATTTATTGTGACGTATAGGATCAAGATTTTGAGGTTTTATAGCGGAAAAATGTAAGACATTATTAAATATTAATAGCATACAAATTTTCAGAATGATTGCTTATAAACGTAAAAAGCTTTCTGGACTAATAAAAAAATCAGTTTTTGGATTTAACCCAGGCCTCCCCCTTAACGTGCAACATTTATGCATTTTAATAGCTATCAAAAGTAGCTTAGCCCGTTAACTTAATGCAAATATTTTTAAAGTAGTTTGGAAGTAGCTATATTTTAGCAAAATAATTTTTCGATTAACTATCTATCGTTGTTATTTTGTTTTACAGGAAAAAAAAATATTTTTTTTGAATGAGCGGTATTTTGGGAATTAATCATGAAATTTTTAACGTTATTGGCATACTATTGTTGTATATTAGTTAGGTGATTGTTATTAGTAATAGAGATTCACATTAATATTTTAGAACAAATAATTAAATATGTGAATATTTAATTGAGTATTAATAAGCTAAGTGCCAATAAATTAGCAGCGACTTTTTTATTATTTCTAATATGTTAATTTTATTACTTATGAATAATACTTATCCGAACTTTTAAAATTATTTTCAAGTTTGTAAAAGTGGATTATTAAAAAATTTAATGCGATTTTCTTACCTGAACTGCTAAAGAAGCTCTTCTTCGTTCTCCACACGATAGTTGCAATAACTTAGTTGAGCAGCATTTAACTAGACCCAATTCTGCCAGCAGAACTATAATTCTTTGCTTCCTTATCGAAGATGTATACTGTCGGTGCATTTTCATTTGAGCCTAAATACATTTTTTTGTTATTAAAATGAATTGATAATTCTAAATTTATATGTATATCTTAATCCCAAATTTTGTCTATAAACGATCAATCACACTCAACTCTCGTCTTCTCTATTCTCCTATTTCAGCCGTAAGGCTTGGTGCAATTCTATTACACAGCGTATTACCGGGAGTAATACCTCTCCTAATTTTGATTTAAATTTCGAAAATCTCCTATTATATTAAGATTTATAGTATTTGTTTGTCCATCCGTTCGTCCGTTTGTGTATCGATAGTTGCATAGGTGCGGGATGCGTGTGTTTTTTGTTTCTTCTTAATATGCAGTCTGAACTATTGCTGTTGAAGCTGCCTAGCATCACATCAATTATCATCTTGAAGTATTATCCACCATAAGAGTCCATAATTGTAAATTTTTTGATATTTGAACTGGAGTAGTACTCGGCGAAAACTGTTAAAGGTCTTTATTTCTTATATTTGATAATTTCAATTGCGACATCTCTTGGAAATCTAACTATAGTCTTAAAGTCACTGAATAGAATTTTTCCATTGTCAATTTAAATCACAATAATATGATAGTACAAAGCATGAAAATTATTGAGAAGTACATATGAAGAGCGGGTGAACAAAACCGGATAATTTTATTTTTTATCTTTTTGAGTAATTCGAAAATAACTGTCAAGAGTTGTTTTTTTAGAAGTAAAAATATTTACCATGACATTAGATTACTATTAGGAGTAACTATTGGTACCTTTTGTTTTAGTAATTATATATTTAAACCCCGCAAAGTAATAGTTACATGGTTTAAGGAATTATCTAGTTTTGATTGAACCGTATGGAATTATCTGTATGTAAGTATTTATGTATCTAAAGATGTTCAACCGTAAATATCCCGAGTACTATTGAACCATTTTTTATTAAAATAATCGTGTTTATCTTGATATGGTTCTATTTAGGTCACGAAATAAATATTTCTAAGTACTGGGATAGTACGACCCAAGTACAAAGCAAATTATTTGTCTGTCTTAATACCAATAATTTAGAGATGTCTGTTACAATTTCGATGATTCTTTTCTTATTCTACATACAGGATAGTTCTGGACTGATCTCGTGAGAGTTTGTATCGGTACTGGGCCAGTACAATGACGCCAGTATCAGCGAATTGCTACATTTTCCGTGATAATTTTTTTCTTCATAACTCTTTAAGAGTTACAGTCATTTAAGTTTTTACATTTATATATTTGCTGTGGACTAGTATGGGGCCTAGCAATACTAGTAAAATATACATTTTCAAGTCATCGTTTTCATTAATGCTTCATTGATTTTGTTGCTTTAATCAGATCGATATCATCTGTATGATTACGGAGGCTCGAGTGTTTTAAATAAACAAATTTCTTTATTTATGCAGTTGAAACTTATCAGTGTCAATATTTATATATGTTGAAGTAGTATAATTATTGCCAATTGAAGAAAAAGTTACTAAATATGCAAAAACTTTTTCAGTATTCAAGCAATTTTTATTTTTATGGTCTTATTTTGTGTCTTAAATATATTTTCGTAAGTCGACCAAAACAAAATTTTAAAATAAGTTTTGGTTGCTAAGAAAAAGCTTATAGTTTAAAATAAACTTATATGAACTCGCGTAATCTAATTAAACAATAAGCTTTTTTTAGAAACAATAGTGTATTGTGTACCTTGGGTGAAAAGTAGTCTTTTTTCACCCAAGACACTCACCGTATTGTTACGTAAATTGGTGTAAACATATGTTTATAAAACCAAAATAAAATATCATGTAACGGATGGTGGGCGGGTTTCTCATGTGCCGCCAGAGAAGGGCGCGCAGGAATCAAGGAGTCTGGATAATCGGTAAAGTCGTAGCGTTATTAGGATAATGGAGCACCTCTCGCTGTCAGTGTCGCCAGGTAACTAACGCTCGCTCGTTGTCGCGGCGCAACATGTGCGTGTCTTCTGCGCGTGAGTGCTCGAGACCCTGTTGTGTGCGTGCTTGTATGTGAGTCGTGAATGCCTGGTGTTGTCAGTGGGGGCCGCAGCTCCCCTTACATGCTTTGCGAGATGCGCTTATTAAAAAAATAATAAAAATGAATATGAAATATAAACTGATAAAAATAACAATAATATTATTTCTTTAACTTCAGTTCTTATTTCTTGTGTTAGTCTTAGTTTTTGCTGCAAATGTTGTAAAATTGTACTTAAATCTAATAATTATAATTCTTTATAATATACCAGAAGTGTTTAAAAAAAAGAAGAAAAAAAATCTACGATTGATACAATACAAAATTATACTAAGAATTATTAATCTTACTAAATATAAAAATATAAAATTAGACATTTCCGCTTATAGTCGCTCTTCTTCGTATAAGTGCACAGCTTTATTTTCTTGTTTGCTTTTACTTGAAAAAGATTCTTGTTTTACGATTGATTTTTGTGCTTGCTTTGAAATTGATTTTTATTTTACTCAAAATTAATGTTTATTGAAACTTAATTTTTATTCTGAAGTTGGCTTCTATTTTATTGTTGATTTATATTTTTGCGATAGTCCTAAACGGGCCTAGATTTGCATCATCGCGTGAAATGCTTTTCGCTGGAATGTAGCTGCGTACACGTAGATACTCCATCTCGCTATCGCTGCCCCTGTCCTGCCCGTGCCTTCGCATGTGCCTGCCATCATCCGATAACATATTCCTGGTACGTTATTGGAGACAGGAGTGTATTCTAGCTCGACATGCTCCTGGGTGGGGCTCAGGGAATCGAAGTACAAGCGCCTAGATGGGGGAGATAGCTAGGGCATCGTTGCTGAGAGCCTTGTCGAATCTTTTGCGCCTGTTGCGGACTGACGCATTCTCCATGTGTCTGTCGACCATGCGTTTTGTGCAGCGGCGGCTCAAAAAATATAGCCCAGCTAGCTATAAGCATCAATAGGAGGACCACTATGCTGGGTAAGGAATATCCAAATATCGCGGACGAGTGGTCTAGAGTTTGAAACTCTGTGACTAATGACCTATATACGGCCAACTCTCTCGCTTTCTTGGCGATGTCCTTGAGCCCAGTCCCTCCTCGCAAGGTCTCACGTCCGATACCATTTAAGTTCTCTGCTTGCGAGGTAGTTTCAGATTCGATGGCTAGCTTTAGCTCCAATGAGCTGAAATTTGTCTTTTTCATATTTGCTAATAAATTGGAAATATTCAACGGTATCGTCTGGAAATTTTCAATTGTATCTTTTGGCTGGGTCGTGAATACTCTGGATGCTGTTAGTCAGACTTGGCCAAGTGTGCTGAGCATCCTGGGCGTAGTTGGAGTACGCCCGCGCCAAAAATTTCAGCCGTTGTCTGCTCTGCCCTTATACACTGTATGTGTAGATTTTCTTTTGTGGCTGTTGAGTATATCCATGAATTATCTTCATGGAGCCTGAACCAAAACGTGTGTGTGAGCATCTTGAAGCGCACCTCACAGCGCTCCACGTTGCCGAGATCAAGACCTGCTGCTAGTTTGATCTTCGAAGCCACGTTTTCGCGTCTTTCTCTCACTGGTTCAGGGATCGTACAAATTACAGTTCTCTCCAATTTTTTTAACTTGTCGGCTTTTTCGTCTGACACTGGTATGTAAGTTTTTCTTGATTCGCTCATCGCGAAGTAATGCGCCTCTGGCCAGATGTAGGCGGCCATAGTGGGACGCGTTCACTCCGTTCTGAAGTGTTGGTAGTGGCAATGCTCTGAATAAATCGAATTCTTGCATATCTAGCAATGGGACTGCTAGAACGTAGATCAAGTGCATGTCGGAAAACAGCACTGTGAGTTTAGATATTTTCATGATCGGTATGGTTGCAATCTCGCCATCGAGCGACGGAAAAAGCGCGTTTGCTACGGTATTGGCTACCGTTTCTGCTGAGGATTTTATTACCTACGGTGGCATTATACCGAGATGGAAAATTCTCCTAGCTGCGAATAGTACCGCGTCGGTTAAAACCTTCGTACTCAATTGATATTGAAGGTCGTTCTCGGATAAGGCTTCGATGGCTACGCTAACTTTTAATTCATATAATTCCGCTTGTGTATTATTCTCTAGGGTACCTATTGCATTGCGAAGTGTATCGGTCTTCGACTATCTCTGTTTCATTGGCGAGCAGTACGGCTGTTACACGCGTGTCTTTCGCGACAGCTGATATCACGATTCGTAGCTCGGCTTCGCTTTCCTCGTGCATCGTGCTAAACAGAAATTTACTAATTTGTCCAATGAACGGGAGGACCGCACGTCGCTCTCGGTTCGCATTGTCGCCTACCATGTGTGTTAAAAACAGGCTCCCAGCTCTTTCGGCGCTGTAATATTTCTTCGTCGATTCGGGATCGCAGGTAAATAATTTCGGGCCTTGCTCCGCCCTCAAATCTTAAGGACTCGCCCTGGCTTGCAAGGATTTTACCTGCCTCAAAATATGGTTTTAAATTAACTTCTAGGGCGACCTTCCAGTCTGTGCTGGATGTAGTCAAGGGTGCTATTTTCTCTGTAATCAAGCCGGGATTGCCGTCGAGCTGCCTGAGGAATCGCTGGGACGTCCCCGTTGTCAAAATTTTCCGTTAGCTGCTGGATATGAATCTTTAACTAAAGCGTTTTTATTTCGCGGCGCGGCTCGCCCGGTGCCGTGAAAAAAAAACAATAAAAAACGGCTGTTCTATGCTTGTTTATCTGATTGCCTAGCCAATTCGCCGGGCATTTCGAGTTTGTTAACGCGGACGGATTTAGACACGTCGGTGTTTCGTACCGTGACATTGTTTGTCTTGCGATATACCTTTATTATTTCGAAAGGGCCAGTATATTCTTCTGCAAATTTTCCCTTCTTTGGCACCTCGAAGACGTAAACCAGTTCTCCTTCTCGGAAGTGTTTCATATTCAAATTCCTGTCGTAATAATACTTCGAGAAATATTTCGCTTGCACTAAGTTCATGGCTTCTGCCGTCTGTAGGACTATAAGGTGGGACAGCACGTCTTCTATGCAACTCTTATAAAACAGCGCTAACTCTTTAGTTGAGAAGCTCGATGGCATTCATGGTTTGAATCCGAACACGAAATCGCTCGGCGTGTAGCCCGTGCTCTCGTGTTCGGTGCAGTTGTAAGCATGCTGGCATATTGCTGTCCAATTGTCACAGTCAGTTACGTATTTTATATATTTTCTGAGATATTCTGTCAGCGTATGATGCATCCTTTCTATTGAACCATTTGATTGGGGGTGGTAGGCTGTGGTGCAAAACTTTTCGATGCCGAATATCTTGGCAGCACCTCGCCTTCCCTATACATGATGTGCTCTTCTTTACGGGTTTTCCTTGAGGCTTCTTGCCCGTCGGAGTCTTCCGAGCTAGTCTTGTAGTGCTTAGCCGTTTTATCGCGGTCAATTCCTGTTTTCTTTACTGCTAGCGTTCTAAAAATTCTTCCAGGCGGTATACCTGCTTCCTCATCGGGCTCGGGTACATTCTGCTCGTTTGCCAGCTTATGGAGCTCCACTCGCGGAAGTTCGGGAGTCACTACTCCTTCTTTGATGACTGGGTTCCTGCGAAAGAGCGTCAGCATTGGCGCTTTTCTCGCCTGGCCAATAAATTGCTTCAAAGTCGTAGCCTTCAGTCTGTTTAAACGTAGGTCGTGCTGCTTGGTGGTGTGAAAATACTTTAACGGTTTGTGGTCTCTTACAATAGTGAATTTTCGGCCGAACAGATAGTAGCTGAACTGTTCGGTGGCAAAGACTATGGCCAATAACTCCTTGTCGCAAGTGAGATAGCGGAGTTCGCTGCCTTTTAGACAGCGCGATGCATAGACACAGGGCTAGTCCTGGCCCAACTCGCCGTGCAAAAGTACGGCTCCTAGGGCCCAACCTCGTTCGATACCATAAATGATTTCGATAAATCTGGTGTTCTCGACACTGGCTCGCTGCATAGCATGGCCTTGAGTGTTTCGAACGCCTCTTGCTGTTCTGGACCCCACTCAAACTCCACTCCTTTTTACAGAAGTTTAAACATTGGTCGGGCTATTTTAGCAAAATTTTTAATAAAGCGCCAATAGTAGCTGAAGAAACCAAGCGCTTGTTTTGCTTTCTTTGCGTCAGTTGATAACCGGTATTGGTCCACAGCGGCTATTTTCTTAAGGTCTGTTTTTATCAGCCCGCTACCGACTATATGACCCAGCACGAGCGCTTCTTTCTTTAAGGGGGGAGTCTGGTTAAGGAGCCGAAAATAAGCGTTTTATCAGCGATTTTTTTGAAAGGGAAGGAAATGATTGCGTTAAACGAAATTTTGAGAACATAATGTACTATATTTTATCTTTAAATAACAATTTATGTTATTAAAAAATATTAAAATTTCTTCAAGTTATGACCATTTTGCCGGAGCGCCTGGAGTCTAAACTTTCTAATCGGTGCCGGTGTGGAGGTCGTGCGGTGCGTCTGAAACAGTCGAGACAAAATTATTTAATTTTTATAAGTTATTTATTTTCTATATGAACTCAAAAAATACCGAAGAAGTTGTTAAATTCCAAATTTTTTCAAAGTTTGAAAAAAAATTCACTTTTTTAAAAAAAAAAATTCACTTTAAGTTGCAAAAAAAGTAGTTTAAATAATACTTTTGTCCAACTGTTTTAGTTCAAATAGAAGATAATTTAATACTGAAGCTAGATAACATTGATTTTTTTCGATCGGACGTATATTCTTTTTGCTATCACCGGCACCGTTTTCTAAAAATCGTAAAAATGAAAACTCGAGAAAACGCGCTTTAAAGTTTTCGGTCCAAAAAAATATAAGTTTTTGGGTATTTACAGAAATTATAGGTTAATCAGCTATCCCTGGGCCATACATTAGTCCTTCCTCTTCTTCAAAAAACTCGTTTTGGCTGAGGGTTTCCAATCTTCGGGCTGTACGAGCCTTCTTGCTAGAAAATGATGCGCGCCGGTTCTCCCGTGTTATGCGCTCAGCATCGACGGCGTCAGCAAAATTTTTGCACTGCTGCCCGATGATGATATTGAGGAGCTGCATGGTGGAAAGTACAGCAGAGTAGCCCTCGTTAAAAATGCCTGCAGCCATATATGCTGCAATTTCGACGATTTTATAGCCGGAATTCAAATGTTTCGGACTTAGGCGCTACGCAATCGAATTGAACGTTTCGTTGGAATTTTGAGTGTGGCCGCCTAAGCACCGCCACATTAAATCGTCATTAGACTTCATAAATTGGACGAATGTGCTTCTCCACGGTTTCATCGATTAATCTCGCCGGATGTTTCTAAGATGCAAGATTATTCGCCGCTTGAGCCTTGAGATGAAACACTTGTCAAACGATTTCCGCGAAATTTCCGCTTTCGCGGTTCCGCAGCACGCTGTCTTTTAGATCGATCACCTTTCGGGTAGCTTGACAATTCGATGTGTACTCGGCAAAATCAAAAGTGAATCTGAAAGCTGACGCTACAAACAGCAGTGTAGAAGCCGATGCCGAGAGCTATAGTATACCGTTATATTGTATACCGTTCTCCCTACTACTACTCAACACAGACCTTCTAGAAACTCCAAATAATGTTTCAAAGGACGGTTGGACCTTTTCAGGTATATACGAGTATAGTTGAATAATAGAATACAACGAGGGGCGGAGCGCGGGCAGACCCGAGCATTCGCACCTGCTCGATGCTCGGCCACTAAAACTGCTCTAGCTTCGGAAATGTGTCGAATTGGCCTCTAAAATTTTGAAGACATATTCTTGGATAGTTTTGGAATAGATTTAAGAGAAAAAAAATCGATTTTTTATAGCCGTTAAAGCAGAGTCCCCCCTTAAAAACTGACACTTTTATGGCTGCACTGTCAAGTTGGCCTCAAGTAATTTTTTCAGCACACGACATAATCTTGTGTTATGCTGTTTTAGCGTCTCGCCGAAAACCATAAAATCGTTGAGATAAATCTCGACCTCTTCCCCTTGCAGGCCTGCCATAGCTAATGACATGGCCTTGACGAAGGTCAAGGTGGCCTCCTTGAGACCCATCGCGATTCTTCTGAATTCGAGCATCTACTGCCCGTGCTCACCGTCGGGAGCATGGAAAGCCGTAAGATATGCTGAATCGGGATCTCGATCTGGTGATAGCCCTGATTCAGGTCCATTACTGTTATATAATTGGCTGAAGCTAGGTGTTCTAATATTTCGCTTGTAAACGGTAAGGGGTGGCAGCTGCCTTCTGTTTCGTCGTTCAAGGCTCTGAAATCCGTGACCAATTTAAACTTCCTATTGCCTTGCGCATCTGGCTTTTTTTGCACGATCCAAAGCGCTGAAGAATGGTTTGACCTTGACGGTACAACTATATTTTGCTCTCACAATTTGTTTAACTCTCTACTCATATTCTCCTTTAGGGCTGGTGGTAATCGTAATCTATTCGATTGTATTACCTTGTTCGATTTAAGTTCGATTTTGTGCTGGATCAAGTGAGTCGTAGGAAGGTGCTCTTCTTCGAGGGCAAACACTCCTGCATACTCGTCGACGATTTCCGTGATGTAATTTATCTCTTCTTCATTGCATCCTTCTAAATCTGCCAGCTCTAGAATTTTCTGCACCCTCTTTTTACGCAGATTACTGTTGTATAGCAGCTTGTCGTTTAGGTTCCTTAATTCTTTATACTTTTCTCTTTGTTTATCTACCTCGTACATGCGTCTCAATCATGCCGAAAAATTAGCAACCTTATCAGCTGAGCCGTCCACGTCGGCTTAAGAGAGCGGGTTCTCTACGTTCGTTTCGCATTCTTGCAACCCAACTATCGGGGCATCAATCGAGATCTCCTTGTCGGTAATATTTATGTGCACTGCGTGAGCTCTGCTGTTCCTTACTTCGGCAATCAAATTACCCAATTATACATTTTTATGCAGTTTCATAAGTAGAACCCAATCTACTTTTACGTCATTGTTTGCAACCTTGGCATTGCTTATCATCTTTACTTTTGGCGGCATGGTTAATCTCTGATTCGTCTGAAGTTGTATGGACGTACTGCCGTGTCTAAGACTGTTTGTGGCTGCATCTACGCAGACTTCAAAGCGGTCTATTATATCCCGTTCAATTATTTACGAATTTTCTATTGGGAAATCGTCGGATACTACGTGGACTATGCACTTAAGACCTTGTAATACAATACTTGTAAATTTTTTCAGATTTTTTTTAAGTCCATATGTTTAAAGTTGTTTGTAGCTAAATATGACCGTACTTTCATACCGTTTTTTTACAAATATATATACACATATATATGGATAATTCTCTGGGAAAACAAGAACAAAATAATTTTTTTTTCTATTTCGGCAAAAGTGTGCCTTTTGGTATATAAAATGATCGTGAACTTTTTTACATTTTTTAAGCCCATATTTGAGGTTATTTGAAGCTAAATACGACTTTATTGCCAAAATGTGCTTTATAATAATTTTTTAACAATATTTCATGTTATTATAATTTTTTTTTATCTAAATATTGCACTTCTGCCATTTTGCAACTATGGTAGTCACTTTTGCATTAAAAAAGTTATTTTCATAATTTTTATTGAAATGGATCCCGTGATCAAACCCACTTTTTTGTGTGTGCGTGTGTGCGTGCGTGCGTGCGTGCGTGTGTGTGTGTGTGTGTGCGTGTTAGTATGTAGCATATCACCATTCGTTCAATCTGGGGTATAATATTTCTAAACTTTGAACAGACATTTGCTATAAATACCCGATGTGCGCTTAAAAGTTTCAGCGAAAATGGACGGATACATTTTATTTATGTCCAATTTTCAAAATTTAAGAATTTTCAAATTTCAGTCCTTCGAATTATTTGTCAATGCAGGTATGGGTTTTGGGAATCGAACTTTTTACACAATACAGTACTCATAAAATCCTTCATTTCAGAACCGAAATGATTTCATATGAGTCGTTCCTTAGTTGTTACATGTGTGACAAAAATTATTGATAAATACACGTATGGTACGAGGGTAGTTCAATAAGTCTTTAGAATAAAGTATAAAAACAATTTTTTTTGGGTAAATTTTTTTTTATTTTTCAACATAATCTCCTTGGAGCTCTATACACTTGGTCAATCGCTATTTAAGTTTTTTTAATCCTTCAGAAAAGTGCGTTTACGGAAGTTCCTCAAAATAAGCACTTACAGAGGCAATGACGTCTTCGTTGTCCGTAAATCTCTGTCCACCGAGCCATTTTTTCAAGTTTGGAAATAAGAAAAAGTCACTGGGGGCTAAATCTGGTGAATACTGTGGGTGTTCGACCAATTCGAATTTTAGTTCTTCAATTTTAGCCATTGAAACGAAGCATGTGTGAACTCGGGCGTTGTCGTGATGAAAGAGAATTTTTTTTCTCGCCAAATGTGGTCGTTTTTTTTTAATTTCTTCTTTCAGCTGCTCTAATAATGACGCATAATACTCACCAGTAATTGTTTTACCCTTTTCCAAGTAGTCAATAAGTATAATTCCACGTGCATCCCAAAAAACTGTAGCCATAACCTTACCAGCTGACTTTACGGTCTTTGCCTTCTTTGGAGCTGGTTCGCCTGTGGAAATCCACTATTTGGATTGTTCCTTTGTCTCAGGAGTGTACTGGTGTATCCATGTTTCATCCACAGTCACAAATCGACGAAAAAATTCCTCAGGATTCCGACTTATGCGCGTCAAAAGAGCCTCAGAGGCGACCACTCTATTGCGTTTATTCTCAGCTGAGAGCAAACGCGGCACCCATCTTGCCGATAGCTTTTTCATGCCTAATTTTTCATGTAGAATTGAAACAACTGCACCTATAGATATCCTTGTGGCCTCAGCTAACTCACGCACTTTTAATCTTCTATCCTTCAACACCATATCGTGGATTTTATTGATGATTTCGGGAGTAGTTGCTTCTACGGGCCTTCCTGAACGTGGTTCGTCACTTATTGATGTACGACCACGCTTAAATTCATTTACCCAGTTATAAACCGTTGCTAAGGCAGGGGCAGATGTGCCATGAACTGAGTCCAATTCATTTTTTATCTCATATGGAGTTAAACCCTTTAAATAAAAATGTTTAATTACCGCTCTGAACTCGTTTTTTTCCATTTTTCTTAACAAGCAATTTTTTTTTCTTCAATTGGTTATAAAAACACGTAAACTCAGAAGATGTGGACTGTGACTGCACCATATATCTAGTCGGGAGTGGTGCTGACTGAAAACAGATGATTTGGAGCGATTCGTGCGCCATCTGTTGGTCATTCTAAAGACTTATTGAACTACCCTCGTATATATATATATATATATATATATATATATATATATATATATATATATATATATATATATATATATTGGTGATTCTCTGGGAAATCGAGATAAAGAAAAAATTATTTTTTATTTCTTCGGTAAAAATGTTCCTATATATATATATATATATATATATATATATATATATATTGTTATGTAGAATATATGTGAATTTTTTCAGAATTTTTGAAACCCTTTGGTTCAAAGTTGATTAAGGCTAAATATGAGCACGAAGTCATGTTTTACTTTTTTAAGCAAATTTGAACCTCCATTTACTGAAAAAAATTAAATCTGTTTAAAAAATAGCAACATAGAAATTTTTAGAAAATTTTCTGAATTTTACATGAAAAATGGTTTCAAAACCTTTTAATGACCCTTTATATTAATTAAACTCATTTTCAACCTTAAAATCCTGAAAAAAGTGTGTTTGATTACTCGAATAATTACAACAAAAATCATGAACATAGCTTTTTCAGTACAAAAGTGACTACCACAGTCGCAAAATGGCAGAAGTGCCACATTTACATAAAAAATCAAAATAACATTAAATATTGTTAAACAAATTATTAAAATGCACATTTTGGCAATAAAGTTATATTTAGCTACAAACAACTTTAAATATATGGGCTTAAAAAAATCTGAAAAAATGTACTACTATTTTACATACTAAAGGGAACAGTTGCGACAAAATAAATTTTTCTTCTTTTTTTGTTCTCGATTTCCTATAGAATCGTCCATAAAATCCTATTCCCTCTTTCTTTCTCTTTGAATATATATATACGAAAAGAAAGAAAGAGGGAATAGGATTTTGGAAGGAAGACAGGAAATACCGTAAGCATGTGAGGAATAGGGTGAATGGATGAGAAGTCTGGAATGTGAAGGGGAAGGTTGCGGTGAAGGTCATGGAGGGGGAGGGGGGTGGGTAAAAGGAATGAAAGAGAGAGAGAGAGAGCGTATGCAATTGCACGTTCTCTCGCATAGTTATTGAATAGGTTGAAATGACTTGAGTATGAGGAAGGGGACGCTGTTGTATCCACATGCACATACGCATGTGTAGTTGTGTCGTATTTTACTGAATTTTTCATTTAAAAATCATCTGACATTTGTCAAAATGGACTCTTTCCTATAGCCACATATTTTGCCATGATATTATTATATAATTTTTTTTATGTAAATATACAAATCGCTGCCAATTAATTGGCGCTTAGCTTCCTCGAACTAAATTAATTGTTCGAATATGAAATTCTTTGTTCTTACATATTAATTTTGAATTTCTATATATTTCCGAAATATAACCGTTTAAACTAAAAATTTCGCTTTCGTAAAGAACGAAAGAAGGAAAAGAGCATATCCAAAATTTGTGGTTGTAAAATATAGATAATTTTTTGCTCTTTTTAATGCATTTACACAAAATTTCTTTTGAATTTGGAATCTCATTTAACATTGAAAAAAATGAACCCTGTTTGGTTATAAATGACCGCGCTCTTCTCGAGATATAAAAAATCAAAATAGAAATTTATAAAAAAACATAACCTTAATATCTCAAAAAATAGAAGATCTCATGATCTGAAAAAACATACAGGTCATGAGAAAGTAAAAAGCTATCTTTTCGTAAAGTTTCAAATAAAATCCTGCCAATTTACTTTAGTTATCATCGGAGAACAAAAATCGATTTTTTTATAAAAATTTTTGGTTTTTCTTTACAAAAGAAAAAGGTTAATACTCAAAGTTTACGGAACATTCCTCTCCATATTCCTAATCATCTCAGATTTTTTAAAAAATTTTCCATCATATGTTTTCCAGTTATAACCATTCCCTCCTGAAAACGCCCCATTGAAAATAATTAGAACGAATTAAAATTTAATCGGATTTAATGCATTTTAATCTATTGAATTCGAAAGTACATTTCAATCCGGAAAAGCTTTATCCGCTTTAATCATTTAAAAATCCAAATTTAAATTTTATCTTATCGAATATCATTTTTTCGTATTAACTTTAATTGAGTTGAATCCGTATAAATGCTACTTTCAACTTAATCGGTTTGAATACGAAAGGTTTGTACAGCATTTTAATCTGATTCAATTCGTTTAAATTATTATATTACGTCAATAAATTGAATCCGATTTAATGAACTAAATCCGGATTTATGTGTATCGTTTTGAATAATTCAATGTTGTATTTCATCAATCCTGTTTAATGCAAGATATTTGGACTTATTCTGAATCCGCTTTAATATGCAATTAACGGATTAGGCAAATTAATCCTTTTTAAGTAATAATATTGTAATACAATTGAATCGTTTTCAATTACACATATATACGATGGTCGTTCAATAATTCCTTAGAAAATCCAAGAGATGGCGCTCGTAGTATCGAAAATGAATGTTTCTTAGTTAGGAGCACTACTAACTAGATATCTGTTAAATTTTCAGCTCTATCCGTCACATAGTTTCATTTTTATTGTCGATTGAAGTAAACAACTTTCGCTTATTAATAACAATGCAAAAAAGTGAGTTTCAAGCGGTGATTAAACATCAATATTTAAAGTCTTAACACCGAAAGAAATCAAAACTGAGTTGGATGAAGTTCATGGCACATCGGCTTCTGTGTTTGCAACTGTTTACAATTGGGTGAATGAGTTTAAACGTTGCCGTACATCCACAAAAGATGAACATCGTTCGGGACTCCCAGTGGAAGTGACTACCCCCGAAATGTTTGACAAAACCCACCATATGATTTTAAGTGATCGACGAATGAAAGATCGCGAAATAGTTGAGACCACAGGTATATCGTAAGGTACAGTCGCTTCAATTTTGCGCGAAAAATTGGGTGTGAAAATATCTCGGCAAGGTGGGTGCCGCGTTTGCTCACAGTGAAGAATAAACGCAATCGTGTGGTCGACTCGGAGGCTGTTTTGGCGCTTTTCCGTATCAATCCTGAGGAGTTTGTGCGTCTATATATAACTGTGGATGAAACATGGATACACTACTACACTCCAGAGATAATGGAACAGACAAAACAGTGGATTTTTGAAGGTGAACGGGCTCCGAGGAAGGCGAAGATGGTGAAATGGGCCGGCAAGATGATGGCCACGGTTTTTTGGGATGCACGTGGCATCATCTACATCGATAACTTGGAAAAAGAAAAGACGATAACGGGAGAGTATTATGCATCGTTTTTGCGCCGGTTGGACGAAGAAATCAAGGAAAAACGTCCTCATTTGAAAAAGAAAATGATCCTATTTCATCAAGACAATGTACGGGTGCACAATTGTGCAGTTTCGATGGCCAAAATTATTGAATTAATGTTCGAATTATTACAACATCCACTGTATTCACCAGATTTGGCCCCCAGGGACTTATTCTTATTTCCAAACTTGTAAAAATGACTTGACGGGCGATGGTTTACGCCGAATGAGGCGGTCATCGTCCAAATAAATACTTATTTTGGGGAGCTTCCGAAATCCTACTATTTGGACGCCTTAAAACATTTGGAAAAATGATTGGAAAAATGTATAGAGCTAATAGGAGATTATGTTCAAAAATAAAAAAAAATATACCCTAAATTTTTTTTTTCTATCTTTTTAAGGACTTATTGAACAACCCTCGTACATCAACAATCAAATCCGTTTTAATACGGTTAAAAGAGACTTCTTCGTAATCTGTTTTGATCTTCATTTGACGAATAAGCAATTAATTATTTTTATTAAATCCGTTTTAATGCGCTGAAAATAGACTTCTTGATAATCGGTTTTTAACTGCATTTGATTCATTAACAATTCAATTTGTTTTAAGCAGTCGTGCCGAATAAGATTAAATTCTTTTTAATACAATTATATATAAGTTAGAAATCAAATACAGTTGAATGCTTTTAAATCACTTTCTTAATTTTTAAAATTAGCAGATTAATCCGTTCTAAGTAATAATATTAAAATATGATTGAATATTTTTAAATGATAAAAGTATGTTAATTACAAAGGTGTTTTGAGAATCCTGCTTAAGCTGTATTTTAGTAATTAACACATTAATTATTCTTAATCGATACTAATAGAATAATCATTCACTTCTCCAAATGCACTATAATTCATCAAGTGTTCTCTTCTATTAAAATAATTTTCATTACAGATTCAAGCTCTACCGATTTGACAAAAAATTAATCGTTTAATTAATCAATCTGTCGAACAAGTGTCGCAAACTATCGAACAATTGTCGAAGTATGTCTAACAAGGGTCGAAATCTATCGAAAAAGAGTTGAAATCTGTCGAAAAAGAGTCGAAATCTGTCAAACAAGTGTCGCAATGTGTCTAACAAGTGTAGAAATCTATCGAACAAATGTCGAAATTTGTCGAAAAAGTGTCGAAATCTGTCGTGCAAGTGTATAAATCTGACGAACAAATGTCGAAGTATGGATAAATCTGCGGACCAAGTGTCGAAATGTGTCGAAGAAGTGTCTAAATCTGTCAAACAAATCTTGTAATGTGTCAAACAAGCGTGGAAATCTGTCGAACAAGTGTCGAAATCTGTCGAATAGGTTTCGTAATGTGTCAAACAAGTGTAGAAATCTGTCGAACAAATGTTGAAATCTGTCGAACAAATGTTGAAATCTGTCGAACAAGTGTCGAAGACTGCCGAGCAAGTCTCGAAATTTGTCGAACAAGTGCCGAAAACTATCGACCAATTGTCGAAGTATGTCAAACAAGGGTCGAAATCTGTAGAACAAGTGTCGATGGCTGTCGAACAAGTGTCGAAATGTATCGAAGAAGTGTCGAAATCTGTCGAACAAGTGTCGAAGTCTGTCGAAAAAGGGTCGAACTCAGTCGAACAAGTGTTGGAGTCTGTCGAACAAGTGTCGATATCTGTCGAAGAAGTATCGAAATCTGTCCAACAAGTGCCCAAATCTATCGAACAAGTGTTAAAATCTGTTGAATAAGTGTCGAAATATGTCCAAATATGTCGAACAACTGTCGAAATCTGTTGAACAATTGTAGAAATCTGTCGAACAAGTTTCGTAATGTGTCAAACAAGTGTAGAAATCTGTCAAACAAGCGTAGAAATCAGTCGAACAAATGTTGAAATCTGTCGAACAAGTGTCGAAGACTGCCGAGCAAGTCTCGAAATCTGTCGAACAAGTGCCGAAAACTATCGACCAATTGTCGAAGTATGTCAAACAAGGGCCGAAAACTATCGACCAATTGTCGAAGTATGTCAAACAAGGGAAGAAATCTGTGGAACAAGTGTCGATGGCTGTCGAACAAGTGTCGAAATGTATCGAAGAAGTGTCGAAATCTGTCGAACAAGTGTCGAAGTCTGTCGAAAAAGGGTCGAACTCAGTCGAACAGAGTCTGTCGAACAAGTGTCGATATCTGTCGAAGAAGTATCGAAATCTGTCCAACAAGTGTCCAAATCTATCGAACAAGTGTTAAAATCCGTTGAATAAGTGTCGAAATATGTCCAAATATGTCGAACAAGTGTCGAAATCTGTTGAACAATTGTAGAAATCGGTCGAACAAGTGTCTCAGTCTGTCGAACAAGTATAAAAAGTGTCAAACCTGTCGAAAACTGTCGGAGGATGTCGAACAAGTGTCGAAATCTGCCGAACAAGTATCGAAATCTGTCGAACAGGTATCGAAATCTGTCGAAATCAGTTAAACAAGTGTCGAAGCCGGTCGAAAAAATGCCGAAATCTGTCGAACAAGTGTTGAAATCTGTCGAACAAGTGTCGAAATCTGTCGAGCAAGTGTTGAAATCTGTCGAACAAGTTTCGTAATGTGTCAAACAAGTGTAGAAATCTGTCAAACAAGCGTAGAAATCTGTCGAACAAATGTTGAAATATGTCGAACAAGTGTCGAAGACTGCCGAGCAAGTCTCGAAATCTGTCGAACAAGTGCCGAAAACTATCGACCAATTGTCGAAGTATGTCAAACAAGGGTCGAAATCTGTAGATCAAGTGTCGAAATCTGTCGAACAAGTGTCGAAATCTGTCAACCAAGTGTCGATGGCTGTCGAACAGTGTCGAAATGTATCGAAAAAGTGTCGAAATCTGTCGAACAAGTGTCGAAGTCTGTCGAAAAAGGGTCGAACTCAGTCGAACAAGTCTTGGAGTCTGTCGAACAAGTGTCGATATCTGTCGAAGAAGTATCGAAATCTGTTCAACAAGTGTCCAAATCTGTCGAACAAGTGTTAAAATCTGTTGAATAAGTGTCGAAATATGTCGCAATATGTCGAACAAGTGTCGACATCTGTTGAACAATTGTAGAAATCGGTCGAACAAGTGTCTCAGTCTGTCGAACAGGTGTAAAAAGTGTCAAGCCTGCCGAAAACTGTCGGAGGATGTCGAACAAGTGTCGATGGATGTCGAACAAGTGTCGAAATGTATCGAAGAAGTGTCGAAATCTGTCGAACAAGTGTCGAAGTCTGTCGAAAAAGGGTCGAACTCAGTCGAACAAGTCTTGGAGTCTGTCGAACAAGTGTCGATATCTGTCGAAGAAGTATCGAAATCTGTTCAACAAGTGTCGAAATCTGCCGAACAAGTATCGAAATCTGTCGAACAGGTATCGAAATCTGTCGAAATCTGTTAAACAAGTGTCGAAATCTTTCGAGCAAGTGTCGAAATCTGTCGAACAAGTTTCGTAATATTTCAAACAAGTGTAGAAATCTGTCAAACAAGTGTAGAAATCTGTCGAACAAATGTTGAAATCTGTCGAACAAGTGTTGAAGACTGCCGAGGAAGTCTCGAAATCTGTCGAACCAGTGTCGAAATCTGTCGATCAATTGTAGAAAGTGTCAAACCTGTCGAAATCTGTCGATCAATTGTAGAAAGTGTCAAACCTGTCGAAATCTGTCGAAGCATGTCGAACAAGTATCGAAGTCTGTCGATCAGGTATCGAAATCTGTCGAGCATGTGTTGAATTCCGCCGAAATCTGCCTAACAAGTGTCGAAATCTGTTGAACAAGTGTCCAAACCTGTCGAACAACTGTCGAAATCTGTCGTACAAGTGTCGAGATCTGTCGAACAAGTATCGAAGTCTGTCAAACAGGTATCCAAATCTGTCGAGCTAGTTCGAAGTTAGTCGAAAAAGTGTCAAAAGTGTCAAACCTGTCGAAATATTTCGTAGCATGTCGAAAAAGTGTCGAAATCTGTCGAAAAAGTGTCGAAATAATGATAAATCGGTGGGCCAAGTGTCGAAATGTGTCGAAGAAGTGTCGAAATCTGTCGAACAGGTGTCGAAAACTACCGTACAATTGTTGAAGTATGTCTAACAAAATTCGAAATCTGTCGAAAAAGTCTCGTAATCTGTCGAACAAGTGTCGCAATGTGTCTAAAAAGTGTAGAAATGTAACAAACAAATTTTGAAATCTGTCCAAGAAGTGTCGAAATCTGTCGAACAAGTGTCGAAGTATGGATAAATCTGTGGACCAAGTGTCGAAGTGTATCGAATAAGTGTCTAAATCTGTCGAACAAATGTCGTAATGTATCAAAGAAGAGCGGAAATCTGTCGAACAAGTGTACAATTCTGTCGAATAAGTTTCGTAATGTGTCAAACAAGTGTGGAAAACTGTCGAACAATTGTCAAAATCTGTCCAACAAGTGTCGTAATTTGTCAAACAAGAGTTGAAATCTGCCAAACAAGTGTCGAAATCTGTCGAAAAAGTATCGAAGTCTGTCGATCAGGTATCGAAATCTGTCGAGCAAGGGTTGAATTCGGTCGATATCTGCCTAACAAGTGTCGTAATCTGTTGAACAAGTGTCGAAATCTATCGAACAAGTCTCGAAGTCTGTCGAACAACTATAGAAATCCATCGAACGAGTGTCGAAATATGTCGAGCAATTGTCGATATCTGTCGAACACGTGTCGAAGTCTGGATAAATCTTTGGACCAAGTATCGGAATGTGTCGAAGAAGTGTCGAAATCTAACGAACAAGTATCGTAATGTGTCAACAAGTGTGGAAATCTTTTGAACAAGTGTCGAAATCTGTCGAGAAATTGTCGATATATGTCGAAGTCTGGATAAATCTGTGGACCAGGTGCCGAAATGTGTCGAAGAAGTGTTGAAATCTATCGAACAAGTGTCGTAATGTGTCAAACAAGTGCGGCATCAGTCGAACATGTGTCGAAATCTTTAGAACAAGTGTCGAAATCGGTCAAGCAAGTGTCGAAATCTGCCAAACAATTGCCAAAGTCTGACGAGCAAGTGTGAAACCTGACGAAATCTTTCGAACAAGTGTCGAAATCTGTCGAGCAAATGTCGAAGTATGTCGAATTGGTATCGAAATCTGTCAAACAAGTGTCGAAAGCTGTCGAGCAATTGTCGATATCTGTCGAACAAGTGACGAAGTCTGGATAAATCTGTGGACCAAGTGTGGAAGTCTGTCAAACAAGTGTCGGAATCTGTCAAACAATTGCCGAAGTCTGTCGAGCAAGTGTGAAACCTGTCGAAATCTGTCGAACAAGTGTCGAAATCTGTCCAGCAATTGTCGAAATCTGTCGAACAAGTGTCGAAATCTGTCGAGTAAGTGTGAAACCTGTCGAAATCTGTCGAACAAGTGTCGAAATCTGTCCAGCAATTGTCGAAATCTGTCGAACAAGTGTCGAAATGTGTCGAAGAAGTGTCGAAATCTATCGAAATCTGTCGAGCAAGTGTCGAAATCTGTCCAGCAATTGTCGAAATCTGTCGAACAAGTGCCGAAGTCTGTCGAACAAGTTTCAAACGTGTCGAAATCTATCGAAATCTGTCGAGCAAGTGTCAAAATCTGTCGAACAAGTGTCGAAATGTGTCGAAGAAGTGTCGAAATCTATCGAACAAGTGTCGTAATGTGTCAATCCAGTGTGGAAATCTTTCGAACAAGTGTCGAAATTTGTCGAACAATTGTCGATATCTGTCGAACAAGTGACGAAGTCTTAATAAATCTGTGGACCAAGTGTCGAAGTCTGTCAAACAAGTGTCGGAATCTGTCAAACAAGTGCCAAAGTCTGTCGAGTAAGTGTGAAACCTGTCGAAATCTGTCGAACAAGTGTCGAAATCTGTCGAGTAAGTGTGAAACCTGTCGAAATCTGTCGAACAAGTGTCGAAATCTGTCCAGCAATTGTCGAAATCTGTCGAACAAGCGCCGAAGTCTGTCGAACAAGTTTCAAACGTGTCGAAATCTGTAGAAATCTGTCGAGCAAGTGTCAAAATCTGCCGAACAAGTGTCGAAATGTGTCGAAGAAGTGTCGAAATCTATCGAACAAGTGTCGTAATGTGTCAAACCAGTGTGGAATTCTTTCGAACAAGTGGCGAAATTTGTCGAACAATTGTCGATATCTGTCGAACAAGTGACGAAGTCTGGATAAATCTGTGGACCAAGTGTCGATGTCTGTCAAACAAGTGTCGGAATCTGTCAAACAGGTGCCGAAGTCTGTCGAGTAAGTGTGAAACCTGTCGAAATCTGTCGAACAAGTGTCGAAATCTGTCCAGCAATTGTCGAAATCTGTCGAACAAGTGCCGAAGTATTAGTATTATTAAGATTATAAGGGTCCCCAGTCACAACCATCTCCAATGCAATCGTCGGCGGATTTAAATGGTGAGAAGGTGGACCAACCTGTGGGGAGTGTGAAGCGAATATTTCAGGCAATGGTGGTCCGTACTCCAATAACGAAGGGAAGAGTACCAGTACGACAGATCGTACGAGATGAAAAGAGTCCCCAGTCACAACCATCTCCAATGCAATCGTCGGCTGATTTAAATGGTGAGGTGGCGGACCAACCTGTGGGGAGTATGAAGCGAACATTTCAGGCCATGGTGGTCCGTACTGTAATACCGGAGGGAAGAGTACCATTACGACAGATTGTACGAGATGAAAAGTGTCCCCAGTCACAACCATCTCCAATGCAATCGTCGGATGATTTAAATGGTGAGGAGGTGGACCAACCTGTGGGGAGTGTGAAGCGAATATTTCAGGCATTGGTGGTCCGTACTCCAATAACGAAGGGAAGAGTACCAGTACGACAGATCGTACGGGATGAAAAGAGTCCCCAGTCACAACCATCTCCAATGCAATGATCGGCTGATTTAAATGGTGAGGAGGCGGACCAACCTGTGGGGAGTGTGAAGCGAACATTTCAGGCCATGGTGGTCCGTATTCCAATACCGGAGGGAAGAGTACCAGTACAACAGATTGGACGAGATGAAAAGTGTCCCCAGTCACAACCATCTCCAATGAAATCGTCGGCAGATGTAAATCGTGAGGAGGCGGACCAACTTGTGAGGAGTGTGAAGCGAACATTTCAGGCCATGGTGGTCCGTAATCCAATAGCGGGAGTTATAGTATCAGCACGGCAGACGGCACAAGATGAAGAGCGTCCCCAGTCGATATCATCTCAGAGGCAGCTGTCGGGCGAATCGAAAAACCATTTAAAATTTTAGGCCAAGGGGCCAGGTATGTGTACAACGCACAGACCAGAACAGTTGGCAGAAGAGGAAGAGCGATCTCTGTTGCAGATACCTCGAGCCAAGGATTTTGGAGGAGTTACAATGAACCTAGGACGATCAAGGGAGAGTGAAAGACAATCACTCTATTCCATATTATCCGAGGGTGACTCAGAGGAAGAGGAAACGCAACTGGCCAACAATGATGGACCCTACAAGCGATCTCCATTGCATGTGAGTCAAGCAGCGGTTCCGAAGTCCGAAGTGAAACAGGCAACATGGAATGTGACAGCGGAGGAATCACGAACTATGGTTGCAGCAGAAAATGTCCCATCACCTATCTGCAAGGAGTTTTCGAAACTAGGAAAGTCGAGAGTAGAAGAGCAGAAAGCAGCAGCCACACTTACACTTGAGAGATCAGTCAACAACAAAGGGGCGTCTGATGAAAGAGAAGACTATCCCATGTTAGTGGAGATAAAAAATGGCGTAGAGTTACTACTGCAGGACCTCGGCATGTCCACCGCCACAAGAGTTTCCACGAAGGTGCCCCGGGCCGGGGCGTCCGAGCTGCAGGCTTATGGACGTGTCGTGACCGGCGAGCCGTCACGTACAGTCCAAGAGGGGGGTGATACCGTACTTCATACGGTCGAGACGCCACCTACAGCATCGCCTATCGAGTATAGGTTGGAAGGAGGGGTTGAAGAGGCCGTGGATGCCTCGGCAACGGATAACAGAAACTTCATGAAAGTGTTGCTAGGAGGACGTAGTTATGCTGCTCTTTACGATTCAGGTTCTACGATATTGTTGATAGGACCAAAGATAGCAGAAACAGTTCGAGATAGATGGCAAGACGTGGACAGTGAAGCATAGCCCCCGCAGAATGTCGCCGAAGATGTGGCACGTAGTCAAGGAGGAGGTAGATAAAATGTACAAACATGGAATCATCGAGAGATCGGCGAGTGATTGGTGCAGCGCTCCAGTGATCATCAAGAAACCTGATGGCAGTCATAGGTTCTGCATTGACTATCGGGATCTGAATAAACGTACCAGGAAGGATGCGTACCCGATACCAAGTATAGATTCCATCCTGGACAAGTTAAGCAAAGCTAGAGTCATCTCTAAGATTGACTTAAGACAAGCATATTTCCAAATTCCCATGGCGGTCTCGAGTAGAAGGTATACGACCTTTGCAGTGCTAGGGTCGGGCCTCTGGCAATTCACTAGAATGCCTTTTGGTTTAACGAACGCTGCAATGACCTTCCAAAGGTTAATCAATGCGTTATTTGGCCCTGAGTTCGATTTTTTGGGTACGTGGACGATATAATCATCGTGTCAAAAACGTTGGAGGAACACCTGAAGTGGCTGGAGATCGTGTTAAGGAAGTTACAGGAAGCAGGACTAACGGTGAATCGGGAATAGTGCGAATTTGGATGTTCGAGATTAAGATATCTAGGCTACCTACTGGACCAAGAGGGACTCCGACCAGACCCGGAAAGAATTGCGCCAGTAATTGAGTATCCAGCCCCTAAAAATAAGAAGCAACAGCGAAGATTCTTGGGAATGGTGGGATGGTACGCTAGGTTTGTCGAGAATGACTCAGAGATAAAAATCCCCTTGCTAAAACTGCTACGCAACAGTCAAGCTTGGGAGTGGGACAAAGAGCAACAAGAGGCATTTGAGAGCTTGAAAGTGGCCTTAACGAAAGCCCCGGTGCTAGCGAGGCCAGATTTTGATAGAAGGTTCACGGTCCAAAGCGACGCGTCGAACTTTGCTATTGGGGCAGTGTTGACACAGGACTTCGAGGATAGGGAGCATCCCATTGTTTACGTAAGTAGAGTGCTGACCTCTGCCGAGAGGAATTATACCACCTCGGAACGAGAATGTCTAGCGCTCTTGTGGGCCATTATAAAGCTCCGACCGTACCTGGAGGGCTACCAGTTTACGACAATCACCGATCATACGGCACTGAAATGGCTCAGGAACCTCAAAGATCCCACCGGAAGGTTAGCAAGATGGGCGATAGAGATGCAACAATGGGATTTCGAAATAATACACCGGAAAGGGGCCATACACTATGTGCCAGATGCACTGTCAAGAGGGTTCGATATGGGGGACGAAGAAGTAGCAGCGTTTGACGAAATTTTAGGATGCATGGTATCTACAGAGGTTAGAAGACGAGCAAAAATTCACAATGAAGTTCCTAAACTGGAGAATTGAAGATAAAATGTTGTATCGATTCCGGAATGACCCATTGTTGGATCCCATTACGAATCGAGACGAAGGGTGGAGATTGGTGGTCCCATGGGAGAAACGTAATCGAGTCATGGAAGATGCTCACCGAGATGCGTCAGCGGGTCATCTGGGGATACAGAAAACTTACGATAGAGTTGCTCGTGAATATTATTGGCCGGGGGTGTGGCATGATGTTCAAGAGTTCGTGCAAGAATGTGACGAGTGTCAAAGATATAAAACCGCACAAACTGGACCATAAGGTCTGATGGGCCAGAGAATAGTGGAGAGACCCTGGGCAGTGGTGGCAGCCGATATGATGGAGTTTCCCAACAGCAGGGGACAATACAAATACATTCTGGTTTTCCAGGATTTGTTTACCAGGTGGATTGAGATTAGACCACTGCGGAAAGCAAATGGGAAAGCAGTAGCCAAGGCGTTCGAGGAGCTGATTCTATTCAGGTGGGAGACTCCCGATTATCTACTCACAGACAACGGTAAAGATTTCGACAATAAACATCTGAATACGACGCTTGAGGAATATGGGGTCAAACGTGTGACTACACCTCCATATCATCCTCAAGCTAATCCAGTGGAGAGGAGTAATCGGACGTTGAAAACAATGATAGCCACTTGCGTAGGGGACGAGCACCGGAACTGAGACCAACACCTACACGAGTTCAGGCATGCCGTCAATACGGCAATGCAATCAAGTACTAGGGTTTCGCCGGCATTCCTGAACTATGGACGGCATCCAGCACCAGTGAAAAGCCTACGGAGGGAGGTCGAGATTAGGGGACCAACATTACCATTAGACCCCACCGTGCGGGTAGATCGAGTAAAAAGATTAGACGCGTTACGGGATCTAGTTCTCAGACACATAGATCAGGCCCGGGAGAAACAGACGAAGCAATATAATAAAAGGAAGCGTAACGTAATGTTTAATCTAGGAGATCTAGTAATGAGAAAGTTGCATGTGCTATCAAATGCGGCCAATAGGTTCTCCGCCAACTGGCCCCAAAATTTGATGGTACTTTAGCGATAATCGAGATTAAGTCCCCAACGGTTTACGTGCTCGAGACCACGGATGGGAGGGGGAACGCCAAGGTGCATGTCTCGGAATGGAAACGGTATATTCCCCCGCGAAACCATCCCGCACTAACCTAAACCTGCCCTTGTTTCGTCCTCGTGAGCATTTATAAATCGAGTTTCCTATTACAGATGCACAGACAGTTCACAGTCGGCGAGTGGGTAGTACGAAGAAATACAGATCGTGATAGCGGCGCGTCGAAACATGGGGAAGGGGAATCGAGGGAGGTGATGACCCATGCATCATAGATAAAGCGCTGGGAAATACAACGAGCTGGGGAAGGTGGGTAGCGAGCGGGTAATTTTCCTATTCCCGAACGGGTATTCCCTCCGGCATCGTGTTTTGTGGGGTTCGTGTCGCGAGTGTATTTCAGGAACGTCGTCGAGTTAAGGAGAAGTATTGTCAATTGTGTTGCCCGGGTACCGTAGTTAGATATGAGGGATAGTGGTTGAGTTCAATTTGTTTCAGATGTCGAGACAAGTCCGCAGTCGCCGTTCGTCGTCCCGGGAGGCTAGTCCTCGCCATCGCCCGGACGGGGGTTTCATCCCTCCGCCCTTCGTAAGGGCCGAGCCCCGCCCAACTTATGCAGAGGAATTGGCGGCCATCCAGGAGGAGGAGATGCGGAGGGAGGTGGTCCAGGAAGAAGCTGGCCCTGTCTACCGCGGGGTTGGAGAGATAGAGGGAACCCCGAGAAACCAGTCCCCGGGGGAAAGCCACGGGAGCTTTCCCCCGGAGGGTTTAGAGTTGGCTGTGAGCGCAGCCACTCTGGGAAATATCTCCTCCTTTGCTGGATCCCGGGGAAACTCCCTAGCACGAGCCCGCGGAGAGGGGGAAGCAACCGACCGGTTCGGTCGTCCGGACACGGATATGGTCCGGGCCGCCATCGCCCGTTGCCTTCCCCCGTCGGTGCCAACTACGACCAGGCCAATTCCGGAGAGTCTAGTGTTTTACATGGACTCTCCGGAGGAGTCGGATCCGGAGGCCAGAGAGGCCCGACGGGCTACCCTGTCCACGCTGCCCCGGATATCCCGGATGACGGTAGAACCGATCCGCTCCGATCCTCAAGGGGCGATTCCCCGTCACCCCTGACTCCGGGTAGCGGAGGTCGCAGGCGCAGAGCTCGTCAGGAGACCTCTGTCAACGTTATCGAGTTCAGGGGAGAAGACCCGGCGTAAAAGACGAGAAGACCCTGAAGGTAAGATCGGGGTAGTACACAGCGAGAGAGCGAGTCAGATAGAGTCAAGGGTGCCAGTTGAGGAATTGATTTCTGGGGTGGATTACCTAGAAATCGAGCCTTGGCGAGATGGACTGATGGAGTGGGACCGCGAGGAGATGGCCCCACTGCCATCCCCAGTCCCACCACTGGCGCTAGCAAACCTCAACGATTTGCCCCGACTGAGAGGCCCAAATGGAAAGAGGCGCAGGTACAACCCCCGTCGACACCTGGAGGCAGACGACTTCGAGTGGGGGGTTGCACCTCCGCGTTTACCTTCTCCATTGCCAGGACCTGCTCAGCGGGTCGGGAGGGAAGCCGAGGAATCGCCCAGGGACAGGAGAGACCAGCGGGGACAGGAAGTGCGGAGGCGAGGTACCCAGTTCTGAGAGTTACGAGAAATCCCCACCCTGCCCCACCTCGCCACCCTCGTTCGATTCCTGCTTCAACTGCTGGCAGTAGGGCCACCACCGCAAACACTGCCCCCGACCCCAAGAAAATAAATTCTGCTATAATTGCGGGCGTAGGGGAAGTATGCTATCAGATTGCCCTCGCTGCCAGCAAGTGCACCTCGGGTATATAAATCGACAGTTAGGGAGACGGGAAGGACTGGGCCGTAGGGGACCCCAAGGAGAATCAGCGGAAGATCGAGTGGTGGAAGACCCTTGTTTTATTTCAGGGGCTCAAGGACCGGGAGACCAAGTGGAGGAGGAACCACCACCCTATGCGGCGGTGGTAACGCCCGTGCCAGCCCCTCGTCAGTCCAGATGGGATGTCGCCGCCGAGGGGGGAACCCTGCGGGTGACAGTGAGGCCCGAAGCCAACGAGGGGACCGCCGCCAACACCAGGGTATCCCGGTGGGACCTACCACCAACTGGGAGACCAACGGCACGGCCACCATCCCGGTGGGACATACCACCCACCAACCCACCTCCAGCGCCCATGGCAGACGCCAGGCCCGAACCTATCACGTCCCCGACGGAGGGGCTGATGGAGTTCGTGAAGAGAATTGCCCACCTCCCGGTGGACACCCAAGACCTACTCCTCCGGGAGTGGATGGGCAAACCTCGCGACTAAGAAATCGAGTAGTAGGGAGGGGGGAGTCATCAAGTGATGGTTGTAGGAAGAAGGCGGTAGAAAAAAATATACACCACTCAACCCTATAATCTGTGTTCACTTATTTCATATCACCTATCGTTATGTAATGTTGGTGGCGGATGAAATTTGTTACGATAAACAAACGAGCGTTCGGTGTCGGAGGCTTTGTGGGCGTGATTCTTTCGTGGTAGATATCTCTCGGCGTTTAAACTAATTTAAACCAGAGATCCACTCCGTTGAAGTGATCTCCGGTTTAGGAGGGGGGTATTTGTGACATGTAAAATACCACAACGAAAGAGGTAAATAGAGAAGTAAAGTGAGGTTAGAATAGGCAGGTAGGGTTAGTATCGGGGAGATTATTCCCGGAGATTATTACGCGGACACTCGAGAGAGAGCGATCGGAGCGCGAGGAGTCTCAGCGGCGTCATCCGTAAGGACGACGACTAGAGCAGCTGGAGAAGAAGAAGGATGAAGAAGCGGGCTCGTGCCATGCGGCTGTAACCGATCGGGAGAGTAGAGGGAGAGCCGAGCGGCAAGAGAGACGGAAGACGGTCGGCCAACCGAAGATGACCAGATAAGCATCAAATAAGATGGGAAGAGAGGCGCGGGGAAGGAGAAGGGAGCAAGGCGCGTTTACAACGAACGCGTCCCGCTCCGTCAGTTCGCATGTAGTATATATCGAGTAATGGGATAAGTATCGGAAAAGCGTGCAGTATAGAGGGCGCTGTTAATATTTTAAATTACGCGCATTCCCGGGGCGAAATGCGTGACGGGTAAAACTAGAGCAGTACCTAACCTCCGGTTACTACTCTAGTGAAAATCGAGTTGAGGGCCTATGCCAACAGTGTTAGAAAAGGAGAGGAGATCGAGTAAGGCAGAATAGAGGGAGCTAGGGTAAAGGGACGCCACGAGGAGAGGACTCGAGTCCTTCCGCCCTGCCCATTCCGTCCGGAGCCTTCGCCGAGTACAGTCGTTTGTTACACGAGCAGGATAACTGCAAACGCACCGCGTGATAACTGCAAACAGGAGGAACAGTCATGTTAGCGGAGAAGGAGTCAATAATTTGTATTCAATTCAACGTGAGTCGATATACTTTCGGTCGGCGAGTATTTGCCCACAAAGCGCTCGACCTACTAGTTATTCAAGAGACTTTTGTAATTTGACTTCAAAATTACTTGGTGAGAGCAGTCCATTAATTTTCTCTGTTTCAATGCAGTCGACGTTCGAGGCTTGGTGGAGAGTCGGAGTTGCTGTGTGTGTTCGCCGCCGAATATTTTTGTGTGTTTTTAGGTCGAGAGAGTTCCCGAGTTCGAGGCATTTTTATTACAGGTTGTAGGTAATACCGGCAACGCGGTCGGCACTTGGCACGTGCGAGTAGAGGCGGGGAGCGGTCATTGGACTGCCCACGTGCGTCCATAATTCAATAGCGAAGTAGTTAATATCGGGTGATAAGTATAGTCGTGGTGGTTATAAAAATTTAACGTAGTAAATTTCGGGGTTTTATAAATATAGATTTCAGAAATGAAATGTTACAATTAATGAATCGAGTAAAGTGACGGCGGCATATTAACTGTTAATGAGCCGGCATAGAATTTCTTATAGTTACAATTTATAAATGCAAATTGATGTATAACTATTATTATCGAGAAATAAACGTTAGAAAAGATTATATGCATATATATATATATATATATATATATATATATATATATATATATAGATCATTTACGTAGATAGAACCTGTATGAACCATAATAATTAAAATTGTTGATAATTATTTATTTAAATAACTCGAGATTGGATCTCCGTGGGTTGCGCCGTTTGTCCAGGCGTCCGCTCAGCGAACCTCCTCTCGAGATCCGAGGAGTCAACCAGAGGGTAATTGTCGAGTAATAAAGTGCAGTATTGAGGGAAATATGCCGGGAAATATTGAGGGAAATACATACTTTTTTGTATATACTTTAACCCTTAGCGGCCACACCTCAGCCAGGCCACATAGCGGCCACATGGGGTAACTCATTACCCCACACTGAAAAACCTAGTTGTACAAGACATATGGGTGTTTTAACACTTGTAACCGATTGTTTAATGTTTGTTGAAGTGTTCTTCAATATTTCTAATGATTTTTATGGGTCAATTTATAGATGGCGTTCTAAAAACTGGTCAAATGTTTTAAATCTTTTAGACCTCCAATTTCCCTTTTTCTGAGCCTGGGGTAACTAGTTACCCCGTGTGGTCGCTAAGGGTTAAAGAAAATACCCTAAAAATATCATCCAGGTTCAAAAATTAGGTGCGCGCCAGGATGACTTTCATCGTAAACCTATATTTATTCAAATTTAACGCATTTCAAAGAAGTTTACTTTTTAAAGAAATAAATTGGCTTTTTTAAATAACTCTGTTTAGATTCGATTGATTGGGCTGAAACTTTCTGAAAAACATATTTTCTTCATGTTGAAAACAACATAAAAATTTTATTAAGTTTTATAGAAAGCTTTTTTTTATTAGCAGAACCTCCCCTTAAGATAGACTATGGTGAAAAGACAAACTCTTTTGATTGTTCAGTCTTATGAGCTAAAATTCTGAAGACTTATGTAGAATTATATTAATAGGTTCTATATCAATATTTAGCTCAAGATATTGATTATTTGCAGAGTTATTGATAAAATTATTATTGATTTTCAAACTGTCATTTCACATAGAATCTGAGAAAAAGCTCTGAAAAAAATTGACTCACTTCCTTGATTGGTCAACAAAATAAACTGTTGACAGAATTTAAAAAATCTTCTTCGACTTCCTTAAAACAATTTAGTTTTCATTTGACTCATGAAAATGCTTAAAAAATCACGTCTTTTTTATAATGACTGATGGATAAAATGTGATAAGAAAAAAATTACTAAGGTATATTTTCTGAAAGTTTCAGAAAGATTCATAAAAACCTCATGCGCAAGCCATTTTTTAAAGTTAGAAAAATTAGTTGTGAAAAAAACCCGTTTAAAGTTTATTCACACAATTATTAAAAAAATACGACGTGTAACTCGGATGTAAGGGCTTTTTCAGACTCATATGATGATTTAAGCTCTCGTGTACGTCTCGGGTGCCGTCGGTGCCCTCGATTCCCACTTGTGCTCAATCATCATTCTCGCTTAAAAAAAGCCAATTTTCCCCCTAGTAGCATAATGTACGGTTACTTAAATGCTTACAACTTTTAACTGTTAAGCGGTAACGCCACCTTGGAGGCTTTAAAATGAACCTAAAGTTTGGGAAGCTATTGTTGGCAAATAAAAAGCTCTATTTAAAAATAACTTTCAGGCTTTTATTGTAAATTAGAGTGGTTCAAAATTCACAAAAGTTTTTAAATATCAAAAGTAAGCCTATAGATAGTTGGTATTTGTCAAAAAAATAAGGTTCCAGCAAGCTAGGTGCTCAACGTTAACATTTGTAGGTGGCTACCTCGAATTTAAGGTTTTTTAAAGAGCACTTATGTAATTTTTCCATAGACTCGCGAATGAAATAACTTAAACTTGATTATTCATGCAAAAAAAGATTTGGCAATTGGTTATACTACTAGAATTGAAAATAAGTTGCGTCCTAACCGAAAAAAAAATTTTTTTTTCGAGATAAATTCGTAAAAGTCAAAATTTTTACCTAAAACCAGCTATTTTTCGACACTTTAAATAACCTCAATCTATGATGATTGTTCAATATCCAAAATTATTTTGAATCTTTGTTCGAAATAGTATCAACAGAAAAATTGGCACACCATAGGATATCATAATATGGAAGTTGTAGCTGTATCTGCAATGCATGGCTTTAGTAACATTCTAAATGGGATGTGTTATAGTTTGATGTAATTTACTTCAGGTAGCTGAAAGCTGACATGAAGAACTGTAATTTACATTGTCGTGGCACTTCTAAGGGAATTCTGATCAAAAGTTATGCTTAATTGAAGTTCATAAAAGAAATTAGGTGATAAATGGGAGATTGCAAAATATTAAACAAAGTTTTACTCGTATTTGCTGTCCCCTATTTACCACCGAATTTTTTCTAAAACCTTTTGACCAGAATGTCCTTAAAAGTGCTGGAACAACGCAAATTAAAGGTCTTCATGCCAGTGTTACGGACAGAATAGTTGCCGTACATGGGTGTGTACAGATCGTAGTTCGGGTTATTTACACGGAGCAATTAAGCTCCGTGGTTCTTCGATGGTTGGAGTGGTGGAGAAAGAAAGCACAAGGCGAGGAGTTCGGGACAATTCGTTTATTGCTGTATTAGAGAGAGAGGTGTGCGTCGATCCTCAGCTCAGGCCAAACTGGCGAAAGATGCGCTCGCAGTGCGCCGCAAAGTCGGTGCGTGAAAAGGGGCGTGCAGCGTCAGCATTGCGGACGCGCTTATCCGCTGGATACAGGACACCTGTGTCTGGCGTTATGGACGCTCGCTTGTGTAAGTGATACGTTCGTGGATCGCACGTCGACGCCTCGGCGACGCAAACTGCATGTATCTGTATTCCATTTTACATGTATTTTAATGGAGCACATAGAAAAATTCAAAAATCGAAATTTTAAGGTACAAAATGAAGGTTAAAATTAAAACCTAAAATAAAAATTAGAATCCGAAATTAAAATTTAAAATCCTAAATTAAGAATTAAAATCCAAAATTAAAAATTAAAATCCAGAATTAAAATTTAAAATCAAAAATTAAAAATTAAAATCCAAACTTAAAATTAAAACGAAATGTAAGCTTCGGAGATTATCTTTGAGAAAAGTGTAAATCAAATTTTAGATTAACAATTCAAAATTTTAATTGAGAAATATAAGATTTGAGTTTAAAATTTAGAATTCAAAAATAAAATTTAAATCTTTAGTTGTTATCTTTGACAAAGTATGTCTAAAACTATCGCTAAAGATATGTGTATTGTATGTGTACTGTTGTCTCATGTCTTCTTGAGTGTATACAAATAAGTGTGTTTCTCTCTCTCTCTTCCTTTTAAACTTACAATGAAGTTTATTCTATAAGTATGTTGCTCACACTTGAAGTGAGACATTTTCATTAGTAAAATTTTATTACTTAACTTGAATCACAAAAGATAATTTTTATAATATTGTTCACATATGAAGTGAGATATTTTAATTGAATGTAAGATTAAAATTACAAAACTGATTAGAACTACAATAACTGATTTATACAACGCAATACAAACAAAGATTATTTGTACATATGTATGATTAAGATTCTTGCGATCTCTCCTTACGACTTGCTGCCGCTGCAGAGCTAGCTGGGGCGGGGAGACTTTCTTAGTCTCACCTCACAACCTACTGTTGCTCCTGAGCCGGCGTCAGCGCATTCCTGGGCAATACTTTGCTGGGGCTGGGAAGACTGTCTCGGTCTCTCCTCGCAACTTGCTGCTACTGCTGAGCTGGCTGGAGGTGGGGAAGACTTTCTCAGTCTCTACTCGCAATTCACTGTTGCTGCGGAGCCGGCAACAGCACAATCCTATGATGCATATCGTGGCTTATCGGCTGCGAGACTCTCGGTGCAAATCCCAACTCTTCCATTGCTATAAAGTAAACTCTCGCTGCCTCTGTCGACCTCTCCACCGGCCGTAATCTCGACTGGCTCGGCTGGTCTTGCTGCTTCTGTAAGTTTTCTACACCGGGCGAAATATCGGGCCTCCCAGGAAAAATATACACACCTATCGCCAATATGATTATGACAAAGCCTATAGTTGAATACGAGAAGGTCATGCCCGTACTGGGCACTGAGCTGACTCTGTCGTCCAGTGACCTATATTCAGCCAGGGCCTTTGCTTTTTGTATGATTTCTCTAAAATTCATTCCTGACTTGAGCGCCTCGATGTGGACGCCATGTAGGTTCTTTGCCTTCCTTTCATTGTCCTCATTAATTACTTTGTCTATGAAATACGAAAATTTCGGATATTAGAAAAATTATTAAAAATCGCGCGTACATCTAAATTTATCTTTGCGAATGCTATCTCCGACGACAGCATTCTAAATTTCCGTGAAACCGAGATCCTCGCATTGTTGGTGTGTGCTATACATCCCGGTTTCAATCTTAGTATACCTATACCGTATATTTCAAGCGTGTTTAGTACCGCCCTGTGGCACTGTACAAAAATAATCTCCGGACCAGAAGTCGAATAGATCCACGTATTAGCCTCATATAATCTCGTCCAATATGTGTCGTTCAACTGAGTAATCTTTATATTACAATCGACTATATTTAATGGTCTGTAATTGATTGAAAATTTAATCTCGCAAGCGGCACTTCCTTTGATTTCACGAACTGATTCTCTTCTTACATATAAATAAACTATCTAGAATTTTGCATTTATTTAGTCTCACGGCCGGCGTCGGCATGTATGTTCTGCATGCATCCGTCGGTACTTATCGCGAAATAATGCGATTCGGGCCAAATATAAGCGAAAGTATTTGTACTATTTACTTTTTCCTGCCTAATTGGAATTGCAGATACTTTGTGCAGAATGAAGTTCTGCAAGTCCAACAAGGGTATGGATAAGTGGTATATGAACTGGAAATTTGAGAAAAATATAGAAAGGTCCGAAATCTTAACAATCTTTAAAAATGAATTAGACGTGTCCGTCTCCGGGAATCACGCGTCGATGACCGTGTCTCTGACAAGCATAACCGAATTTTCTATCACGCTGGGTGGCATAAAACGCGGATGTATGATGCCTTGCAAGGCGAATCGGATTACATCAGAAATAATTTCCGTCTCTAGCTTGTGCTGTAGAATGCCTTCATTCAGCAGTTCAACAGCCGAGCTTACCATAACTATCTGCCTATTGTAGTCTTGCGACTCTGAAATGTTGCTGATAAGAATTTCCAAATTTGATATTTTCCCGTCTGTAATATCAAATTGTGTTTTCGTTAGCTCCTCTAAATTAGCTGGCAATATAGCTGCTTGTCATTTATCGTTTGACATGCTATTTATTACATTTTGTAACTCCACTTGAGCATTTTCATCGAGTGTTCCGAAAAGAAAACGGCTTATTCTACCTATGACTGGAAGTATCGACCTGCGCGCTGGCGTTTCAGCAGTTGCTTTACGTTCCGAAATCACATCTATAATTCTTCTCGTTTGCTTTAGAGCGTCCTGTATCTGATCGAACGCATTATCTAAAACCTCCTTGTGCAGGCATCCTTTCAATACGCTCGTACATTGGTCAGATACGTCCTTCCATACTCTCGTTAATTTTTCGCTGGTTAGAAAATATGGTGCTAAGTTCACCTTTTGTATTATCCTCCAGTCCGTACGGGACGCCGCTAACGGGGCTATTTTTTCGGAAATTAAACCCAGATTATCAGCCAATTTTTCAACAAACGATGCTGGCTCTGCTTAGTTTTGCCTTGAAAGCCTGCAACATAATGTCGAAAAAAGGGGCGATCAATGATTTAAGTCTAAATTAAACTTTGTTGTTGAATTTGACAGTTTTGAATATTTTGGAAATATAATATTTTAAAACTGTGTTTGAAAATAAGAAAGTTTGTTTCATTTTAAAATTTGAATGTTTATTTTTTAATTTTACTGTCTGAAACTACAAATGAATTTTGGATTAATGATGGCCTTGGGGGCCTGCGGCGGCTCAGTCGGTAGAGTGTCGGATTCCCACGCCGGTGACCCGGGTTCGAATCCTAGTCTCTGCCGATTGATACAAGCACCTCTGTAAAAATTACATTTGCTTTGTTTACAAACATACCGCAGACCCCCGTCGTCTATTAGCATCACATGGGAGAACAAACATGGCGATGTTAATAAAAAAAAATAAAAAAATGGTGGCCTTGACAATTTTAAATATTCTAAACCTGTGTTTGAAAATAAGAAAATTTGTTTTATTTAAAATTTGAATATTTAAAAAAATTGTACTGTCTAAAACTACAAAAGAGTTTTGGATTAATGATGGCCTTAAGTATTTTTTTTCGGATTTATGAAAATAATTTCTTGTGAAATGCTTGGCTCGCATGCGCAGATTTCTATGATTTTCGTATAATTCCTAACTTAACTCCTTATTTATTCTTGCAGGTGATCTTCATGGACTACTCGGAGTGATTTGCGCACTAGCGACACTGGGGTGTATGTCCTCCGCGATCTGGCGGACGCTTCTATATATTATCGAGCGAGAAAGTACGAATCCCAGTACATTGTTCATTTCACGGATACGTGAGTCTTAAAATGGTTTCACCCTTTCTTAGTTTCATTATTTGGGCCCTTCTTATTATTACTAATTGCCTTCATTCCTTTTCCTTTGTAGTTGGAATACAGGATTGTCGTTGGCTCGCGCTACTACGACCCTGTACTTGCCCCGCTGGTCATGCCCCCAACCCGTCCTGTGATTGCGGTGGCTTTGACAGTTCACTCTATTGATTCGACAGATCTGTTCCGCCTCGCTTGCCCTGGCGGCAAGGTAAGTCATACATCGCTTTTGTACCACTTTTTCTTTTGTAAAAATAATTTTACATACTGTTTTATTAATGATACTGCATTTTAATTTGTATAGCCATTTATGGTACTGGTTTATTCTGTGGATGAGGCTCCATGGATTCCATCTCACCGTCTGCGCGATCCTTTCAGCGAGGAGTGGCCGTCTCTGATATTCGTTCGCTGTGAGGGGCACCATGATAATGTGCAGTACACACTTTGCCCAGGCTGTGGATGTAACGGCCAATTTTTGTTGGCTGTGATTAGATGTCGCATCAACGAGCTCGACTACGTCGATTAGTCTAGTGCAGAAATTGAAGTGCCATTATACAGTGATTGTGAAGTGTCCTTGTTAAATTATATGGTCTAATAAAATGTGAAGTGTCGCTATTACTCTTTTCTATTGTATTGCCTTTGTAGACAACAGCTGACCGTAAGTTTCATTATATAAAAGTTTTCAAACAAATTATTTACATAATGATTTATGCGTGTTGAAATTCCCTGTTCCTAACCTTTAAATTAGAATATGTTTCACTTTCTATATCTTAGCAGTTCAGCGGCTACTGTTGTTTTAATATTTGCTGAGTACCTTGGTTAGCGTGTTAATATGACTGGCCTATAGTAAATTTCACATTTCAATTTCAAATTTTAATTTCACATTTTGATATAATTTCTTTTTTGCTTCGATATACCATTGAAATTATGTTTGTATTCGGTGTAAAATTTTGTCAAGTAATTCCGGTTTCTTGTTTTTAACTTTGAAACTATATTTGGTTGGGCACGAGTCTTAGGCCAAGTAATTCTTACAATTTGCTCTATTTTACGTTCGTGTTTGCTCTTTTTGTTTTATACGCTTCCTTAGTCTGAGTCTAAATAGTGACACGATTGTGTCAATTAAGTCCCGGGACGGCTAAATATTTTCTAAAATACTGCTTTTCTGGAAGAGGTCAAGGTCATTCCTTAAGTAACTTTGAACAAGGAACCCAACGGTGACCTTGGATTTGACCTTGAACCTCATTTTCAAGGTTAATTTGAGGTCAACCTCATTTTTTCAAACGGGAACCCCTACTTTTTATAGCGGAATCGGAAAGAGCGGAAAAATTTACATCCGGATATGTATTGAGGTCAAATAATGACTTCTTAAAAATCTCGCGAGTTCAGTGGTAAAACAAAACAAACAAAGGTCACACCCTAGGTAAATCTTTACGGAGTACCCGACGGTGACCTTGGATTTGACCTTTGTTGCGTCGCAACACTGTCAAACTCATTCTCATGTGAATTCGTTACTTCTGCGCCTGCGCGCGCAGTGAGTGTGTGTGTGTGTGTGTGTGTGCAAGTGTGTGTGGCGTGGCGATCGCACCGCTCGGGGCGATCGCTTGCTCTCGCCGGCACGACTGACAGTTATCGTCCAGACCGGATCGCGTGCGGAGCTCCCTCGCGTCTCTCTCTCTCTCTCTCTTGAGTACGACACCACATTGTGCCCCTGCGCACGTGCTTTCAGCTCACCTCGAGCTTCCGTGTACTAACGGGTGCATACTTGCAAAATTACTCGGCCTCTTCAAGGTCTTACCGTTGCTGACGGTGTGCTCGCTCGCACAATCAGCATTTCCATCAGTGAAAATCTCGGCCTCTTCGAGGTCTTACCGTTGCTGACGGTGTGCTCGCTCGCACAATCAGCATTTCCATCAGTGAAAATCTAATTAGTGTGTTGGATGCATGTGAGCGCGTGAACGTGAATCTATTGAATGCATGTGCGCGCGTATTCGCTCTTCGTGAGGTCACTCTCGCGTAACTTAATCGATCTCAGTGTATATTAGTGCTTTAATAAATCAGGGTTTTTTCTGCCGCTCGGCCTTTTCCCATAAAAGGTCGTAATAATTACTTAATACCTAAATTCATTTTCCTTTCCAGCAAAATAAACTCAGTGAATATAATAAAGATAAAACAAAGAAAAATAAAGAACATTTACTAGGCCTCTTTGGGCTACCCCCAAAAGGTCAAGATTCTTCATGATGCCTCCTGTGAGGTAGAAATCTCTACCTCTTTTGTCAACTTTGTTTCCGCGAATTCAAAGAAAGGGTGACCTCGCGAATTGTGCAGTGCGCGCGTGGACGTGAGGAAACAAAGGGGCTCGAACACGTTCAAGCGCGACTTGTCGCAGCACGACCTTTTGTCTCTACCTCCTTATTTTGACCTCGCGCCAACAACAACGCAGCGGCGTAACAACACGCAGTCAGCGGCCGCCTCGACATTGAACTTGCCGTCGCTTCCGACCAGGGGGACTTCACGCTGCCGGCCATCAGTCTCGCTTCGGCGCAATTAAGATAAGTCTATTTGTTTCTTGACTGCGAGATAAAGGCGTGTATAATCTTCCTATTGTGTCAATGTGACAATTAACTTAACAATTTCTATTAAAGCATTTATCTCGTAACAATAATTGTTTATTTAAACTAACTAGCTCGTTCTAGCTAATACTGTTCTTCGTAATTAGTTTATTAATATTTCGTGTTTGAATTAAAATCCAAATTTTATAATTCATTTATTTAAACTAACTAGCTCGTTCTAGCTAATACTGTTCTTCGTAATTAGTTTATTAATATTTCGTGTTGAATTAAAATCCAAATTTTATAATTCATTTATTTAAACTAACTAGCTCGTTCTAGCTAATACTGTACTTCGTAATTAGTTTATTAATATTTCGTGTTTGAATTAAAATCCAAATTTTATAATTCATTTATTTAAACTAACTAGCTCGTTCTATCTTGCTCTTCATAATTCGTGATAATATGTCGCAGTTAAATTGAAATTCAAATTTTACAATTTATTTATTTAACCTAATTTGTTCATTCTGGCCAATTGTGTGGGCGTAATTACTTTACAACAACGTTCGTTTGTTAATAGTTCATGTTGAAATAAAGTTCAAATTTCATTTTCTTGATACGCGGTAGTGTAATTTCTTGGCATTTTTGCAAAATGCTGTTGATCATTTGTGTAAATTAAATTCATTCATTACTTTCATTTCGCGTTACAAGCCTAGTCAATTATTTATGAGGGAATCTCGCTTATTCATTGATTAAACTTGAATAAAATGATTAGTTGATCTAATCGAGGATTGACTCTATTTACGATAAAATCTTGTTGAACAATTTGAAGGCCTTAAAATGGGTAACGACGCAGAAAGGCGTGTACAGTACATTGAACAGAAGAGTCAAGCCTTGGCGAGATCAATTGAGTCTCTTCAGGAATTTTTGAATGGAAATTCGAGTAACGCACTCAATGCAGAGTACCGTTCTAAACACATTGAAACTTTATTCACCGCGTACACGCACTATCACGAGATATTAATCGCGATTAAACCGGGCAGTCCTCGTGTCGCTGCGTTTGCGAAAATCGAATCAGATTATTATTCTGCCGCGGTTCAGGTGCATAGCTTGAAAACGCCCGTCCCTATTGCTAATTCAACTGCGCTGAATGCCACCAATCTGACATTCACAGAGAGACAGGACTTACCGAAGCTCCCGGTTATTCAAGTCCCGAAATTTAACGGTCGTCACGATAACTGGACTACATGGAAAAACAGCTTCCAATCGCTAGTTCATAATCGCGCGGAACTCCCTGCCTACGTGAAACATGCGCAACTTAATAATGCCGTTCAGGGCCTCGCCGCACAGGTCATAGAAGAATTCGCGCTTAGCGAAGAAAATTACCCTCTTGCTTGGGAGGCTTTGTGCAACGCTTACGATCAAAAGCGCGTCATCATCAACGAGCACGTTCATAAACTCCTTACTTTACCCAAGGTCACCGAGGCCAAGTCGAAGTTATTAGCGGAGCTCGTGTATACCGTGCGTCAAAACGTAAAATTGTTGCAAACGTTGGACGTTAATATCCCCGACATAGTAATAGTTAACATTTTGGAAAACAGCTTACCGAACAGTGTAAAGTCGAGATGGGTAGATTGTCTATCGAGCGACAAGCTACCTAAATTGCAAAAAATGTACGATTTCATTCAAAATACCGTGTTTAAATTGCGTCAGATGGACGACGGTTCTAAGGTCGGGCGAACGAATAAAAAACGGGCCGGAGACGATGATACCTTACCTTTTTCCAAGAGGCAGAAAACTACTGCGCGCACCTTGGTCACAACGTCCAGTGCTTCAAGCAATACATGCGTCAAATGCAAGCAAGCGCACAAACTCTATTTTTGTCCTGAATTCAAGGACCTTAAACAAAAGGATAAGTGGGATTTGATTAAAATTAATAAACTCTGCCGCAATTGCCTTTGCGCGCATTCTTCCCCTTGCTCCAGTACTGGACGATGTAAAAAGTGCAAAAAAAACAATCACACGTTGCTTCACAAGGACAAGAAGTTTAGAGTCGAAACCAACGAAAACTCTCAGTTCGCGAAAAAACCCGATCGTTCCGAAGCCTCCCAAGCATGACTACTTTCTCGTCACGCATACGCGTCGAATGCGTATGATTCGGACTCTCAACTTATGACGACTGCCATTTTAAGATTTCAGTCAAACCAAGGACAAAGTTTCATGACACGCGCTCTTCTAGACACTTGTTCAAACGCTAACCTAATGACTTCTAGTTTTGCTTCTCGATTACAGTTATCAACTAATCAATGTTTCGTAAACATCGGAGCAGTTGACGATGCGTGCACTGTTTCGGATAAATTCGCGAAAGCCATTTTTTATTCAACTTATAATAGCATTAAATTTCAGTTAAACTTTTTGATAGTACCGAAAATCGCTGATAAAGTGCCTAATGAAACTTTGCCTCGGGAAAGATTTGACATACCTAGAAACGTATCATTAGCTGATCCGCAGTTTCACATTCCTAGATCTATCGTTGTTCTGTTGGCCTCGGGCACTACTTTGTCGTCCCTTGCGATAGGTCAGATAAAATTAGGTAACCTTCAATCACAGATCACCCTGCAAAAAACGTCCTTTGGTTGGGTGGTTACCGGTGGTTCAATGTCCAATGGGGCTCCCAACAGGGTGTCTTGCAATGCCGTTAAATTAGACCAGCTTCTTGAGAAATTCATGGCCGTCGAGGATCTTGACTATCGACCAGTCAAGGCTCCCGACGATGTCGCTAGCGAAGAACACTACATTGAACATACAACTCGCGATAGCTCAGGCCATTATACCGTTCGGTTACCGTTTCGAGATGGCAAATTTGAGTTAGGGGCGTCCAAGGCGCAAGCGTTGAAACGATTTCGCGCGTTAGAAAGGAAGTTCGAATCCAACCCCAATCTCAAGGCGGAATACGAGAAGGAGATCAATAGCTACTTGAAATTAAATCACATGACGTTATGTGAAGACGACGAAGATGGTTATTATTTACCCCATCACGCGGTCATCAAAGAGTCGAGCGAAACCACCAAGTGTAGAGTAGTTTTCGATGCCTCCGCAAAAACCACAACTGGAATCTCATTGAACGACATCCTGTTAACGGGACCTACCATCCAGGAAACCCTTTTGAAACAGATTTTGCGCTTCCGTACGCACCCGTTCGTGGTCACTGCCGACATAGAAAAGATGTATAGGCAGGTTTGGGTTCATCCCGATGACAGGAGGTTTCAAAAGATTCTTTGGTATCACGAGGGCAGGATTAGGTCGTTCCACTTGAACACGGTAACATTCGGAGTCAAATGCGCCCCCTTTTTAGCGATCCGGACCTTACATCAACTGGCCAAGGACGAGGAAACCAACTTTCCAGGGGCTGCGATGCTGCTTCGCCGAGATTTCTACGTCGATGATTTTCTTTCAGGTGCAGATACCCTGGACAACATCTGGGCAATCCGAGACGAAATGATTCAGCTCCTCGGTCGCGGGGGGTTTGTAATCCGTAAGTGGTCTTCTAACCACCCGTCCGCTTTGCAAAACATAGACAAGAAAATTTTCGACCTAGACTGTGGGATTCAGAATAATTCTGTAAAAAAGACTCTCGGAGTAGTGCGGGATTCTCAACGTGACACATTTACGTACTCCGTCGCCCCGGATGATCCTGCGGCTACCTCTACTAAGAGAAAGCTCTTATCTCAAATCGCGAAAGTTTTCGACCCTTTAGGATTGTTGGGTCCTTTAACGTTGTACGCAAAACCTTAATACAGGATTGTTGGAGAGCCAACCTCACGTGGGACGAATCACTACCCCAAGACGTCCATAGGAAATGGACCGCGTTAGCCAATCAACTTCCCTCGCTACAGGAAATTGCCATGCCTAGATATTTGCGCTGCGAAAATCCAACCTCTACCGAAATTCACGGTTTCTGTTATGCGTCCATGCACGGGTATGGCGCCTGTCTATTCATCCGTTCTACTGATTCGCTGGGACACGTCACTATTAGATTAGCTTGTAGCAAATCCAAGGTCGCTTCATTAAAACATAACACGATCCCGCGATTAGAATTAGATGGCGCAGCTCTTTTGAAAAGAATCTACATCGAATCAAGAGATCAGCTGGGTTTTTCTGTTGAACGGGTAGTTTTCTGGTCGGACTCAATAATCGTTTTATGCTGTCTAAAAAAGGCTCCTCATATGTTGAAAACATATGAGTCTAATAGGGTAAAGGATATCCAAGAATTAGGTGAGGAAGTCGAGTGGAGACATATCCGATCGGTGGGCAACCCAGCTGACTCGCTGTCTAGAGGACAATTACCTAACGATCTTCTAAAGAACAACCTCTGGGCGTCAGGCCCTCAGTGGCTAGCCCTGTCTGACGACAATTGGCCTCAGTCGTTAACAACACCTTTCCCGAATAACATCCTGGGTTTCAAAGAGGGAATTGTTTTAACCACCACTCTCACTGAGAGCAACATCTATTCCAGATTTTCCGATTACGGTTGCTTAATCAGATCGGTAGCTTACCTTTTGCGTTGGAGGAAAAAGGGACCAACCCCGAACGACCCCACAAACACCAATAGGTCGTCGAAAGGTGTTCGTTATCTTATACCTGCGGAAATAGCTCATGCCGAGCGCCTTATTCTTCTTCTCATCCAGCGGGAAAGCTTTGCTCCCGAAATTAAGATTCTCAATTCTGACAAACCCAATTCCATTGGTAGAATCTCCGGTGCGTTCAAAGGGCGAACTAATTTCGACGAGATCAATCCTTTTCTAGATATCGATGGTTTAATCCGGGTAGGCGGACGTCTGAAAAATTCTAATCTCCCATTCAATCAAAAAAATCCGATACTGCTTCCGCAAACTCATCACGTCTCTGATCTTATCATTCGCGATGCTCATCAACGAAATCTCCACGGCGGGATTGAATCCACTCTCTCTACGCGGTTCGCGAAAGATTCTGGATTCTAAACGGAAAGAACCAGGTTAGACACGTCATACGCCGATGCGTTCCGTGAATTCGTCAAAGGCCGAAGTTCCCTCACGCAAAAATAGCAGACTTACCAGCGTCTAGAGTGGTTCTCAATACCGCATTCGCCGCTACGGGCGTAGACTTCTTCGGTCCAATTTTAATCAAGGAGAAGAAAGATCGGAATCGTAGTTTCATTAAAGCGTATGGCTGTGTTTTCGTGTGTATGGCCTCTAAGGCTGTTCACATTGAAGTTGCTTCCGATCTCTCTACTCAGGGTTTTTAGCGTGTTTTCGACGGTTCATAAGCATTCGCGGTAAACCGCAGGTGATGCAGTCCAATAATGGAACGAATTTTGTAGGAGCGAACAGCGAACTTCAGAAAATTTACGACTTGCATGCTACGTCGGAATTTAAAGACGCGATTCAGAGTTATGCTACATCTGAACGCATTGAATGGAATTTTAATCCACCTATTTCCCCACATTTCTGCGGACTGTGGGAAGCTGCGGTTAAAAGTTTCAAACATCATCTCAATCGCGTGATGAAAGATCAAACGCTCACGTATGAGCAACTCGACACTTTATTAAAAGAAATCGCAGCCGTTTTGAATTCTCGACCGTTATACGCAAATTCCGTGGATCCAAACGACGCGTTAGCTATAACGCCTGCACATCTGTTAATCGGACGTCCGTTGAATCTTTTACCCGAACCTGATTTTGTTTCAGTTCCTGACAACCGCCTAACCATCTACCAACGCATCTCTAAAAGCAGACAGGACTTTTGGAAAAGATGGCACAAGGAGTACTTGCACGAATTGCAAGTTCGCAAAAAATGGTTGACGTCTACCGCTATTCTGACAACCGGTTCTGTCGTCGTGTCGATGGAAGACAACCCTGCATGCGCAAGATGGCCGCTGGGCGTGGTCGTCGAGGTTCACCCTGGGAGCGACGGCATTGCTCGAGTAGCAACAATCAAGATGGCGTCGGGACTTTTCAAGCGGAACATCACGCGACTTTGCGTCTTACCTTTAGAGTAGGAAGTTGTGATTCCGGCAGAGTCTCAAACCCACTCCCTCCAAACGTAACATGCTCCAGATGTGCGCTCGTCGGTTTGCCCAAAAAGAGTCGAACCATCTGGCATTCTGGAAGTGCGAACTACAAGCCTGGTCCGAGAAGGGTAGAATTCGGAAATTCTACAGCCAGAAGCTCAGGAGTCATGCCGAGAGGGTGACTCTTGCGACGCGATACCTGGTCCGGTAAACTGGGTTCCTGTCTGCGATGAGACTCTGACCCGTTAGATTTTTTTTGCAAGGAATGCGGCCGACGGCGGCATTTTGATTAAATTGATGTTCAATACGTTAAATGTATGATGTAACAATTCAATTTCGTATGCGTTGAATTCAAACCTAGACTAGTCAATCATAATGATTCTAATCAACGAGGCAGTCCCTCCAAAGGAAACTGACCCTCATCAAATGCTTCCTATCGATCCAAAGATCACCAAAGTTGCGAATAGATCTAAGTTGTTAATTATTCGTTAAGTCTAACACTGCTCTACTGTTGTGATTCAAACTAGTTTCGCAGCTGTTGCCGGCAGTATGTTGCGTCGCAACACTGTCAAACTCATTCTCATGTGAATTCGTTACTTCTGCGCCTGCGCGCGCAGTGAATATGTGTGTGTGCGCAAGTGTGTGTGGCCTGGCGATCACACCGCTCGGGGCGATCGCTTGCTCTCGCCGGCACAACTGACAGTTATCGTCCAGACCGGATTGCGTGCGGAGCTCCCTCGCGTCTCTCTCTCTCTCTCTCTCTCTTGAGTACGACACCACATTGTGCCCCTGCGCACGTGCTTTCAGCTCACCTCGAGCTTCCGAGTACTAACGGGTGCATACTTGCAAAATTACTCGGCCTCTTCAAGGTCTTACCGTTGCTGACGGTGTGCTCGCTCGCACAATCAGCATTTCCATCAGTGAAAATCTCGGCCTCTTCGAGGTCTTACCGTTGCTGACGGTGTGCTCGCTCGCACAATCAGCATTTCCATCAGTGAAAATCTAATTAGTGTGTTGGATGCATGTGAGCGCGTGAACGTGAATCTATTGAATGCATGTGCGCGCGTATTCGCTCTTCGTGAGGTCACTCTCGCGTAACTTAATCGATCTCAGTGTATATTAGTGCTTTAATAAATCAGGGTTTTTTCTGCCGCTCGGCCTTTTCCCATAAAAGGTCGTAATAATTACTTAATACCTAAATTCATTTTCCTTTCCAGCAAAATAAACTCAGTGAATATAATAAAGATAAAACAAAGAAAAATAAAGAACATTTACTAGGCCTCTTTGGGCTACCCCCAAAAGGTCAAGATTCTTCAACCTTGAACCTCATTTTCAAGGTTGTTTCGAGGTCAACCTCATATTTTCAAATGGAAACCCTTATTTTTGATACCGGATTCGGAAGGAGCGAGAAATTTCAAGAATGGATGTGTTGAACAACGGATGTATTTGTGACCTTCAATTTGACTTTGGACTTGACCTTGAAGGTCATTTGAAGGTCAACTGGTTTTTTAATCGGAAATCCCAGTAATAATACCGGAAACTGATAGAGCGAGAAATTTTACATTCAGTCCTTATTCTCACTTTTAGCGTTACCCAGAAACAACGACTAAAATTCAATTAGAACAACAATTGCTAAAATTCGCTTGTCAGCACATTATCTGCGTGAATGTATTTGTCTTGAAAGTGACGTCACATATCGGGTGTTATTCTATATTTTGTGTCAAAAATAAGTTAAATCCCGTTGTGACATCTTTAAAATATTGGTTGATTTACATGCTTAAAAGATTGACTACGTTTAACATTTATGTCTGCAATCCCATTTGCATATAGCTTAGGTATTCGTCTTGATTTGGCCGTGTGATAAGGATGTATCACAAGTATTGAGGCGACTTGTACGATTCCTGAATTATCGTGTAACGATACGTTCGTGGGATCGGAAAAGAAAATCAAAAAAAGAAAAGGGCTGTTGTTATCCTTTAATTTGCTTCATGTATTACTTGTTCAAGTGTTGATGTGAGTCTTTGACAGCCGATGCCCTTTTCAACTTATCAAGGTTGACCACTTTGATGACGTTACCATCTTTAAGTTTGGCTTTTTTGAGATGATAATCTATACCGATTATCTCATAAGGGCCTTCGTAATCTTTATCATATTTGCCTCTTTGAGGCTCTTTCAACCTATCAACAATATCTCCCTCTCGAAAATGCACTACATTAAGGTTTTGGTTGTAATAGTATTTTGACCTGTATTTGGTCTGCACTAAATTTAGTGTAGCTTGGGTTTGCATCGTCGAAAGATTGTTTATGAGATTCACTATATAATTTCCATATGTTAAAAGTTGCTCCCCAAGGGGAACTTCTGTCCAAACACCAGCTCATATGGTGTGTAGTATGAAGAGTCACTTACGCTGTCTGTATATTTCTTTAAATATTCAGTTAATGTATGGTGCATACGCTTAATGTCACCATTCGATTGAGGGTGATAAGCCGTTGTACAATACTTATCAATTCTGAAGATATCTGCAAATCCCTTCAGCATTTTGTTTAAAAGTGCGTACCTTGCTCCGAGAGCAACGCCTCTGGTGGGCCAAAATAACATATGACCTTTTCGGTTAAAGCTCGAACGACTTCCAATACCGTCGCATTTTTCATTGGCACAAGGACGCAAAACTTTGTTAAGGGGGCACACACCTTTAAAATGTGAAACCAAGAAATTGATTAGGAATTTTTATTTTGATATTTATTTTAATAAGGGTTTTTTCCCTGAAAGTATACATAAAAACCTACCAATTTGTATATTTTTTACCTTCGTTGGACCTTCTATGCCTCCATGGCCAACCAGACTGTTTTCGAAGACTTTAAGCACTGTCTGTAAAATTCCAAGTCTACGCATGGATGGATTGGGCTAAAAATTTATGGAGATACTCATTATAGTAGTACTTTTAGTATGAACGTAGGGATTTTGATTTGAGCGCGTAGAAGTATTTTTTTATATGAACATTGTCAATATAACACTTATTTTTTAATAATTTTATCACTTTTATGGATGTAAAAAAATTTCTACTCGTTCAAATCAAAATCCCTACGTTCATACTAAAAGTACTACTATAATGAGTATCTCCATAAATTTTTAGCCCAATCCATCCATGCATAGACTTGGAATTTTACAGACAGTGCTTAAAGTCTTCGAAAACAGTCTGGTTTGCCATGGAGGCATAGAAGGTCCAACGAAGGTAAAAAATATACAAATTGGTAGGTTTTTATGTATACTTTCAGGAAAAAAAACCCTTATTAAAATAAATATCAAAATAAAAATTACTAATCAATTTTTTTGTTTCACATTTTAAAGGTGGTGTGCTCCCTTAAGCAATCCTGAATGCTCAGTATGTATTTATGGCCTTCAGATGAGTCTTGGAGGTGGCCTTAAAAATCCATGCTAACCTTTTGAAAGGACCTGGATGTAGTGTCTGTGATAGCAAGAGGAAGTCTTGTTTTGATGCGCACAAGTTTGTTAGTTTGGCATTCTACACAGCCCAAAACAAATTATCGCACGTCAGGGCGCATATTGCGCCAGTAATAATCTGCCGCAATTTTTATGTACGTTTTATTTATTCCTCTATGCGCTTTTATTCTTTGAGCAGATTATATCGGTCCTCTACTGGGGGAATCGGTGAATTATTTAGATATATCGCTGCAATCATAAATGATCCTTCGAATATTATGTCGAAGAGATCGACAAAGGTTGTCCATTCTGACAGGGTAAGAATGGCCAGATCTCTTATCTCTACAAAGGTAGTAATGTTATGTGCCTTTCAGCTTCTTGATGCAGTCTGATAAGATTGAGTTTAGAGGTTTTTCATCTAAATAATTTTTTGGAAAAATACAAATTATATCTATATCCTTGCATTTTGTAGCGTAGATATCACCTATCTTATATTTAGATTTTGTGATGTCAGATGCCTTTATGTACTGCCGCTCGATCAAGGCTTCCTGAATTTTAGTATTATGGAAACTATCTGTCCTTAATAAACAAACAATGTTTTCCCTACAGTGAAACGGGTGTTCGTTGATTAGTTTAATGCGAGTCAATGGCGGCAGAATTTGTCCATCAGGGAGAGCCCAAGGTGGCTTTTCTCGCGGTGGCCTGGCATTCATGACGAGGCATCTATCAAACGCACTCGTATGTGCTCGAGCTCTAATCTGCTTGTCTCGCATATTTGCCACCTCTACTTCAGTCTGCGCGTTGACCGTACAAGCCATGCTGACATCAGAGTGGGATAAGCTGCTCTTGTTCTTGCCAGACTGCCAGCATCCACTAGCCTCGTCGCGCGGCAGCGAGCTATCACCTAATTTCCCGTTCATTGGCGGCTTTTCGCTTTCCTTTTTGCTCAAAGGCCGATCCGAGCCTTTACTCGATCTTTTGTTTCCGTTTTCTGGCTTGCTGCTTGCATCATCATCTTTTCCTTGACCGAAATTTTGGATATTATTCTCATCGAAAATAGACCCCTCCTACACGTAAGGCGTATAGTGTCTCTGACGTGTCGATTTTCTCGTTATCTCCAGTTAAATCTATTAACGGGATATTTTCTTGAGACCGTCGCTTTTACAGATCAATTGTGGATATATCCATTGGTTTCTCGCATTGTTTTAAAACGCCACTGACTGTAGACAGCTCTCGCTCAACTACAGCCGTTTCTGAATTTCGCATGGGTGATGCGTGCTGCGCTTGCTGCGCCTCGGGTTTCCTCCCGCCGAAGTCCTTGCGTGCAATATGATCAAAATCTGGGGTAGTGTCCGATTCGGCTTCTGTCTCCCAAAATACTTCGCGCTCAACTATATCGACGATTAACCGAGGGCGTAGCTTGGCTGCTAAATCGTGCAATGATAATATCGGCGGCGACTGCTGTTCACTATAGCGTCGCTGTACCTGTGAGAGCAACGGCGCTTTGTCTGCTGGCTCGGGTGACATTGCACTCGCTGCCAGCTGAGCTATCGGCGGAGCTTCGATTGCCTGTGCTTGCTGCACTGACTCGGGCTGCAGTGCGACGATTTTGACCCTGGGGCTCTTCACTTTCCAGTGTGTACTGAAATTCCGGGTGTGACTTATTTAATGTACGATGTTTTAGTGGCTCTCCATTTTCGCCTAGCATATTGAGCAGATTAGACAACGCCGCAGCTGGCATACTGGTCACTTTTACGTCCTTTTTCAGCCCTCCTATCGCAGGTGGGCCAACCTCTCACCCTTTCTCGTTTTACTCAAAATTGGGTCGTCAACGTCGGACACAGGCAGCGGCTTGTAAGGTTGATGCCGATCAGACTTGTTTTTCCGTTTTAATTTTCTTTTCTTCTTGTCTGTCAACCATGGATCGTTTGTGATACCTTCTTCAAACGACTCGTCTGAGTCAGAAATTTTAGTGACTTCTCGTTTTTCTTTATCTCTTTGGTTTCTAAGGACTACATAACCTTGCTCAAGTAGCTGCTCTTCCATCTGCATTTTTTCAGCTGCAATAGATTCGTGCAGTGCCGCTTGGATGCGAGCGTTTTTATCACTGCTTAATCAGAATGTTGGCGCGGAATGTGCCTCGTTCTCCAAATCTTTTCCTATTAAGCGCATGGTTGTAATCCACTCACTTAATTCTTTCTCATCGTCCTCACCGACAAGAAATGTGCCTTTTGCATTTGAAGTTTCGCACTCAATTAGTTCTACCTACGGTGTCGATAGCTTAACTGTTTCATTACCGATGTTGTGACATTCGGCATAAGCAATCCCACTGTTATTCGCGGCGACAAAATTTCCAAACAATATGTCTGGTCCCAAATTTTGCAAGGGGACCCAAACAACTTTTATGTCCGTATTAATGACTTTAGCATGCATAATGCAAAACGATTTACCCGGAATTTCAAAGCATTCTTCTTGTGAGAAAGGAATTGTCATCATATTTAGGATCAAACTTTTACGAGCAGCGTTAACGCGCCTACTATATTTTTCTATGATGTCCCATCCGATCAGACTCTCTGTATCAATAGGGAAGCTGTCGGGGACGACGTGCATTTCGCATAAAATCCCATGCCCAATTATTTTTGTTTTACCCAAAATCCGACTTGTGCCGTGGGTGACTCCCGCAATTGCAAGAATTTCGCTTCTATCTATCTGTTTGCTCGCGCTAATGAAGCTACATTTGATAACAGATACATCGTTTCCGTGTCTACATGAAAGTTGGCTGTTTTATTAATTAAATCATGTTCTTTGAGAATAACGATAGGTGGTATGCCCCTTGATCCTGCAAACCTAATCGATACAACCTACGAAGGCTCCCGCTCGCCTTGCTCTGATGAGCTGGGTCGCTCGACACCTGAGGTCTGCGCCGAGCGATCTATGAATATAAAGGCTTATCAGCCTCCTGATCCGAACCCGCTCGGGTAGCGTCTTCCTGCCTCGTGTCGCGGTTCCTGTCAAAATAAATGTTGTCTCCTCGCTGATTGCTATTCTGGTCTCTTTGATTGTCCCGATAATTATCGCCATTATACTGATTGCTATTGCGACCATAATTATTATTGAAATTATTGCTATAATAGTTATCATTAAAGTGGCCTCTATTATTCTTCCATTTGTTATTATTATTGTGATTGTTGCCATTTCCGGCCTTGACTCGCCCTGTTTTTATATCTGCTTCTAACTTAAAACAGTCTTTATTCACGTATCCTTGTTTCTTGCAATATTCGAATTTTAGCATCTCATAGCGCTTCTTTATGCACTGATCGTCAACGTGCTAGTTGAGGCCGCAGTACCCGTACGTAACTGCCATCGCAGGAGTTACGAGCAAAGTGTTTGCTCTCGCCTGAGTCAAAAGTTGCTCTTCAAGTGCCGCGAGCTGCTGAGTCTGCTGAGTCGACGCGGGCTGCGATGCCGCATAGTTCATCTGTGTGGTCATAATCGGTGGCAGCGCTGCTATGTAATTGCACGCCAACCGAACGCTCTGCTTACATTCGGAATTAATCGCGATCCTTTTCGCCTGATTTAAGCTTTTTGGGTGCTCACTGCTTACTTGATGAGCTAGTGGGTACGTCAGCTCAAACATAAAGTACTGCAGCGCGATCGTGCAGGCTCCTCGCTTATGCGATTCCCTATCGCTATCTTCTACATCTGGAGCCGAGTCGAAAATTGTAATTAGCTGGTTTAGTAATTTTTGTGCTCTTAAACCGTTATCGTCCGCTTTCTCGCCCAGCCGCTGAGCTTAATCTCCATTAAGATATCGTCCGCAAAGCCCACATTGCTCTACTACAGTACGAACTCCGCGAGCAACGTATCTACCCTTCCAATTTATTTACTCGCGACAGCTAATAGTAAGCATTTTCATCAACCTGTCAAGTGTTCTTTGTGGTTCAAAAACCGGCGTTTGTGTAGCCGAATTTGTCTTTGCGAGTTGTGTCGGTTCCGAATCTAAACAGTCAAAGTTCGCGGCGAGCTCGTGCCTCTTTGTCTGCTTCCACTTAAGGAACCTATCGGTATCCAGGAAATCAAGGAAGGGTGTCGGCTTTATTTGCGTCGACTGTGAACAGGTCACAGGGGGCGATTGCGTCGAAGTTTTCAAGTCTTGTGCGGTGACATCGTTGACCGCGTTATTCACTTTTTGACCGGGATTAAGAGAAAATCCCTGTGCTTTCGCAGCCTCAACTCATGTTCAAGTCTGCTATGGAAGTATCGAGGAGATTACTATCAGCATTAGAGGTATTTAACACTAGCGAGTCAGGAGCGCCAGTGGTCGCCGCTGCCTCCTGCGTGTCGAACAACTGCATTTGTGCCGGCGCACTATACCGATGCCGCGACATTTTACCTACAAGCATCGCACGAGCTTCCACGGTTAATTGCACAATAATAGTCTGTCAATCCGTGTCTGCTACATCTAATAGGTCCATATCACCATGCAAACTAGACATGTTCGCGTGTTTACTGGATAAGCAGATTGACGCTTATTTTTCTCACTTTCGAAGCTAATCAGGTTCGATAGTGACATTTTCCTTTTAACACACCTTTCTCGCATATAATTTAATAATAATAATATTTATAGGTGATTCAAATTCAGATAATAGGTATTGTTCCTATAATCGCGGTATTAAGAGTGTGTGTATAAATTTCCGGGCGGCATAAGCCCCTGGAGGATAATGACTTGTTAGATTGCCAGTACATACAGAAGCACTTATCTCAGGAAACTAACCAAAAACCGACCGGACATTCTTCTTTCCGTCCTCGCAATATCAAGAAAATGGCCCTTGAACTTCCTTCCTGTCAGCCCGTTTGGGCGAAAAGGGCCTCGCGTCCTTCCTGCGTCTGCTCGAGCGTATCAGACGAAAGGGCTGCACGAAAAGCTGCTTGGCGGTTGATTTTACTTTCCCAATTGTGTGTGAGTCCTGACCAACGTGTTCTTCTCATTTAAAATTTTCACAAGTTTTTAAGGTCACAGTTCCAAAACACTCTGGAGAGAGAAAGCACAAGACGAAGAGTTCGGGACAATCCGTTTATTGTTGTATTAGAGAGAGAGAGTGTGTGTTGGTCCTCAGCTTAGGCGGAACTGGCGAAAGATGCGCCCGCAGTGCGCCACAAAGTCGGTGCGCGAAAAGGAGCATGCAGCGATAGCATTGCAGGCGCGCTTATCCGCTGGACACAGGACATCTTTTTTACAGTCCCCTTCCCTTAAAAAAAAACAAAATCATTGAGCACTGCCACAGTAATTTTCACCGTGAGTGTTCAGAGTAATCTTCATCCACACAAATTCTCACACACACACACACAGACACACACACACACACATACACACACACACACACACACACACACACACACTCACACACACGCACGCACACACGCACGCACGCACGCATGCACGCACGTACCCAGATAAACACAAACACACACACCCACATACATACATAAGCGCATCCATATGGACATTTTCTAAAAATAGTATTCGGTTCCTCACGTCTCTGTTTCTAACATGTATTATTAAAACTTTTGTTTTTACTATGACAAATCTTCCTCTTTGAGGAAGCAGAAAAAGATTTTTTGAAACGTCCAAGGTAACGTTACCCCTTAAAATATCAAGTTTTTATATCTGATATGTTTAAAAAAATTCTTACAATTACAAAGATTAAAAAAAAAAAATAAATTTTTTTTTTATATTTTGGCCAATATACCAGAGTTCTACCTTAAAGAAGAGTTTTAGATTGTTGTGACTTAATTACATTGTAACGAAATGCGAGCCCTGCATTATCATGGGCCCGCGCAATCGGTAATGCGAGCTCAGCGGCTGGCACAGCCTGGCACAGGTGTGTTTACCGAAAGAGAACGCAAAGGGAAACGCGCCAGGACAGACACTTTCGATAGGATTAACGGCCCGAGCGCGTCTATACTTTTCGGTCTCTCCCGCCGCCATTGAATTCTCCCGCGTCGTTCTCCCACGTGCAACCACTTGTTGCGAAATCGTGTGTGTGAGCAAACGAGTGAAGGCGCACGGAATTGCACTCTCTACGAGTAGAAGGAGGGAGAGAAGAGAGACGAAGCGAGTCTAAGCAGCAGAGCAGCGGAGTGAGACAGAAAGGAGAGACCGCGCCGCAGCAGAGGAAGAAAGAGAAAGGCCGGACTGCGACGCAGCAGCAGAGCGAAAGAGATGCAGAGATAGAGGGAATCTCGCTATCGATTCAACGCACGCATTTGCAAGATAAGGGGCTAGCCCGGGGTAATTCGGTGCGAGCAAATAAGGCTGCATATCGAGTGCATTAAGCTCCGATTATACGACTGGGTTTTCCCGTACGCACGTGCGTGCGATACCTCGAATCTCGAGCAGCGCGTTCAGCAGCGACCGAGCTGCTGTTATTACTCTACTTTGATATAGCTATCTTGTTAATTTTATCATAGTATATACTTTATTATTTTATTATAGATAAAATCCCCGCATCCTCAATTACACCCACACCCACAAACCGTATCTCCGCACGGAGCTGAACCCACCGGTGTTCAGCAATTTTGCAACAGGAAGACCAGGGTAGTTGCACCGAAATGGAAGCTCAGCGGAGGTGAGCCGCTATCTTGCTACAGGTCGGAGAGGCAGTGAACGCTAGCACGCGTTGCGCGCGGCACACGTTGACTTGCTCCAGGCAAAATGTTTACTAATCAAGCGGCGCCGTAGCGCCCGCTTGCACGTATCAGTACCCACGGTACGATAGGAAGCCGAAGGACGCACCGTCGCCTTTTATACGTCTAATTGTGCCTTTTTAACCTCTTCAAAATCTTTAAATATCAATATCTAAACACTGATTAACTTATGTGAAGTCTATTGACACTGTTTTAAGAGATAATAATTTAGTCTATCACGTAATAAAAGTTTCTGTTAAAAAAGATTCATCTAATTAAAAATATAAAGCATAATATATTTGCTCAAATTTTTTCTTTTCATTTTGTTCACCGCATTTCCGTTTTCTCTAATCATAATGTATATTTGTATATATATATATGTGACTTCGGTTTTCTCTACTCATATGTATAATACACATATACACACATACAGTCCATATATATAGTGCCTGCAGACAGTGCAGACGACAACCAAAAAATCTAACCTATTATTTAAATCAAATGTTGAAGGATGAAGGATGCGTTTGTGTCATTTGTATTATTAAAATAAAACGGGTTGATTTACGTGATTTGTTTTTATTACGTGATGAAATCTCTGTACGACGATTTTGAAAAATATCGTACGTCCGAAAAAGTGGCAAGACAGTCATCTGCAATAAAATTATTGCAATCCCAAGTGTAGTTGAAAAAAGCTGCTGTTTTACATGGTAAGAAAGATAAAGAAAAAGACTAACAATGAATTCTGTCGAAAGAGATGAAGAACGCACAACATTCAGGAGTACTGGACAAGATGTTACCATCGCTCCATTGCCTTTCTGTCGGAGGCTACACCAGAAGTTGTACCGAGACCACTTCTTTGACAGAATCTAAATCATCAAGGATACACAACGTCTTCTGTTGCAGCAAAAATCGTGGCAAAGTATGGATTTTAAGAGGGTCAGGAACTTGGAAAGAAAGGGCAGGAAATGTCTAGCATTGTAAGTAAAGAAGACTAGTAAAAGAAGAGGTAGAATAGTATAGTACACAAAAAGGAACAATTAAGGACGTCTTCTCTGCCTTTGAGTATGTTGCCCCCTTGAAACTCGCAAGGAATAAACAAGATGAAATGAGCATTATTGAAATCATGAAGTCATCAAGTAAAGTTGTTTTGCTCAGAAATATGGTTGGAATTTCTTTGGTGCCACGCTTATAGGTAAAGTCATTGTTAAAATGCATATACAGCAATTAGCTGTGATAATTGCATTCAACGAAGAATTATTAGATAAAACAATAAAGCAATTAGTTTTTTTGTAGGTATATCGACAACGATTTTGTTACTGATAGAAAATCGTTGATTACGGAAGGAACTCGAGACGAGCGTGGAGCGCACGGATTATAGTAATTATTAAATTGGTTGTAATGTCGCAGGCGTTCCTCCGCGATCTAGCCTTCATTGCACGAATCGGCAGTGCGATTCGTGGCTATTAAGCTTTAGTTAGGGGCTTCTTGTAGTTGCCCTGAGACTATTATCGACCTCATTGGGAGTCTGACTCCATGGTATCTGAAGGTCACCTCGTGCGCAGGGAAACCATTTGGTGGATCTGTGGCCGTCAAGCTAGAAGGCGAAATCGTGGGAGGCGTTGTGCTTTGATGCATTTGTGTGTAGTTCCTATGATTAGTCATAGTACGGCTGTGCGCTCGGGCCGCCTCGTATCCCTTCGGTAACTATCGACGACGGCGTCAAGTGTCTGCGGCGCCGAGATTTAGCGGCGAGCCGATAGCAGGGCAGCGTGGAGAAAAGAGAGCGACATAACTTCACTTCGCTCTAGCCCCTGGCTCCAGCCACTCGCTCGCATATATACATATATATCCGTATTAACCGCTTACATATATAATCTCTTTGAAGTTCATTTTACTCGATTTAGTTCTTTAACATTATTTATACGTATAGTTATAGTATACTACGATTTAATACATTATTGTACTTTTATTATCAATCTCGTGCGTTTAGTGTTAAAGACATTTTTCAATATATATAAACAGTTAAATTAAAACCGATCTATTCATTTATTATTATTGACCAAAGACCTTTCCCGTTTTATCCTGACCAGATTTCTTGGTTGTTCAATAAATTTGTTATACTTGTGGTGTGCTACTTCTTAGTAACAAGTATTTATGTGCTTGTGCGTAATCATCATCGGGGATATACAAAGTCATCTGCTGATTGACCATAAGCATACAGGGCATAACCCACTATGCACAAGAAAAATACCACACAATCATGGGGATGCAGTAATTGAATATCCGCTCTGATGTTGTCATGATGTAAATATAATACAAATCAAGTTCTCCAATCAAGTTGGTGCGTCGCAGAAGCATCTGTTAAATATTTAATACTCCAATAGATGTACTGTTTTTTAACCCAAATTTTTGTTATTGACGAGGGTCTTTGTGAATCTTTGTACTCGTGTAAGTGCTTCTTGTGTTTAAAGGATTATTTGAAAGTAACACATAATATACTCATGTTCTATCCCGATATAAAGTCAACGCTGTCCCAGAAGGGTCATTTTAATAAAATTACAAAACTATAATTAATCAAATGTTTGCAAGTTCAGGTTTATAATTACATTAAAAAGACTCTTTTCACCCAGCGTTAACTTGATATCTAAATAAAACATGAGAATACTATAAGTGTTAAATTAAGAGAGAGAGGAAGTATCCGGAGGTGCATTTAATTTTGAAATGTGTGTACGTGAGAAAGACAGAGCAATTGAGGATGACAATAAAATGCATTTTCGGATAATCCTCTGCGCCATGCGGTCCGAGAAACAACTCATAAAGAGTTGCTGGAGGCCGGATTAGAGCCACGCCGATAGACGACGACACGGCGGTTTATTGTCTTCGAATGCAGGACCCTAGGACGGCAGCGGGGGCAGGTAGACCAGGACGAGGAAGCGGCGGCTGCTCGTACCGAGGTACTTTCGTGATCAGCAAGAAGGAAGTTGGGGAGTCGAGTGCGAGCGTCGAGCCGAGCATAGTCTCAAGCGTTTTCCCTGGCCGATGTCTCAGTGTATTTTTGTTAAGTGTGTATTTTCTTAAGCGTGTATCTCTTATTTTGTTTATAACTTCACGACTAACGTTATTTGTATTTTCTTTGGTAATTTTAGATTAATAAAGATATTATAAGCTCCATTTCTATTTATGTGTTCACAATCTTAGTTGTTTTTCACCTAGTCACCTCTCTTAATAAAATATTTGGCGACCGTGACAGGACATCAAGGGTAAAAGAGAGTGACTTTTTTTTTGTGATTGTGAAAAAGTGTTAGTGTTAGAAATGGATGCACTGAAGGGTAAAAGAACTAATAAGAGGACCGCAGTCACAAAGGCGTTGAACTCGTTGGGAGCACTACCGCCGGGACAGCAGAGTTAACAGTGGCGTTTGGTTTATTAAGTGAAAAACAAAGCGAGTTGGACGCGATCTCAGCGAGTTTTATCGACGCGATGCAAACCGCCAAAGCAGCTGATTCGGAGATCGAAAAAGAGGAAGACGAACAGGACGTGTACAAGAGCAAGTTCTTGACCGCGAAGTTCAATTTCGAAAGCAGGATCGCCACAAGAACTAGAGGACCTCAAACACAGTCTAGTGGCGACATTAACAGTGCAGCGCAGAGTGAGGCAAAGAAATGTATTAAGTTGCCGAAAATCGAACTAGCGAAAGTTAGCGGTGACGTGCGTGAGTGGCTCCAATTTTGGAGTTTGTTTAAGAAGATCAACGAGAACAGCGACCTGGACAATGAGGACAAATTCCAGTACTTGTTGCAAGCCATGGTACCGGGATCGCGTGCCGAAAGTTTAGTGCTAAGCTATCCGCCAACGGGAGAAAATTATGAGAAGGTGATTGATAGTTTAAAGAGGAGGTTCGGCCGCGACGACGTACAAATAGAAGTGTATGTTCGCGAACTTTTAAAATTAGTGCTGCAGAACGCGACATCGGCAAACCGAGTACAGCTCGCTGACTTGTACGACAAATTGGAGTCCTATCTGAAAAGCTTGGAAACGCTTGGCGTTACCACCGATAAGTGCGCGGCCATGCTTTTCCCGTTGGTGGAATCCTCGTTGCCCGAGGAACTCCTGCGAGTGTGGCAGCGATCCAACAGTGCTAGTGATTCAGGAGCAGGCGAGAACGCGACGGCAGACGCGTCAAAAAACCGCCTCACCAAACTGATCAACTTTTTAGAGTCAGAGGTACAAAGTGAGGTTCGGATATCGATGGCAGTGAAAGGATTCGGACTGACAAACAGTGAAACTAGTGTCTCGACGCGAAAAAGGCCGCAAAAATTGCAGTTCGAGAGGAGGGAAGTGCCGAGTGCGAGTAGCTTACTGTCAAAAGGAGAAGAGGTCGCGTGTATATTCTGCGATAAAAGTGGGCATGAGAGTGCTAAGTGTTTAAGGGGAAAGAATATGCCGTACGTTGAAAAACAGGAGATCGCGAAAAAACGCCATGTGTGCTTCAACTGTCTAAGAGGGGGACACAGCTACAGTACGTGTCGCGTGAATGTTAAGTGTTCAAAATGTGCGCGCCGCCACTTAGAGGTTATGTGTTTCAAGGATGAAAGAGACAAGCGCAGTGTATCGCAGAGCGCAACGCAAAACACAAACAGTGCAGTGAATGTTCAGTTAGAACATAATTTAGCGGTCTCGTCAAATGTCCCGAGCACGTTCATGCAAACGCTCAGAGTGAAATTGCGCAATTATAAGTCGGAAATGATTGTGCGTGCAGTGTATGACAGTGGCTCTCAAAATTCATACATTTTGAAAGACGTCGCGGGACAGCTGGGGTATAAGCCGCTCGGCAAGCGCGAGGTAGTGCATCTGCTCTTTGGAAGAAATAAGTCGGCAGTCACCACGCACACGAAATACAATATCCGCGTGGGCAACTTAGATGGCAGCTATTGGTGCAACTTTCAAGCCCTCGACGAGGACGAAATTTGCAAGGGAGTACCTACAGTGATGCAAGGAAGCTGGCTTAAAGAATTGGACCGCGCAAAAATAAAGTTGACGGACGTTTGTAGTGTTGAGACGTCAGTGTCAGTGCTCATCGGGGCAGACGTAGGCGGAAAACTACTCACCGGCAGAATACACTAGCTGGAGAGCGGCTTAACGGCCGTTGAGTCATTCTTAGGCTGGACACTAATGGGAAAAGTGCCTACGATGGAGAGCGAAAAGCTGTCGGTGTCAGCGATTTCAATGTTTGTCAAGGAAGCCGATATTAAAGAGTTGTGGTCACTAGATGCATTAGGGATTAAAGATCCGATCGAGCAGTGCCAGCAAGACGATAAAGAAAAAGCAGTGAAGCAAGCGTTTCTAAATGGCGTGACCGTAAATAAAGAGGGGCGCTATGAAGTGAAGTTGCCGTGGCGAGAGGGTCATCCTGAAGTCAAGGACAACAAGAGCATGGCCATTCAGCGACTAGAGCCCATGGCGCAAAAGCTACGAAAGTCAGAAAAATACGCCGAATACGACGAGATTCTGCAAGAGTGGCTAAGAGAGGGGATCATCGAACGCGTGCCTCCGTCGGAGGAGAACGGCTGGGGTCATTACCTGTCGCATCGCCCTGTCTTCAAGGAGAATTCGACGACTGTGACCCGGCCCATCTACGACGCATCAGCGAAGGGGAAAGGCCTACCGTCGCTCAACAGCTGCCTTGAAAAGGGCGCAAATCTCATCGAGCGAGTTCCGGACATCTTGTTGCGGTATAGAGTAGGTAAAATCGGCGTGATCGCGAATATACGTAAAGCATTTTTACAAATTAGTGTCCATCCGGCGGAGCGCGATTTTTTAAGATTTCTGTGGTACGGGGCCGACGGTAAATTGATTATGTATCGACATTGTAGAGTAGTATTTGGGGTTTGCAGTAGTCCATTTATTTTAGGGGCAATAATTGATTTGCATTTAACTAGATTTTTAGATTTGCATATTAAGTCAAACACAGATGCAACTTTCTCGAATACTGCAAAACTCAAACAGAGTTTTTATGTTGATAACTGCGTTACGAGTGTGAATAGTGTGAGTGAATTGAATGCTTTTATGAAAAATGCGAAAACCGTGATGGATTCCGGCATATTCGATTTGCGGGGATGGGAGTACAACAATGATGGCGATCCCGGCGATACTACCAACGTGCTCGGATTATTGTGGGACAAAAAGCTAGACACGTTGTCACTGAACGTCGTGAGTTTGAATAAGCTAGATGTTCTTAAAGTCACCAAGAGAAATATACTTTCGGCAGTTCATCGTATTTTTGATCCTCTCGGTTTCGTGTGTCCGGTCGTACTAGGGCTCAAAATTTTATTACAAGAGGCGTGGGCGACAAAAGTAACGTGGGATGATGAAGTAAGCAATGAAATTAGGGAAAAATTCACGCGATGGATTGATGAATTAAAGAGTCTCGACCAAATTAAAATACCGCGATGCATGCTCGGAGTAGTTGACGAGACTACCGAGATTAGCCTGCACACTTTTGTAGACGCGAGTAAATTAGCTTATGCCACAGTCATTTTTCTTAGAGTGCAGAGGAGACTGGATGTGAAAGTGTACTTCGTGCAGGCTAAAAGTAGAGTCGCGCCCGCGGTTAAAGAGGGGACAGACGCGCGAGCTAGTATACCGCGCCTCGAATTATTAGCCGCGACTATTGGGGCAAGGCTGACCGTGCAAGTAACAAAAGCGCTAGAGTTAAAAGGGGCACAAATTTATTATTGGTCGGACTCGTCAACGGTAGTCACGTGGATTCACAGAGAGAATAATTGGGGCGTGTTCGTTGCAAACAGAGTGAGAGAAATTAGACAATTATCAAACTATAGGCAGTGGCGGCATATACCTGGACACCTGAATCCAGCCGATCTTCCTTCGAGGGGGTGCACTGTCACTCAGCTGCTAGCTTCGAACTGGTGGGAGGGGCCGGGTTGGCTGAGAGACAGCCCAGAGAACTGGCCTTCAGCTCACGACACGAGCGTCAATGAAGCAGAGGTGAATGCGGAAGGTCGAATCAGAGACAGTGTGCCGCGTTAATTAGTATAAACATTGAAGAGGAGTTTTTCGAAGCCTACTCCAGTTTTACAAAAATTGTTCGCGTTATCGGGTGGATTAAAAGATTTGTTTTCAATTGTCAAACGAGAGTAAAAAGAAAGAAAACCGATGACGCTGATCTCTATAAGACGCGAAGAATTAGTTTTTTGACGGCCATAGAGTGTAGGGATACTGAATTGATTATTATCAAAATGGTTCAAAACAAGCACTTTAGCAATGAAAATGACGAGCGTATAAAACATTTCTTACCGTTTATCGATGAGCAGGGGATTATAAGAATAAAATCAAAGCTTTTACATCGCGAAGATAGTTTCAGTTTTAGATGCCCGGTTATTTTGCCAAACAAAGAATATATTACCGAATTAATAATTAGGCAAAAACACATTGAACTTAAACATGCAGGGGTTACGATCACATTAAACGCTTTGAGAGAAGAATATTGGATCATGGGAGGGAGAAAAATGGTTAGAGAAATAATCGGTAAATGCGTCGATTGTCGCCGTCATGATTCAAAAGCAGTTAATGCGCGTTCAGTACCGCTGTCGCCAGAGAGAATAAAGGACGCACTAGTATTCGAGGTAGTAGGCGTGGATTTTGCAGTGCCCATCTACCTTAAAGGACAGCAAAAGGCCTGGATTTGCATATTTACTTGCGCAGTTTTTAGAGCAGTAAATTTAGAGCTAGTGGGATCTCTGTCCGTCGCTTCTTTTTTAATGGCTTTGAGCCGACACATAGCGAAACACGACAAGCCAAGCATCGTGTATAGTGATAATGGCACTAATTTTGTGGGGTTGAATAATCAATTGAAAAATGTAGATTATGAGAAAATCGCGGGAATAGTCGCGGTTCGTAAAATAGATTGGAGGTTCAATCCTCCATCGGCACCTTGGTGGGGAGGATTCTGGGAACGTCTCATTGGTGTACTCAAGCGATTATTGAGACGTACTATCAAAAAATCGTGTCTTAGTTACGAGGAAATGTTAACAACATTGTCAGAGTGCGCAGCGGTGATAAACTCGCGCCCTATCACGTTTGTTTCAGAAGGGCACGAAGGAGTAATACCGTTGACTCCAGCAATGTTTTTACGAGAAGAACAAGAGACTGGGGTGTTAGATCTTGATCAGATAGGAAAAATGGACATGAAAAAGCGATTTGCGTATCGACTAAAGATTAAACAAGATTTGCGTAAAAGATTCAGAAGCGAATACCTAGGCGCGCTAATACACCAAAAACGTAAAGTGAAACTGTTTAGAGAGCTTAGAGTTGGCGATGTGGTATTGATAGGTAGCGATAATGTCAAGCGTTTGGATTGGCCATTAGCAAAAATTAAAGAATTGTTTACCGGAAGAGACGGTCACGCTCGAGTAGCACGATTAATTACAGCGTCTGGCGAAGTTACAAGACCGATTCAACGTCTCTATCCGCTCGAAGTAAATGCCAATTGTAAAAGCACTAATGAAACAGAGATTATGGAGAGCCGATTAGAGATAAATTCAGCATCAAAAAAGCAAAGAGTACGCGAGATTAATTTCAAAGTCAGTGATGATAAAAAGTTTGCAGAAATTAAAACTAGGAGTGGTAGAATTTCAAAGAAACCCAAACGATTAATTTATAAAAAGAACTGATTATATGAGTTCTTTATCAATTCTGCTTTTTTGTTGCTCTAATTCAAGTGCGTCGATTCTATAAAAGCGTATGTGTATTGTAAAGATGCTAGATATTAAGATTTTGTGTAACGTATGTATGTTCACGCGCACCTTTTTGCGCGGGGGAGGATGTTAAATTAAGAGAGAGAGGAAGTATCCGGAGGTGCATTTAATTTTGAAATGTGTGTACGTGAGAAAGACAGAGCAATTGAGGATGACAATAAAATGCATTTTTGGATAATCCTCTGCGCCATGCGGTCCGAGAAACAACTCATAAAGAGTTGCTGGAGTGCTGCGTTCGAAGGTCGAGCGGCCGCGTATGTGCGCCGAGGCCGGATTAGAGCCACGCCGATAGACGACGACACGGCGGTTTATTGTCTTCGAATGCAGGACCCTAGGACGGCAGCGGGGGCAGGTAGACCAGGACGAGGAAGCGGCGGCTGCTCGTACCGAGGTACTTTCGTGAACAGCAAGAAGGAAGTTGGGGAGTCGAGTGCGAGCGTCGAGCCGAGCATAGTCTCAAGCGTTTTCCCTGGCCGATGTCTCAGTGTATTTTTGTTAAGTGTGTATTTTCTTAAGCGTGTATCTCTTATTTTGTTTATAACTTCACGACTAACGTTATTTGTATTTTCTTTGGTAATTTTAGATTAATAAAGATATTATAAGCTCCATTTCTATTTATGTGTTCACAATCTTAGTTGTTTTTCACCTAGTCACCTCTCTTAATAAAACAATAAGGTTCTTTTGAAGGAATTTAATTTAAATTTATTTTAAGTGAATTTTCATAATCAAATAGGGCTACATAATGGTTTAGGTAAAATTGCAAAAGATTACTTCAAATAGTTTAAAAGAAAATGGAGTCAATGAAACTATCAAGTTACCCATACACAAACATTTACTTATTTGAAAGTAACACATAATAATATACTCATGTTCTATCCAGATATAAAGTCAACGCTGGCTCAGAAGGGTCATTTTAATGAAATTATAAAACTATAATTAATCAAATGTTTGTAAACTCAGGTTTATAATTGCATTAAAAAGACACTTTTCACTCAGCGTTGACTTGATATCTGAATAAAACATGTGAATATTATAAGGTTCTTTAAAAGGAATTTTTTTTAAATTTATTTTAAGTGAATTTTCATAATCAAATAGGGCTACGTAATGGTTTAGATAAAATTGCAAAAGATTACTTCAAGTAGTTTAAAAGAAAATTGAGTCAATCAAACTTTCAAGTTACCCATACACAAACATTTATTTATTTGAAAGTAACACATAACTTTCTAAAAAGTAAAATCTTGGCAAGTATAAGTTTCGTTATTACCCACAATATAAATTAAAAGAAATACGCTACAATTAAAATAGTAAACATAAACTAATATTCTATTTTTAAAATATAATGTCCTACAATATTAAATTTGAAAGGTATTATTAATTTTTATACTTCATACTAATTCATAGAAAAATGACATTGATTTACAAATAAAAATATAATACTTGCCAATTTATTAATCGATTTACTTAATTTCTTTAGCGTTTATTTCAGATTATCTGAATTAGTAAAAAATAGAAATATTTAAAACTATAATATTTTTTAAATAGTTTGTATACTTTATACTAATTAATAAAAGAATGAAATTGATATACAAATAAAAATACAATGCTTGCCAATATATTAATCGAATTCATTAATTTCTTTAGCGTTCATTTGAGATTATAAGAATTATTAAAAAATGGAAATATTTTGAACTATATTATTTTTTAAATATAATATTAGTTTAATTTTACTATTTTAATTTGAGTTTATGAATAAAATTCATAATGGAACGTCTTATTTTGGTAATAATATATTTCTATTAATTTATATTGTGGGTAATAATGAAACTTATACTTGCCAAGATTTTACTTTTTAGAAAGGTATTTTTTATATGGTATATACACATAATAATGTTTTCTATGTTTTCGGCAGGTTTTTTGAATTCTGCAGTAGAAAACCTCTGACCCCTGTCGTAAACTTAACACTGGTGCTGGGTTATACTAGATATACCTGCAAAATTTCCGTATGATATACAAGTGCGTTCAAAACTTATAGTGCCTATAAAATTGTACTGCGCACTTACAGATACACACTCATAAACGCACAAACATGCCAGAACTATCCCGAAAAGTATAAAAGCATTTTGGAATGGAATACTTGCCGAACTGTGATAAATACTTACATATCTAGATTTTCTTAAAACTTGTATTTAGCATGTTTTCTTACACACATACACACACGCGCATACACGCATGCACATACGTACATATACAAACACACATACGCACACCAATACAAACATATTCTAAAAATAGTCGATCTCAATTCCTAGTACCTCAAAGTACATGTTTAACATGATGTCTTTTTTAAGATCTCAAAGTTTCCAACGCGATAAAGAAAATTTAAAACGAACTAAAAGTTAATTTAAAGAAATTAATTTCTTTTGACTTACCATAAATTCCATGTGTTCTTGCACCGTTAAAGTCTCTACTGCAAGATCTTGCTGAGGAACAAAACCCGACATTCGAGACATTATTTCGACGTCAACAGGTTCACCGTTCAGTAATACTTCACCTGCGAGTTTACCTAAATAATTAATATTTATAATAAGTATCTTACATACTAATAATATATTATTGTATAATTATTATATTTTCTTATTTGTTTGATCATAGATAGTTTTTATTGCGCTATCTTCAATAATTTCTACTCAACCATACTTAAGTCAATACATATTAAGTTTCGACGTACTACTGTGGCACCCTCGGAGTTGCCGCCTCACGCAGTGCGCACGCTCCTGCCTACAGCCGAACGGCAGCACAGTCGGCGCAAGCATCGGCTCGAGCCGCGAGCGCCTTACTAGCCTTGACTGACTCGCTGCTTCTTCCCACATCCGGCTACGGAGCCTCACGAGCTGCACGCACGTATCTGCACCCACAGCTCTGGCGCCTTTCAAGCATTACTTAGCTTATTTCACGGCCCACACGGCCTCTTGTATATTTGTATATAAAGTAAAATATAAGCTCTGCAAAATCAACATGGTGTCAACCCGGTCTCTCTTCTGCCATCATCCACCTCGCTCCTGTTCTCGTGGCCAAGCATCCTGCACCCGCCGGGGCGCTTCAGCACGCGCCCTGGTAAAACCGCGGCCTAGCCCGCACACTACTAAACCGCTGTCATTATGTTTGTGTGCTTAAGGAGGTTGAATCGCTTATTATTTATGATCAGAAAAAAAATTATATAAATACTTGTAAACATTATCTAGTATAAATAATAAAGTATTTTAAAGAAGGGTTCTTAACGAGATAGCGAATAATTATTTTAACAAAATCGTGACGTCAGAAGTGTAAATATTGTCAATTTAAAAGAATTTTACTTAAATTAAAGAATTTTCTTTATTTGTCAATCATTTTTAATATTTCGGGTTTTATGTTCTTCCTTAATCATTTAGTTACAAGTTCACTGTTTAAAAATTATAAAATAAATCAACTTTAAGGAGCAAGGACTGATTGTTTATACACAAAAGCGCTTTTTATTTTAAAACTTATAAACAATTAGTCGTTGCTCATTAAAGTTGAATTATTTTATAATTTTTAAACGGTGAACTTGTAAATAAATGTTTAAGGACGAACATACAACCCTAAATATTAAAAATGATTGACAAATAAAGAAAATTCTTTAATTTAAGTTACATTTTTTTAAATTGATAATATTTACTCTTTTGATGTCACGATTTTGTTAAAATAATTTTTCTCCATTTTGCTAAGCGCCCTTCTTTAACATACTGTATTATTCATACTAGATAATCTTTACAAGCTTATATATAATTTTCTTTCTGATGTTAAGTAATAAGCGCTTCAACCTCCTTAAGCCTCGGGTTTTCCTGCGATAATCAAAATCGAACAGCATGTTAAAAAATATAATTTTAAACATTATCACCATTTCTATATACATGAGGATTAAGGGAGGTAACCTCGTGATAGATCATTTATTTTAAATAAAATCCCGATGTACAATCAGGTCGTTGGTTATTTCCTGTTTATTATAAAAAACAACGTGTTCGACTATCTCAGATTTATGTTTAATTAATACTTAAACCCGCGGCAGCGCCAGTGATGTTCAATAGCTGCTGCTGCTGCTAACTGAAGCGTGAATGACTGAAAAGCGGCAAGGGCGGTCGAATGACCACACTTGATTTAAGAGAAGAGTATACCGATTTTTGGAAATATTTTTTTTTTCAAATTTTTGAACCAGTTGTACATGATGATAAGTACTTAAAAAGTGTATTCTTAGAACTCATTCAAATTCCTATTCACGTAATAGCTTATTTTCAAACGGAACAAAAGAGGAAAACTACATAAGAAAGAAAGTAAGAGATGGAGAACTATTCAGCCAAAAGGGGATTATGCCTACGGTGAACATTAATTTTACATTATACGATGCAAGTCGAATGATAATAATTAAAGATACACAATTTTTAAATTTTCTAAACCTTCTTAAGACAATTTATTTTAAGAAAAACGTAGATTCTTACATTCGTTATTACTAATTTTTAAAATGCATTTTACTCAAAAGTACAAATTTGAAACCTCAAAATAGTTCCTGCGCCTCAGTTTTTAATTAATCTGTCTGGAAATTTTTACAGGTCCATTTTGACACATTTTGAAAAAAACTACAGACAGATATTTCACTAAAACAAATATATAAAGGTTAATTTATGACATTTCTAACTAAAATATGAGCTAATCTATTGCAAAAATTGTTTAATAAACCTTAAAATTAAACATCAGTAATAATAAATATAAATTAAAAAAAAAACATTTTTTTCTCTCGGCACATTTTTCAACACTGATATAATATATCATTTGTCATTAGTTTTTTAACGATTTGTATGAAATTGCTCTTAAATTATTTTTGTATATGCAAAACTAAAGTCTCTCTCTCTCTCTCTCTCGCTCTCTCTCTCTCTCTCTCTCTCTCTTCTCTTGGCCTCCCAGCCATCTGACCGGTAAGTTGGGTATGATGGCGCATCTCATATATATATACGACTTTCTGGCGTGTTTTCACTCTGACGAGCAATTAGGTTTAGCGGAAAGCATCCTTCAAATGCCTCTTATCCTCACGCTAAAAACCCCCGCATCTCTGTGATTTTTATGACCCTAGGGGGAAATTCCGCATCAAGCTGTGCTAACATAACCCCAAACAATATTTCTTCCCCGTGATCACAGTTTCCTCTCCCGTAATCATCTTCAGTGAGAGACAACAACATCAACTTTTTTATATTGGCCACCCATAAAGGCTTACCGAAGGAGAAATGGAAGAAACATGGCAGAAGACTTTTTTTTAATTTGGAGGCAGCAGTACGGACGTTTTATTCTGACTGATCTGGCAACGCGGCACGGCCGATATTTTCGACGTTCACCACCAGAGTGCAACACCAATACCTTGGGATGATCGGTAGCATCGGCTGCTAGTCTGCCCGCTGCTCAACAGATGTCTTTTAAACTTTCATTCTAAGTCCGTTAGTTACTTAATTATTTCAATTTATTTCATTTTCTGACCATACCCTGACTGTCACGGGTATCGTCGACTGCTCTCATGCTGAGATTGACCCCGCTGAGCTCGTTTACGTGGTTCTCAGCATCGCTCTGCCTTCTTTTACTAAAAAAGATATTATTAGCGTTAAGCAAGCCGCTCATCCTGCAATGACGGACAAGACGACCAGGGCAGACACCGAGGGCCTTAACACTGCGACACCTACAAGAGCAAAACACCGACGCCTTTGATACATTTTCATTAATGAAGATTTGAGTAAATGTGCTTATACAGAATTTAAAAGTTTAAAGGTTATTGCCAAAAATCTCGGCTTTAAATTTGCGTGGCATAGACGAGGCAAGTTCCATGGTCGACGAGAGGAGGGCATGCAAGCACTTGCGTTCACATCCGCATTAGATCTTCACATAATCACAGACTCATAAAAATACTGATAGGAGTAATAACAAAAGTATTAATAGTAGCAATAGCACCGGAATGAAAATACACATTCAGCAAGTACACAATAACAATAATTATAATAGTGCTAACGAAAACAAAATTACAAAAGTAATAAACAACAACATACACAGTAGCCACACAATTGACTAGATGCAGATAAAGCTCACGAGACGGACGAGGGCATCTCGCAGAGTGTAGTTGCGAAAGCACTGCCAGTCATCGAGCAGCACATTGCGAATCTGTTCAACTCTTCTCTGGTCAAGGGCGTATTCCCGGAACTCTAGAAGAGAGCACAAGTGATGCCACTGAACAAATGTACTACACTATCGTGTCAGTATCGAATTTTTGTTCGATTGCACGACTGTGATTTCTTTCTAAGGTTTTGGAAAAAATTGTGCATGATCAGATAATGGCACACAAGTAAAATAATTCGACTTAGACTGCTCAACTCATACTAACAAAAGACGTAAGGACAGGAATAAACAAGAGACTACTAACTCTACTTTTGCTATTCGACTACAGCAAAGTTTTCGATACAATCTCGCAGGTCAAGCTTCGAGCTAACAAAGCTAATTTGGATAAAATCATATATATTAGGTAGAAAATTAACCGTTGTAATGCGCTGCGAGACCAAATCATCTTAGGTCGCTACTACTCTTGCAGTATCCCAGGGATTCATGTTGGGGCCCTTGCTGTTCTGTCTTTACATCAATAACATCGAAGAACTTTTCATCGACCTCAACAAAGATCTAGATGAAGAAGACCCGAGACTCATAAGACACCTACTCTACACAGAAGACTTACAAATAGAGCCAGAAAACATTGCATCTGCGCAAGCACTTAGCAATGGCTCTTATTTTTCCACACCCTAACTATTGTTCTGTAGCGAGCGGGTAATCACTCGTCCAATCCGATGTACACGGTCCTAAAGAATCTTTTGCAATCTTTTGCAATCTCAAAAATCTCTATGCAATCCTTGTGATCAGTAAAAAAGTATGTTTACTTATGTCCACACGTAAGATGTTTTATAATATAGTTTGTTATTGTTGTAATATATCTGTTCAGCAGCGGCACCCTTAAATACCTAATACATATAGTCGAATCTGACAGATAGATATATATATATATATATATATATACATACTCAGTAATAACATAATAATCTCTTCGCTGTTGTGTATGCTCCTTATGGTAACCTATCAATGCCCGAGGGATATGACATTTCAACGCCCGCCAACCTTTCACCGCTCGAGCTTTCAATGCCCGCATACCTACTTAATTATCCAAAACTAAGAGGTCACTGCCCTTCGTAATACAATTATCTATCACTGTACAAAGTTTCAAATGAAAACTTCAAAGCCTCTACGATTTGCATTTGAACAAAATTTATATTAACCCAGACTCGAACCTTTCAAATATTATTCAATTGCAATTTTAAAAGTTTTTAAAGTTTTCGTTTGAAACTTTGCACAGTAATAGATAATTCTATTACGAAGGACAATTACATCTTTGTTTTGGAGAATTAAGTATATATAAGCAAATCATCATTATCTGCTTTCCTCAAATATACAAAGTTTTAATAATGTTTGAACCTATCGTACTCGATTACTTGTCAAGGCACATACTTGTCCTTTACAGGAGGTTAATTATATGCATAAAAAATATGAATCAAACTAGATGCCCCCACTTTTTACAGATGTAAAGTGACGGTCCTGATAATATTTTTAAAAAATCATTGTTTTTCGATTTCTTATAAATTTTTAAATCTATGGTAAGGTAAAGTGCCCAGTACTTGGACAAAATGAAAATTGTGACCAGTACTTGGACAGTGACAAAGATTGTAATTACTGATAAAGATGATAAAAAGATGTATTCATTGGCATTTATACGGATTGTGTATGATGTGTAGTATGTAATTTAACCAAAATTATGTTAATTTACGTCTTAAATTTGTTATAAATGTAAATATAACATTTTGAGGTTACGTCGAGAACAGTAATATGCCGAATGTATTGTCCAAGTTTACGTCCACTACTTTTTCTGAACCCAGTAGTTGGACACATTTAATTCATATGACCAACTACTAGGTCCTAACTATGTCCAAGTACTGGGACAAGCTTGAGATATGATGTCCAACTACTGCGACATATAGTTCAATTTTTAAACTTACATTTTTAGTATAAAAAAGTATGTCAGCGTATTTTGTCTTGTACTAATAACGGTAAAACATGCTGAATTAACGATTAGATTAAAGATTTGGGAAAAATATTGAGTTTTGGCTCTACAAACACTGATTTCGTATTTTCGTTTCAAAAAGTGTCCAAGTACTACCTACTTTACCTTACTCATATTCAAAACTACTTTAATTGATACACGTTTATCCTTTGGAGAAGTTCTATACAATACCAAGATCACACGATAGCGAATTAAAGCTATAATTAATTTAGCTATAGAATTTTTTTAGTAGCAAAAATAGATAATATTGCAATTTAGATTTCTAACTTTTACTTAAAAGATAGATAAATACAAGCTGATCAAAACCTGTTGCGCACGACGATAATCATTGTAACGCCTTTCTTTATGGTTTTCTGGATGAACTGATATTTTAAGGGCGGTTCAAATATGTTCTTTTAATGTATTATTATGTACAAAAATAAAAGAAAAATATATCTATCAATGCTTTACCGTTTTTGTGTTTGTTTGTAGCTTCTTCCATTACTAGTAAAATTTTAACTTTAAACTTTTCAACTATTACTGTTACTCCTCCACTCTGAAATTTCGTAACAAAACATTAATTTTTTAATCAATTATTAACTGTATTATTATTTAAAAGGATAACAACTCGAGCAACTGTATTTTACTCGTCTGGGTACGAGGTATGAAACCTTGCGATCATACGTTTCATACGTATGATACATGTGTCATACTCGTATATATTTTTTTCAAATATTTTTAATAGCTTTTCTCTTGAGTATTATGCGGTAATTTTTGGCCATTCAAATCGCTTGAAACTTCTTGCCGCTCGAGCGAAGGGTAGTGGGGACGACTCCTTTACTCGCTTTTTCTTCTCCCACGCACGGACACAAAACGGTTCCATGTCGAGCGAGAACACGTCAAAATGGCGGCGAGAGTCTTCCTAGCGTGTTCCGCGGCGCGATAGCAACAGTAGTAATGGTTGACTTGCGCGGCCTCGGCCGCACCCCCTCGCTCTCTCTCGTCTTCCCACCTGTTGCCGCTCCGCGTGTTATCGTTCGCGAGTTATTGGGTGCTCGTTACAATATATAATATGGGTGATTCTTTGGGAAATCGAGAAAAAAAAAAATATTTTTTTTCTAATTTTTGGTAAAATTTGTTCCTCTTGATATATGGAATATATGTGAATTTTTTCAGATTTTTTAAACCATCAGGTTCAATGATGATCAACGCTAAATATGAGCATGTAGTCATTTTTTACATTGATTTAAACAAATTTCAACCTCCATTTACTCAACAAAGTTAAATTTTCTAAAAAAAAAAGCAACGTAGGAATATTTAGCGAGTTTTATTATTTTATCATAAAAAATGGTTCCGAAACCTTGTAATGCCCCTTTCGATTAATTAAACTCATTTAAAAACTTAAAATACTGAAAAAAGTGGGTTTGATCACTCGAACCATTGCACCAAAAATCATGAAGATAGCTTTTTTCAGTACAAAAGTGATTGCCACAGTCGTAGAATAGCAAAAGTGCAATATTTATATAAAGAATCTAATTAACACGAAACATTTTCAATTAGGGTATATTTCTCGATTTTGTAGAGTAAAACCAACAGTTCAATTGTTAGGGACGTTTCGATGATTCTTCACCATCTTCATCAGGCTATACCTTTATTCATAAAAATATACATATATATGCACCCACATATACACATATACATAAATATACATATACATACACATATATATATATATATATATATATATATATATATATATATATATATATATATATATATATATATATATATATATATATATATAATATATATATATATATATATATACACATATATAAGTATACATATTCATACATATATTGAACGATCTCGGCTGCGTTGCCATAGGTGGCTCGGCAGCTTAGTTTAAATTCTACGTTTTTTATATTGTTTTTGTTTAAACTTTCACACATTGAATTTTTTATGTGGATTAATTTAATTGTAAGGATGTTGAAATAAATATGACTTATTAAATAAAAGAAAAGAAATAAAAACACCAATAGATTATTTAGAATAAGTAAATTAACTAAAAACGAAAAAACACAAAAAAAAGAATTGTTTATAATGGTTGACGTTATACGAACACAATAGAATCGAATCGACGAAATATTTAACAACCAACAGGTCGGACGCTTTCATGGCTAAGAGACCGGACACTTTTCACGGCCATGAGGCCGGACGCTTTTCACGGCTAAGAGGCCGGAAGCTTTTCACAGCTAAGAGGCCGAACGCTTTTCACGACCGCGAGGTCGGATGGTTTTGATCACGGGCGAAATTATCCGCACTTTCGCACACAAATCAATGGTTGTAATAAAAGATCGATTGATTCACGATTGAATCTATCAGCCTGGAAGGCGAAAACGATTTTATTGTCGCGAGGCAAGCGACGTGATTTGTTGTATCAACAGAGATGCGCGAGGAGCTCTATACGCTTAGCGATGTCGTCGATGACTACTTGTCGAAGCGTCTCGGCCGCCTCCTTCGTCGTTTGACAGTATTGCTGATTGGGCATTTTTCTTTGTCCCTTGTTAGCCGCGCAGCCAGATGCGACGCCTGGTACTACACATTTATGATATATATAGATATACTTTTACACGGGTCGGGCGTCCGTTCCGGCTGCACTGCTTGTTAGGTCTAGCACACTTACACGCGCAGCTCGGTAAGTACATGCGCACACTCACACTCTCAACGCAACATATGCGCACATATTATATTAATATAAATATACATATACATATACATGTGTATACATATACATATACATACCCCATTAACCAGGCTTGTCGCGGCAAAATCGCGGCAATGTCGCTGTGCAATGTTTGTTAGCAATTTGCTTCCAACTTACGCTCAAGAAATGACGAATATCAAGGATTGTTGTCAATGTGACGTAAAATTGACTGCAAATGCTAGCCACCAAATTGCTGCCATATACGGACGCAGATTTACTTACATTTGATGTGTAACTGTTGCTGCAAGTTTTGTACATCAATTTGCTTTCAACTTGTTTTCAATATTATTAATATATTATATTATTTTATTTTCAATATTATTCACGTAATATTAAATAAAATTATTCATATATGCGACAGTGCAAGAGAGAAAGGGAAGAAATTAATAACAGCATATTGATGGAAATTTGTGTAACACAAAAATCGAGAAATGTGACGACAATATGATGTCAATGTATGCCTATGATACGCCTGCACATCATGAGCAATAGTTGCTGTAATTTTGCATTCACTTTGCTCTCATAATTTACTTCAATACTTGATACAAAATTTCCAGCATATACGGACGCAGTTTTACGTCAAACTTACGGAAATCGATAGCAAAACGTGTATGTCAAATTGCTAACAATTTGCAATACATCTGGCTAATGGGGTATGTATATGTATGTGTATATTTGTGTGCGTGTGTGTATATAATATTCAAAAATAGAAGCCGTTCAGCCATTAAGCCTGAAAGCAAATCTGTAAGATTAGACTTTTAGTGTTTAAATCAATGTATGTAATTAATATGTATGGTCCGTTAAGTAATTATTTGTGTATAGTATTTAAAATCAAGCTGACAATCTTGGTATATGAGAGAAAAAGTAAATGGAAGGTAAACTGTGATAACATAACCTATAAATGTGCAATAAGTTTGTATTCAAAATAATAATTAACCTTTGCTTTTATTGTTTTTGTATAGATAGAGCAACAAATTAGTGATACTAAGATGATATTTGTAATTAATGCGTAACGATCAGTGAGTAACAAATAATGTAAATATTAAATATAATTATGTATGTTCCAATTGTAAATATTATTGTGAATAAAGGTATATACGTGTACGAGTCTGATGAGGATGGTGAAGAATCATCGAACAGGTGGGAAGACGAGAGAGAGCGGGGGGATGCGGCCGAGGCCGCGTAAGTAAGCCACTACTGTTGCTATCGCGCCGCGGAACAGGCTAGGAAGACTCACGCCGCCATTTTGACGTGTTCTCGCTCGACATGGAGCCGTTTTTTGTTCGTGCGTGAGAGAAGAAAAAGCGAGTAAAGGAGTCGTCCCCACTACCCTTCGCTCGAGTGGCAAGAGGTCTCAAGCCTCGAACAGCGAGAACGAAGGAGAGAAAAAGAGTCGAAAGTGGGAGAAATAGCGGCAACCGCAGATAGAGAAAGAGATACTTGACTATCGGCATTCTATCGCCGTTCCACGCACTTTAAGAAAATCTTAAAAATGCTCATTAAGCTTAATTATTCGAGTTAATTATTCAAAATAGTTTATTCGTCATCATTTTAACTGTGAACCCAAATTTAAACTCCATTAAACTTTATTCATATCAAATTGTATCGGGACATCAACAATATATTGATTAACTAAAAAATGCTCTACAGTCTTCTTTATTTTGAAACTATTCAATACAACATTTTTTACAACTTATTGGAGTAAAAGCAAATTTTTGTGATAAAAACAAGAGTATAAACAAAAAAAATGTACGCACACATATTAGACAAAACATTTTTTTTAAAAACTCAAGAACATTTTTCAACTATAAATAATCTTTTGCCATAGTATAGCATTTAAAAAGCAACTTATAAAGTTTTGGATATCAAATTTCATTTTTCTCTAATTGAGAATAATAAATTGTGCAACGCTATAATTGTTGATTAAATTTTATTTATGAATATAGTATGATAAAATTAAAAAAACAGTATATAATAAAATAAAAAAAAAATTTTAATTTTTTATTTAAATCTTTATTAAAAAATAAAAATAGCGATTTGAATGGCCAAAAATTACCGCATAATACTCAAGAGAAAACCTATTAAAAATTTTTTGGAAAAAAATAAATATCATCAAAATGAAAATAAGTTCTAAGAAAAAGCAATCCAAAAATCTTAGAAATTCTTCTTCATTTTACATCTTCATCAAAAAACGTAGACAATGATATTAGAATTTCCAAATATTACCGCGTAATACTAAGCAAAAGTCTATTAAAAATTATTTGAAAAAAAATTAATATGATAAAAATATAAGTTATAAAACAAAAACCAATGGATAAAACTTGAAAAATTTTCTTGATTTCGAATCTTCATAAAAAACGTATAAAATGAACTTTGTTTGGTTAAACACTACTGCGCAATACGCAAGAAAGATACGATAAAAAAAATTTTGAAATAGATAATATCATAAAAATTTAAGAAACGGTATAAAACAAAAATGATTTGATGAATCTTGAAAATTCTTTTTGATTTGAATTCTTTATCAATAGAAGACAGAAATAAGCGTTCATTGGTAAAATGTTACGGTAACCCAAGAAATAAGCAATCAAAAAATTTTTAAAAAAATTTAACGTCGAATATCTAGAAAAATAAAAGTCCTCATGATCGGACCAAAGAATTTAGCCGAGAGATAGTAAAAAGCTACCGTTTTGAAAATTTTCAAAACGAATAAAAGTTTATTGTTTGCCATAGAAAATCGTTGAGAAGAGGAGGGTGATCCCTTGACCTCGTGCGCGATGATGGCCTCTGTCTGCATTGAGGTGATGGCGTCGCGGTTCTCCTTCGTCTTGAGGGGGAGTTGGCTCTCTTGTCTATTGGGGTAAGATAGTATCAGACTTCTGGTGGTCAGATGGTGATATCCTCCTTCTACGTTGAAGAGACACCGCATCTTCTCGTGGATTCCTTGTGGGTGTCCCCCTTGGATGGGACTGCGGTTAAACGTGGGTTACCAGTCGGGAGTGGACGTCTGCTCCGACATCTCCGTGGACCATAGTATCTCACATTATATAAGTTCTTTCCTCGTATTATTATTTTGTATCATATTTTCTTATTTTCAAACAAATGTTATATTTGTCTTTTTTTCCGTAAATTGGTTAAGTTTTAAAGCATCCGAAGTGGGTCCGGTTCTTACAAGTTTTTCAGAAATCACAAAAAAAAATCCACTCTAACTCCAAATTATTACTTTCTAAACACTATCGATTTTAGAGAGCAACTTCCAAACTCAACCTACCCTTACAGCCACCACTTTCCATAACTTCGGGAAAAGATTTTCTGGGAAATTGGTTAAGACAGGTTTGCCGTGGATTTGCCCTATTTATTCAATAATTTTTATTTCATACAAAAAATAATCTTTATTGTTCAAACTTTTTACATATTAAAATACACATTTTGAAGATTAAATTTTTTTTTTTTACGGATTTTTTTTAACAAAATGGCCGCCTCAAAATTATTTTTTTGTTTGACTGTCCACACGATATCTCACCATCGGATCATCTGAAATCAAAAAACTAAAAAGATTCTTAAAACTTATAGTTTTGGCTATTGCATGATCTAGGATTATAACGATCAATAAATTTTTCAAAAAGTTATGAACAATTTATTTTGCAAAAAAATAACAAAAAATTCATAAGTCCGCCATTTTGTTTTTTTTCGGTAAAAAAGAAATATCCTAGACTATGCAATAGCCAAAACTATAAGTTTTAAGAATCTTTTCTGTTTTTTGATTTCAGATGATCCGATGGTGAGATATCGTGTCGACAGTCAAACAAAAAAATAATTTTGAGGCGGACATTTTGTCAAGAAAAATCCGTAAAAAAAAAAAAATTTTATATCTTCAAAATGTGTATTTTAATATGTAAAAAGTTCGAACAATAAAGATTATTTTTTGTATGAAATAAAAATTATTGAATAAATAGGGCAAATCCACGGCAAACCTGCCTTAAAGAAAAATTTTGGGATATATATATGAATATTCGTATGATTGGGGTCAAGCCGCATAGTATCGTATCAAGTAATATATGTGGCAAAGAAATATGTAAAATAATGCAGTAATAAAATTAAAAGTGACATCAGCGAATGAAATTCGCTGAATGAACATGAAAAGCTAAATATAATTCATAAATACATAAGCAAGAAATTTGATACACTGACTCTAGTTTCCGAGGCAACAGCTGATGCATCCGCGATAATTACGAAAGACAGAAAACTATACGTTTCAAGCAATAAATGCAAAGTTTACGATAATTTGAATGTAAACTTATGTAATAAATGTATAATGTATGGACGTAGTTCGAAAAAATGTACGTCTACTGGTGAATTCTGTAATTTTTACTCTGAAAAGAATCCAGATAACGATTGCACAAATAAAGAAAATAAAAAATGCATAAACTATCGGAAAAATAACGAAATATATAAGACCAATAGAGAAACCGACAACCCAGCTGAGGACAAAGAATCTTGTGGAACATATAAATTTTAATTACATAAAACAATACAAATAACAAATTATTCATACAACCCAATAAAAAACCTTTGCAGGCGAATAAGTGGGTATTGATGAATTACTTCTCTCTCTCTCTCTCTCTCTCTCTCTCTCTCTCTCTCTCTCTCTCTCTTTCTCTCTCTCTCTCTCTCTCTCTGACTTCAATACTGTATTTTGACACGAGGTGGGGCAATTCCCAAACCCCTACTGGGAATGAGGGCCCAATCCTATTGTTAACACCAATGGCAAGTGATAATATAATAAATTATATTTGAACCTATTCTTGGCTACACGGAAGAAAACCAGGGTTTAATTTGAATAAAAATCTTCAAACGGAAGACTTACAATCAGTTATTCAATCAGCAGGAGTTATTCGATAAATTTTAAATATGATTATTCAAAGTTGCAAAAAAAAATAATTCTGCATTGTAGCCTTACATTGGGATAATGAGACGTGCTCACAGTTAACCGCAGTCTTCTATTGAAGATGTGGTGCTGACGTAAGTGACAGGATAATATTGGGCAGGTATGCAGATATGTATATATATATATATATGGGACGTTTCACGTCAACCGGATCATCAGTGCACCCAAAATTTGGGTTAACCTATCAAAACGTTTGAGGTCTCAAAATGTTCGTCTGGTCAAGAGCTTTCAAAAAAATGCTAGCGTTTTTTAAAATCCAATATGGCGCATCAAATATGGCGCCTGAAAGACACATTTTCATAGCACATTTAACAAAAATAATAGTAAAAATGTTCTAATTTATAAAATATACCTCCCAAAAGCATGTTAAACGTATGCTCGGACTTATAATTGAGAATGCTTATAGAATTCCGAATTTTAAAATTGTGGATCCAAAATGGCGGACAATATACCACCACCAAACCATTTTACCGCAAAAAATGATTTCAGATTAGTTGAAAGTATCAACATAGGGGTTTTCGGAGATACTGAATCTTATTTTAACATTAGAATTCCGAAATTCAAAATGGTGGATCCAAAATGGCGGACATTATACCACCACCAAACCCATTTTACCGCAAAAAATGATTTCAGATTAGTTGAAAGTATCAACATAGGGGTTTTCGGAGATACTGAATCTTATTTTAACATTAGAATTCCGAAATTCAAAATGGCGGATCCAAAATGGCGGACATTATACCACCACCAAGCCTATTTTACCGCAACAAATAATTTTGGATCAGTTGAGAGTATCGATATTGGGGTTTCTGAGGTAAATGGTACTAAGTGTAGAAATCTTATATTTGTCCGGTTTATTAGATTCAGAATCATCTGTCTGCGGTTTTTGTCCGTACATTTTTCTATTGTTCCGTGTATATATGCCTGCGTGGATGAAAGAAAAAATAGAATTTAGCCAATTGAATCAATATTTCATGACATTTTGAGCAGTCTTAATTATTCTGGCTCCTCGTTCGTGGTGCTTTTACTGGTGATAAATGGCTTTCGACGATATCATAAATTACTTTGTTTCTAGGTTCATTGGCATTTGAGTAATGCATGACTTTCAATGTTTCATTATTTTCTGGGATAAATCCATGCGCCGTCTGTATATTTGTGACAGGCGGACAGCTTTTGAATCTCTTTGTTAGGAATTTATGAGTTTGTTCGTGATCTTTTTTGGTGTACAAGAAAAATTTTATATTAAATGATCGCCTAGTAGCCCATAAATAAAGAGCTTTAACATCTAAAATCGCTTCATTGTTTGTAGCTTATAAGCTTGCTCTTGTAGCTTCTCTCTTCACTATCGCTCCAACTCCATCGCAACTACCTTTTTCGTGTGCTGTTGCAAAACAGTGCCATTCATCATCAACGCCAAAATCTCTCTTATGGCTCATTAAACTGCTCATTTGATAACGATTTTTAAAATACTGTTTAGCACCATCCGTAGCATATATAACCTTTTTTACTCTAGGACAAACCTTGCGAATTTCAGGTATAAGCTTTTGCTGCATTATGTATACTGCAGTGGCATCATGAGTAGTGCAGTCAGACATAGCTACAGTACTAAAATGCTTTAGCTTACCTTCAGATTTATAATAAACAACCGCAGGAAATATCGTACTCTGATCATTATTGAAATGAAATGCCTGTGCAGCATCTTGGGCCATAAAAGGATAGTTTTCAGAAAAATCCAATTGAGCAAGAACCTCTTCATCTGAAAGGTTATTTTTCTTTTCAGAAATGAACTTTGATTGTTGCATAGCGATAAAGTGATGAGGTATCAACTTTTCTAGTCGAGAACATAAAGTTTCAATAAATTCTTGCGATGTTAGGCATTGTTTTATCAAAGTGCATCTATCGGTTGATTGCCACGTGCTGAAGATGACTCGATCAATATTGTGCTCATTCATGATGTTCTCAACGTAATTAGAGAACTTTTGAATGTCTGGACAAAATTTGCATTCATTCAAATAACAACATGGTTTGGGATCCTCACATAGAACAAAATTCAAACAATCTTTATAATTCTTGAGAACATTGTTTGAGATTTTTTCGATATTCACTGCGTCAAGCATTGCCTTAAAATTTTGATGTATCGTACATACACATACGTTGTGTGTACCAGGAGATCCTACAAAGACACAACATTTTGGTCTTAGCTCCGCAAACTTGGTTAGCCCGATCGGATTTTCAGGAAACTGCTCTATAAATTGACTATGAATGTTCTTAATATCAGTAAGTAATAATCTTTTCTGCAATTTTCTTTTTTTACCATCTACATAAATACTGACGGTATTTTTTTTATTTGGCATAATTCTGCTATTAAGATCATCTTCGTAAAAATCTTTAACTTTCTGAGTAGTTTCAGTAGGTAAAGTTTTTCCACTTCTTGCAACAGGAGAAGACAAAACTCCATCTAATTCTCTTAACTTTTTGGCTTTACGAGCCATTCTGTAGGACACACCAAATTGGTCCATAATTTTACGTATAGCCCAGTGTTCGGGCAAAATAGTAAGAATACTCACACGTAATGGATCGTTCTCCCTCAGAGATTGAAATTTGTTTTTGAGACCAGTTAAAATATCTATAAGATCATCTTGCGTAAGTGCATCGGGGTTTGAAACAGAAGGTGAGTCAATATCTGATTCAAAATCAGCACTAATACTGACGTTTGGTGACGACAAATCATGTAGTTCGTCAAAAGATTTTCTACGTGAATCACAAATCACTGAAAAGTTCGGATAATCAGGATAGACATCTCGAATTGCTTTGGAGATCTTCCTAAGAGATTTGCTGTGTCCTTATGTAATATTAAATGGATTTACGCATCTATCGGCACGGTATATCTTCACAGGGGAAGACATTGTTGTGGGATCTGAAAGTGCACAACCAAAACAAAAGAAATGTGAACTCTTGGCGAAAAAGTCGCTGATGAAGAAAGTCGCTGAATGACTTGCTCACCAACTATGCCAAAAAGGACTGTTGCAGAAGAAGTCGCTGTTGCAGAAAACCGCTGATTGACTTGCTCACCAACTATCCTAAAAAGGACTGTTGGAGAAAAAGTCGCTGTTGCAGAAAGCCGCTGATCGACTTGTTCACTTACTATTCTGAAAAGGACTGTTACAGAAGAAGTCGCTGATGAAGAAAGCCGCTGATTGACTTGCTCACCAACTATCCTGAAAAGGACTGTTGGAGAAGAAGTCGCTGATGAAGAAAGCCGCTGATAAACTCGCTCACCAATTATCCTGAAAAGGACTGTTGGAGAAGAAGTCGCTGATGAAGAAAGCCGCTGAATGACTTGCTCACCAACTATCCCAAAAAGGACTGTTGCAGAAGAAGTCGCCAATGAAGAAAGCCGCTGATAAACTCGGTCAGCAACTATCCTGAAATGGACTGTTGGAGAAGAAGTCGCTGATGAAGAAAGCCGCTGATAAACTCGCTCACCAATTATCCTGAAAAGGACTGTTGGAGAAGAAGTCGCTGATGAAGAAAGCCGCTGAATGACTTGCTCACCAACTATCCCAAAAAGGACTGTTGCAGAAGAAGTCGCCAATGAAGAAAGCCGCTGATAAACTCGGTCAGCAACTATCCTGAAATGGACTGTTGGAGAAGAAGTCGCTGATGAAGAAAGCCGCTGATTGACTTGCTCACCAACTATCCTAAAAAGGACTGTTGGAGAAAAAGTCGCTGTTGCAGAAAGCCGCTGATCGACTTGTTCACTTACTATTCTGAAAAGGACTGTTACAGAAAAAGTCGCTGATGAAGAAAGCCGCTGATTGACTTGCTCACCAACTAACCTAAAAAGGACTGTTGGAGAAAAGTCGCCAATGAAGAAATTCGCTGATAAACTCGCTCACCAACTATCCTGAAATGGACTGTTGGAGAAGAAGTCGCTGATGAAGAAAGCCGCTGATTGACTTGCTCACCAACTGTGTAAACGGGTATTAAGCCTACACATATCGCTTTCTTCTCGTTTATAGAGTTTTAAATTGCCTGTCTGAGGTTCAAAATATTGACAATGGGTTAGGTGAGAGGTAAGGTCCGCCATATTGTATCTGCTATTTTATATTTTAGATTCTCGATGTTAAAATAAGATCCAGAGTCTTTGAAAAACCTTATATCGCTACATTAAACTGATCTTGAATCATTTGTTGCGATATAATTCGGTAAGAGGGGGCAATGTCAGCCATATTGGATCTGCTATTTAAAATTTTTAAATCTTGATGTCAAATTGAGATTCAGTGGCCCTAAAAACCCGTATATTAATACTTTAAACTGGACTTAAATCATTTTTTGCAGTAAAATGGGTTTGGTGGTTGTATAATGTCCGCCATTTTTGATCCGCCATTTTGGATCCGTCATTTTGAATTTCGGAATTCTAATGTTAAAATAAGATTCAATATCTCTGAAAACCCCTATGTTGATACTTTCAACTAATCTGAAATCATTTTTTGCGGTAAAATGGGTTTGGTGGTGGTATAATGTCCGCCATTTTGGATTCGCCATTTTGAATTTCGGAATTCTAATGTTAAAATAAGATTCAGTATCTCCGAAAACCCCTATGTTGATACTTGCAACTAATCTGAAATCATTTTTTGCGGTAAAATGGTTTGGTGGTGGTATATTGTCCGCCATTTTGGATCCACAATTTTAAAATTCGGAATTCTATAAGCATTCTCAATTATAAGTCCGAGCATACGTTTTACATGCTTTCGGGAGGTATATTTTATAAATTAGAACATTTTTACTATTGTTTTTGTTAAATGTGCTATGAAAATGTGGCTTTCAGGCTCCATATTTGATGCGCCATATTGGATTTTAAAAAACGCCATCACTTTTTTGAAAGCTCTTGACCAGACGAACATTTTGAGACCTCAAACGTTTTGATAGGTTAACCCAAATTTTGGGTGCACTGATGATCCGGTTGACGTGAAACGTCCCATATATATATATATATATATATATATATATATATATATATATATATTATTTTTTTTTCTTTTATTAAGCATTCAAATCTTAATAAAGATTTATTCGCTATATCATATTATTTTATACAAAAACATTGTTTTATACATTAAAATTACATTCTTTTAGATAAGAAAAAATACATTTGCATGCCGGTACATTAGGTTCGCCGGGTATAATAGAAATTTTCATCGGAAGTTGCAACTTCAAATTACCCAGTTGTTGTAACAATTTTTTTCGCTGTTTATCGTAAACTGGACATTGCCATACAATATGGTTTAGGTCTTGGTCATATTTTTGACAACCACACTTAGGGTCATTTACGATTCCGATTCTTGTGAGAGAGGCAGCCAAGTTATTGTGGTTTGCTCTACATCGATTCACTGTAACTATAAGATCGCGAGGGAGGTTTTTATTATAGAACCAAGGCCTAGAGTTATCGTAATAATAATTTTGAAAAATCGCTATCCCTTTGACAAGACCCGTATTATGTATCGATTCTTTTGAATTATTAAACATATTTTTCTTAAAATATTCTTTTAGACATGTAAAGGGGATGCTTAGTTTATCAGAATTATCACAATTATGTTTTGCATTTTTTGCAGCTATCTCAGCTAGTTCATTGCCGATGGCTCCACAGTGAGTTGGAATCCTAAAAAATTTGATACTAAAAGAGTCGTTTTTATTACATATAAATTCTCGATCCTTTTTTTTTTAATTTCAAGGATGTAAGGATTAATTCGGATATCGAATTTACAGCTTTGAAGTCGTCTAAGACACTTAGAGTGTCGGAAAAGATCATGATATTTTTATTTGTGTTTTCAAGAGCTATATCAAGGGCATCGTAGATCGCAATACATTCGGCCGTAAAGACAGAAGCGTGGAAGTTAAGATTTCTTTGTACTGTAATATTTAAAATCGGACAAACACATGCAGATCCGGCAAATTCTTTGCTTCTGTCCTTACTACCATCTGTATAAATTTAAATACAATTTTCTTCATTAATGAGATCCGCAAACTTGTCATTTGGTTTACTTGATTTTTTTATTGATTTACCTATAGATTTTTCGAATGGAATAGAGTTAGTGAGAATCTGATAATCGTAGTTATATATGCTGTAAGCGTTTGATTTGTGATAAGATAGAGATGTTTTTCTGAGTTTAATGATACAAGTTTCAAATAGCTTTTTGCGTTTTTATTTACACTTAATTAAGAATTTTGAAAAATAATTATTGATATGTTGACATATAAGAAGGCTTTCATTACTAACTATTTTGGTTAAATAAGAAAAACACAAGAATTTGGTTATCTTCACTAAGAGGGGTAGTTTAGATTCAGCTATCATTACGCTTACAGGAGTAGATTTACGATAACCAAAGGCTAAACGAATTGCGGTGTATTGTATTTGCTCTAATTTGTTTATCTTATCTTTACGTGTAGGGTAATATACATAACAACCGTATTATATCATTGCGCGAACATAACTTTTATAGAAAGTAATCAAGGTACTCGGATCCGCTCCCCACCAAATACCTCGGAGATATTTAATAATATTTAAGGGACTAGTCTAGTTGCTCGGACGGAAAATGGAGGTGATTTTTCGGGACTCATAAAAAAAAATCATGCGGTCAAATATTTTAAAATTTTAAGAATATATTCAGATACTATTGACAAGTTAATACACAAAATTTCATGAAAAAATATCGACTGTAAGCCGAGTTATATGCTCCGACGTCGAGTCATCCAAAAATGAAGTTGTAAATCTGCTGCAGTTGTAGAGGTCCTCAGAATGCCAGTATATCAATAAATTTTATTTCACATTAAACTAGAAATTTTTTTTTCAAAACGCTGCCATTTTTTTAATTTTTAATATTTTCAAAAGATCGTAGTTCATGGTACGGGGAAAGTCATCTAGTTTAAAGTGAAACAACTTTTCAGTTACTGGCATTCTGAGGACCTCTACAACTGCAGCCGATTTACAACTTCATTTTTGGATGACTCGACGTCGGAGCATATAACTCGGCTTACAGTTGATATTTTTTCATGAAATTTTGTGTATTAACTTGTCAATAGTATCTGAATATATCCTCAAAATTTTAAAATATTTGACCGCATGATTTTTTTTATGAGTCCCGAAAAATCACCTCCATGGTCTTCGTGATGGTATCAGTCGCATGTCGACTGTAGCACAAGCAGTGTCGAACTGGGCAACGTCAGCTGGCCTGCGCTCAATGTCGGCAAGACAAAGGCGATCATTTTTGGATCTGATCACAACATCAAACAGGTTCAGAACCTTGACTTGCAAGGCATTGAGATACAGACCGGCGTACACGTTCAATTTGTCGATACAGTCACCAACCTCGGCGTGGTGATGGACGGAAGGTTGACATGGAAGCCGCAACTGAATGCGGTCAGTAGAAAAGTAAATAGAGCTCTGTATAGCTTAAAACTTTTCCGTTCAAGCACCACAGAGATACTGAGGAAGCAGCTGGCATGTGCACTGATACTACCTCACTTAGACTATTGCTCAGTGGTTCTTCTTGATGTGTCAGGGGAGCTCCAGACACGACTACAACCTCTACAGAATGCATGTGTGAGATACATATGTGGTGTTAGGCGAGATGAGCATATCACCGCCTACAGGAAAAAACTGGACTGGTTAGATCTGAAGGTGAGGAGGGAGTATTTTATGGGGCTGCTGCTTTACAAAGCGGTTGTGATACGGCAGCCACCGTATCTTACTGCCCTCTTTGAAAAAGAGCTCTCGGTTCCGGGGTCGCGCACCGATAAGGGCCTTTTCTCATTTAGAGTTCAAGGTGCGCACCTCTGGAATTCGCTCCCGAGCAGTGTGAGGTGCCTGCCATCTTTTTGTAAATTTAAAACAGCGTTTAGCAGGCACCTTAAGCAATTACATGGTGAAGAGAATGTACAGAGGTGACTCGAATATTTATTTAAGCTATTTATTTATTTGAATTATTTATTTATTTAATTTATTTATTTATTTAAATTTATTTATTTATTTATTTAATTTATTTATTTATTTAATTTATTTATTTATTTAATTTATTTATTTATTTAATTTATTTATTTATTTAATTTATTTATTTATTTAAATTTATTTATTTATTTATTTAATTTAATTATTTATCTGGTTTATTTATTTAGTCGACGTATTTATTTATTAATTTATTTATTTATTTATTAAATATGTTTAGTGTTAGGTGTGAATGTATTTATTAGCGTGATTGTTAAAGTGTCATGAATGAGTGTGTTTTAAATTTTGACGTGATAGTATACGCAAAAATTTAGCAAAGTATGTGTATGTATTCTTTTATTTTTATATGTTATCTCTATTGTATTTATTTTTTTTATTCTATGTATTATTTTTTGACGAAGCGTGTTTCTGTGATATCTGACTGTGACTAGTTCATTACATTTAAATTTTATAAACTGACGAACTGATAAAGTGTATTATTATTTTAATAAAAAATGCAATAAGTGAAAGTTAAGATAACAAATATATTAAATCGACTGATATTTTAATTATAACTACATGTACATGAAATTGTAAGATTTTGTCTTTTGACTAATAAAAAGTATATCTATCTATCTATCTATCTCCATTTTCCGTCCAAGCAACTAGACTAGCCCCTTAAGGCTCTGTGGCATCTACTTATGACCTTATCGGTTTGAGGTGTAAAGGTTAATATATAGTCAAAGGTTATGCCTAGGAAGCGTGCCATTTCACTAGACCTAATAATGCAGTTATCATTTATTTTGATTTCAGTTACCCTTGGGCCGATATTTTTGTTATTAAAATTAATAAAAATGGTTTTGTGCGGAGCGAGATCGAGACCTAAAATTGTTAAATCACTATCTAGAGTTTTGATTACTTTCTGCAGAGAGTTTATATTTTTGAAGCAGAGAGCAATGTCGTTGGCGAATTGAGATATAGATACAGTGTTCGGGATTTCTCTTAATATGTCCGATACGTAAATAATATACAGTAGAGAACTGAGAACACCACCTTCAGGCACTCCTTTATATGTATGTCTAGATTCTTTTGACAGACTTGTGAGTACGTACCTTTTGTAGGTTAAGAAATTGATAAATTTGACAAGATTGTATGGGCAACCTATATTGGCTAATTCTTTTATTAATATGTCACTAATAACATTGTCGAATGCTCCACATACGTCAAGAAAAACTGCATACAATTCTTTATTTTGCCTCAAGGCTTTTTGGATACTTAAAGTTAAATTTAAAATATTGTCAGAGCAAGATTGTCCTTTGCGAATGATGCTTTGACTTTTGGGTAATATGTTTTAAATTTCAGTCCACCACTGTAGTTTATTTTTTACAATAGTTTCAAATAGTTTGCATACTGTCGATTTTAAAGCTATAGGGCGATAATTTACTCCGTTAGGTTTAATGACAAATTGTACGTACATTTTTTTCCATTCTCCGGAGAACTTTCCTGTACGATACATTTCATTAAAAATATCAACCAGGATTAATTTGTATTTATGCGATAGCCTTTTTAGTATGTAATAGTCTATCCCATCGAGATCAGGTGATGACTTAGGATTGCGTGAGTCAAGTGCTAAATTAAATTCGGCAAAGGTGAACTTCTTTTCTAAAAATTCATTTGGTATACACTCCGGAACCTAATCTATATCGCATGGTACCTAGGGAGGCAGATTTTATTTAATATCGCTTCTTCTTTATCCTCTTGTAAGTTTTCAGACATATGAGATGGGGTTTTAATCCATTTATTTTTTAATAGTTTTGCAGTATTCTAGTTTCTGTAATTTTCTTTTTTTTTAATTGGACAGTTTTTTTTCGCTACTGCTCTACGTCTTTTGAATTCTATGAAATCATTTAGGTGTTTTGACTTTTCTTATTTCTTAAAGGCAGAATATCTAAGATCTTTGACTTTCTGACATTCTTCATCCCACCACAAGACTGGGTTCCTGTGTAATTTTTTTATTCATACTTTTCTTTTTGGGAGTATTTTCTTTAATGGTTTTAGTAATAATTTCAGTAAACCGGTTATATTTTTCATCCGCGGGCTTGCTAATGTAACTTCCCGAAAAAAATGGTGTAAATTAATTTTCAAGGTAAATGTCAACTTTATCCCAGTTTGTTCGCGTAAATCTTATTTTGTGTGATTTTTTATGCACATAGATTTTTCTGTATTGTAATTTATAATAATAGGATAAAGGTCAGAACCGCAAATTTCATTATAAATTCGAGATACAATTCTGTCGACAATATTTTTGTTGGATATAATCAAGTCAATTTTCGATCTAGATGTTTTATCTCTATGAGTGAACGTGTTATTGTTATGAATAAATAAGTCGTTTTTGTCTATACACTCTAAAAGATTTACCAAATTTTTGTCAGTTTTATAGTACTTCCAAACTACGTTGTGTGCATTAAAGTCGCCCATGAACATGTTATTTTCCTCGTTATTTAGATTTGAAAAAATTTCGTTCTATTGTTCTAAATTAAGAGTAGCCCCTGGAGTTTTATAGCACGCAAGTAGATTGAAAGCGGGTTTTGTATTAGTGATTCTTAGACCTCACAGTTCAACTAACTCGTTGGATGACTTTATATTACACAGTTCTTTAGAAGCTATATTCTTACGAATTAACAGTAGAATTCCGCCACCTGTTAAATAAGTTCTATCTTTTCGAAAAGTAACGAAGCCTGCGTATTGAAAGTTCGCTAGAGACGCGGAGAGCCATGACTCGATGCAGACGAAAATGTTGACGTCACTCAATATCTGGTGAAGTTCATTCTTGCATAACAGTATACTCCTTGCATTCCAGAAAACCATATTAAGGTTTGAATTAATATTGGGAGCCATTTCTCTTGTTAGTCTTCTTCGTAGTGAAATACTTATTATTGTAAACCTTTTTACTCAAATTCTGTGTCTGATGTAGTTGGTTCGGTATCGTTTTCAGAAAGATCAATGATCTGAACATTATCTAAAGAGTCACTTTTATGTAGCTTATTTTTTAATCTTGTTAGTATTGATTTTGTTCTAGAATCAGAAATAAGTGGGTATACTTTGTCGATAGTATTGCTTACTCCTGAGATCTCATTTGAAAGTTTCAATACTTCTTTGTATCCGTTCGAGTTACTAAAACTCAAAGTGAGAAATTTCATGAATAAATGGTGCAAAATATATAGTTCATTTGTAGATTCTTGTAAATATTCAGGTGTGGATATTAATTTTTCTTCTATACAAGATAAATCATTGTTCGTAGGTTTTTCATCGATACCTTTTTTGCGTTTTCTTAGCTTTTTCGGTAGGATAAAGGGAGCATTGTCATTTGATCTGTCGAGATTTGAGTCGAGATCTTTCGTTTTTTAACTGCAGCCGGCACGGTGACACTTACAGAGATATCTGTCACTGTCTGGTTGGGCGCTTCACTGTTGGATGTTGCTCTGTCTTGAAGAGTGTTTGATTGTTGTGTGTCTTCGACGGCAGAAGTAGTTGAGTTAGATTGCATGTAAGTATGAAAATTAGGTTCCTACATTGGAGCATACTTTAGATATATGTCCAGTCTGTTTACAAACAAAGCAAGAAGCCTAATCAGTCGATAAGTAGGTCCAATAGGTAGTATTATTGAGCGTGATTTGTAGAGTTTCGGGAAGCAGGTGTTCATGTTCTTCCTTGATATAAAATTGTCATCAGAACGATATGATGTGTGATCTACCTGGTTTACTGGTGCTTGCACGAATTTCGGTGAAGTTAGAGAGAACGGTTATTCCTATTGTTTTTGATGCACCAATGATTAAGGCATTTGAGATGATCGGTTGTATGTTCGATATGACGACTCTCTTGTTGTTGTTTATAAGAGGCTTGATTGGAAGAGCGTGTTTTTTAATGATCATTATTTTGTTTTTGAGTAAGTTAACTTGATTTTGATCGACTAAATACACACATACTCTGCTGTCTGAGATTTTAGATATGTATCTTACGTTGTTTAAGTCTGTTAGTTGCTCGATTCTATCCATATAATCGTCGATTGTTAGTCCTTCAATTGAGTCGATAATCATTGCATCTTTTCGTTTTGAAGTGATTCTTTGGGCAATAACTTTAGAATAACTTAGCGATGTTAGATTGAGGTTGAATTTTTCTTGTTGAGAGCTTCGTGTTTTTGTTAAACATGGAGCTAAATTTTTTTGGCCTGCACTTTCTGCGGAGATCATCTCGTTGGCAAGCTGCACCGTTCCGGGGTAATCAATAATTAATACACAAACACTTATCCCTCGTAATCTATTCAACAAAGCAAACTTATAAACGCCAAACACCATTCACTCAAATTAGTATTATTGCGGAGCGACACGTAAACACGTCTACTCACGACGAGCGCTAGACTCCGAGTCCTTATATATATTATTTTATTTTGTGAAACTCATATATATTTTTCTAATTATTTTTAATTTTAATAATGTTCTAATTTCTATAATATCATATGTGTTTGATAGCAATTGGATTTTAATGAATTATTTATTAATAATTTTTTTTGTATTCCAAGTTGGTTTACCCAAGAAAGTTTCGTTTTCGTTGGCAAAAAAAAATTGCTGAATATGCTCGCTCGGCGCATTTACGCCTGCCTATAATTCAAGCGCTCATGCTTGCCTCTATCCCGTGCGTTCATGCTCGTCTATACTCTACGGCGTAGTCGTCATTTCAGAAATTTGCCAATTTTAATATTCATTTGTAGTTCATTCCTCTTTTCCTCCTACTTCTTCTACTTCTTCTTGGTATAAGTTCTATAGATTTTTAGTACTATGCATCACTGTGCTCCATAATTTCATAGTCTTCACTGCTGCTTACTTATTGTCGTTTCCAGCGATTATTTTTCTTCTGGTACGTAAGTATATTTATTATTCTTCTTTTTTTTCAACATTAATAAATAATTACTTTTGTCAAATTCCTGCGTATTTTTTATAATTGTTTGTTTTCGTAAGATATGTCAAGAATAAACCATCCTTCGTCTGCAGATGGATGTTCATCACGCCATTCAAGAAATGGCGAGGATCAATCCTTTACTATTTGGAGTCGTTTTGAAACTCATCGCCTTCCATTTGGGTTGGTAACTCGTCCGCACCTTTTCCGTCTGGAAGTGACATCGGGTCGTCGTCTAGTATTGCCCACCGTGCCTGATTTCTCATCTGATAGTCGTTGGTATATGTTTGTACCGAACGAGCAGAATAGGGCGCAACTATCATATGTACGAGGAAATCGAACGCTGCATGTGCGAAGATTATGTGCCCCACGGCCTGTCGTAGAGGCTCGCGCTGAACCAGTCAGGGTAAGCTCCCCCCCCCCCCCCATTTTAGGGTATTTCTCTATTCTTTTCATGAATTCCTTTCGTTGCTTTTCTAGCGACGCAGGCGATGGTCTGGTCATTTAGTACGTATGTGCCAGGCCCTATTGGCCTGTGTTCGTTCGCTTGCTTCAGCTCCTCATCTGCAACCTATAATGGGCACAGTGTAATCCATGGCGATCGAGAACAGCTCCCCGGCGTCAGATACTACATCTCCTTGTACAAGTATTACTGGGGCGCCTTCTCCGGTGACTTTCTTGGAGCCCTTCTCTGGCTTGACAAGTACCTCAGTGAAATTCTCCTGTATCTTCTCTAACTAGTAGCAGCAATCAACAGCTGTGTGCGTCATCTATTCATGAGACTGATACAGTAGTACGAGTTCTGTGTCCGATTTGTCTGGAATATATGTTCAAGCTTATATTCCAGTGTGAATCAAGGCATTCATTTCGCTCGTACTGCTAGAGGCTTTGGCAGGAGTAAGGTCTCATCCTCAGAGATTTCGTCAGTTCAGTTGCTCGGCTATGATGCCTTCGATCCCAGTTCTCCTATTCGTGCTAGTTCTCATTCTTCCAGAAGTAGTGTCATCACTTTATCTGAGTCCTCAGAAGATTCTGATCTTGATTGTGAGTTTATTCTTTTCTCTGCTTATATTATACATCTATATATTTTTATTTATACACATTGTAACTAGATATTTATATATTTATTTATTTCATAATCGTCGTGTTAGTTGCCAGCATCATCGGACGTCGGCACCTAGTCAACGTCCTGAGGGTTCGGACTTCTCACCAGCGCATATGACTTCAGCATGTGTAACTCGAAGCATCGTCATGGAACTTTATACCTTGTCCCATTTGTGAGGATGTCATATATTCGGCGATCCTTTAATGTAGGAATGACCACCTCATCTGCGGCAATTGTGCTGAGCGGGCGCCTATTTGCCCTTATTGCCGAGCTCGTCGTTCGTACGAGAAAAATTGGGCTATGGAGCACGTCTATACTGTCCGCCTCCCGTTTACCCATACCCTGACAGTATACTGATTCAAAATTCCGAGGGGTACTAGCTGCTGCCGAGTGGCACATATATGTATTGATATGTCCGCATAGACCTGCTCCGACACGTGATGATGGAAATCGTCTGGCAGACAACCCGTTCTTCGAAGCTGTATGGATACTGGATGATCCTGAAGAGGCTGGTGAGTCTGATGATGGTCTTCCAGACCTTGATGCACCTGCAGCCGTCGTGGAGCTAAATCTTCCAAATGATGATGTTCCTGACCTATTTTTAACCTTATAAAAAAATTTTTATATCAAATTCCAATTCCTTCCAATATATGCTTAAAATATTAAAATATTACTATAAATAATAATTTATTTTATACTATAATACTAAAATAAAATCATTAAAATAATAAATTAAAAAAAACTATTTATTATATAATATATATATATATATATATATATATATATATATATATATATATATATATATATATATATATATATATATATATATATATATATATATATATATATATATATATATATATATATATATATATATATATATAAATGAATATTGAAAATAAGATAAGATAGCTTGTCCATGCGATATTATTTAACAAGTCACGAAATTAATTAATGAAGAAGATATTAAATATATATATATATATATATATATATATATATATATATATATATATATTGTAACGGGGTGCTCAATTTGTTAATAATAAATTAATAATCAAACAATAGACCTCTTGGTGTGCGCCACGAGCAACGCGTGTGCGTGATTTACCGCTGTGCTTACCTTTTGGCCGGCCCGCCGCGACTTACCGCTGTAGCCTTAGCTTGGTGTAGTTGTGCATGTTTTTCCTTTGCACACGTCGAATCCACAAGGATTACGGTTTTGTGCGGAATTTCCTCAACGTACTAGTTTTTACGACCTAAAAGGAGCGCGAAAACGCGAAATCTAGTTCAGTCGCAACGCGACTGTTGCAATTTTCGGCTACACAATTTCCGAACAATAAATTCGGGCATAGGTCCATAAAAGGCACGGATCACAGTTGCATTTCAGGATTGGCGACTCGCGCATATATAACTTGTCATGTACGTGGGAGAATTATAAAGGATTCGTCTTTTGCAAAGGGTATCTTGGATCCCGGAAATTTTATACACTTTTCTGATAGGCTAATGTCTCCGCCATGCTTTGTGAGTGTTTGCCACCCTATCATTGCATCCTCTTCTATAGGAAACGCATTTTCTACTATATGTGCTTCGCATAGTAATCCATTTAATTACATATTTATACGCCCTAGGATATAGCATTTCCCTGTCGTAATGCCGTGTATTTTTAATTTATATTTGTCATCTACTGGCGTATCTAATGTTAACGCTCTAAGTCTTATAATCGCCACGTCAACTCCTCTATCGGCGTAAAAGCTTGCTCTTCCCTTTTTTAAATTGCCACTGTCCATTTCAATTATAGGTGGTCTTTTTCAGGCCAAAGTAAATCAAATCGAATAGTTATTACAAATTGGCAAACATCTTGCAGGAGTTCGAGTAATGTTCCCTCGACACAGAGGATTGATACTGATCGCTCTACGAGTTTAGAGATTCTTTTCTTCCGGATAATGTCTACAATTGTTCTCGTTATGGGTTCCTCGATCTCTATTACCCTTGTAGCCATTCCATGAACTATGACCATGTATTATTATTTCTATTGTTGTTATTATAATTATTATTATTTCGATTGTATCTATCGCGGCCACGTTTGTAATTCTTTGAATTGTGAGAGTTATTACCCGCTCCTTGATTATCATTTCTATTATCATAATTCCCATAATTTCTATGCTCATTGTTAATATCTTGCAGATTATTATCATTAAATCTTTTGTAATTTTCATAATTTTGGTTCTCCCTGTTTTCTCACGTACATCTACCTCTATCTATTTTTGCAGACCGAATGGCTTCCGTTACCCGCTGACAATCACCTCTAGTGTGCCCTGTGATATCGCAAAAGGCAGAAAATCTTATGTCATGATTTTCTTTTCTACAAGTACCGTTAGCGTGTCTGGTGCTCTTGCAATATGAACATATTTCAGCTACGGAAGAGCGAAAAATATTTGCTGATAAGTCTAATTCGTCCTCATCGAGTTCAGATGTTGCACCTACTTCACACTCACGATCCTCGTAAGCCTGTGTCGACATAAATTTTACGGTCAGTGTTGAACTATGTGACTCCCTTATTCCGGCTGCGTATATTTTTCGCGCACTCGACTTTTCCTTGAAATTGACTGGCGAAAATATTGCCTCGCGTAACGTTACAGACGTATCTGACCGTAATTGATTCTGCAAATCCCTTTCCAGTCCTAATATATATTGTTCTAATACTTCAGAATTTGCTCTCTTTTTAAAACGTTTTTAAAAATATTAAGCATCTGATTATGCAAATTTTTCATCGTGAGCCCGAAATCACCGGCACTTTCTTTCGGTTTTTGTTTAGTCGATCTCGTTTCTAAGAATAATAACTCTGCACTACAATACCCTCTAAACTACATTATAAGATCCGTTAAAAATGCCTCGATTATATTACACTGTGTAAATCGAGCACTATAACCTTCCGCGGCGCGTCGTTTAAGTTTATTTGGTAATGCCATAAATAACCATCGTTCCGCTTTCGGTCCGAATTCTTTTATTAAACTTTTTACAGTAACGCAAAATAAGGCTAACACAAAGCCGAAAAAATTTTCAAAACAACCAAGAAAAAAACAAAAAAAATTTTCCGAAAAATCAAACAAAAAATTCGTAACTTCCAAGAAAAATCACGAAAAAATTATATGGAAAATCAAATAATAACTTTCAAGAAAAATGAAAAAAATTTACACGGAAAATCAAAGAAAAATTTGAAATTTCAAGATAAAACTCCGAAAAAATTTTCCGGTAAATCAAAAAAAAAATTTAAATCTCAAAAAAACTCCCAAAAAAATTTCCGGAAACTCAAAATAATTTTTTTTTAACTCAAGCAAAAGTAAAAAAATGTTTATTCTTCTGTAATTTACAAAAAATACATAAATTAGTGAATTATTCGCTTCCTCGATGATCTAAAAGAAAGAAAACAAACGTTTTGTTGAGGCCTGCTGTTTTAATCTAAAAAAAGAGCTGCGATTAATTTTGGTCTGCGCACTGTACCTGAAAGAAATTTTGAAATATACTTAACTATGCACCTTATCGCGTTATCGTAACATCATCGGCCGATCATTAGCTATGGTGGCATATGCTTAATAAAATTTGTTATTAGTGGGAAGTAATGTATTGCGAAGTCACTAACTTAACTAATAATTTTATGACTAAAAGAGAAATAAATTTTAATATTTTTGCGGGTGAATATTAAATATTGATGTACAGTATAAAACCACAGTTTGAAAATCATAATTTAAGTTGGATTGTGTACTCGCCATCTGAAATAAAATTTAGTAATATCTAGAAATATCTTTTAAACACACATTTATATGTATATGATCGATAAAAAATAAGGTAAGATTGATATTAGCCTTACTTAGATCCAGAAATGATATTTAAACTCATTTTTATATTTATCTTTTATATATTAATCTCCTGAGTTCTACAGCAATGTTGTTTTGCAGTACTATATCTATACTTTTGTCTATACAAAACATTAACGATTGAAAATTTAATTCCAAACAACATTAATAATTTCTGTTGAATTTTCAGATTCATTTTGAATATATATATATATATATATATATATATATATATATATATATATATATATATATATTATTTGGATTTTTACAGCGAGATAGAACAACATATAATTGACCATGTGAAAACAAGGGTCTTCTAATAAATAAACCGACTGTGTCAAAGCTTTGCTTCTGTGATTTGTTAATTGTTATAGCAAAAGCTAATACGATTGGAAATTGTTTTCGATAAAGAATGAATGGTAAAGATGCTGAATCTCCTGTATTGAGTGTTATTCTAGGAATAAAGACTCTATTTTTAATACTTTCATCTGTTATAATTTCTGCTTCGATGTTGTACTTATATAATTCTGTTATTCTTAAATGCGTACCATTACATAAACCATCCGTTATACTAATATTTCTAATTAATATAATTATTGCATCAACTTTTAAATTTAGTTTATGAGGTGAAAGACCTTCTTTAATATCATTTAAAATTTTAATTGGATAATGTAAATGAATGTTATCATCAGTTTGATCAACACCTTTATGCGTCGCGTAATCTATGCTATAATATGATTTTATTTAATAATTCTAATATATTCGTTATGTGGTGCCAAAATTACGCGATTAATAGAATTATTTTTATTTATGTCACTATAAATTTTTTAACAAATATCAACTGTTTTCCAATTGTATGGAATTGCAAAGGAATTAATTATACCGTCATCTATTTCTAATAAAAAAGAAGAAAATTATACTTTTTCCGTACGTACATTTGTTGTTAATTTCATAATTTTAAAAAGTGGCCACATTTCAGAATATTTTATAGTTTCTTCAATAATAGCACTTCTGTAAATATTTTTTAAAACTGGAAGGATTTGACGAAAATCACCCCCTAGTACGATTATTTTATCACCAAAACCTGTATCATTTTTACAGACATCTCTAAGTGTTCTATCAACAATTTCTAAAGCTTGGCAGTAAGATAGATGAAATCCTTGTACAAGACATTGATACAATTCGTCTTTTTTTTTTATAAAAAAAAATATATTAATGTTTTATATAGATAAGTTTTACCAGAACCACTTAGCCCATCTATAAAAAATATTTTGTTTTCATTATCTATCAATTTTTCAATAATTAATTTTTGATCTTCATTTAATTGACTGTACATATTTTCAAAGATGTTTTTACTTTATTGAATAGTATTTAAATAGTTATCATTATGTTCATTTGAGAAATTTACATCTGGGTTAGTATTATTATAAACTTAGGTAAACCAAAATCTTTACAAGTCATATCTTTCTTTAATAAAATATTATTTATATAATTTAATGCACAAAGTTCTTTATTTTCTGTAAAATCTTCCGCAAGGAATTTTTTAAATGTATCCCAAATAACATTCTCTTGAATATTTTCTGATAAAAGAAACCAAGCGAAAAATTTATGTAATTGATAAGGCAACATTACGCTACATGCTTCTTCAAAAATATTATAAATTTGAGAATCATGTTCTATTAAATCCATGGCAATTGCTGCTTCTCTATAGGTATTATAAGAAATGCTTTTAAAAGTTCGAAGTTCTTCAAAAGATTGCGCCCCTTTGACTCTATTCAATATTAATTTAAAAAAAAAACGTTCGCTATCTTTAGGGGAAACGATATTTAAACGTCCAATTGCGTATTTTTTTATTTCACGTATACGTTTTATCCATGATGTAGATATTTCATTAAATACATAATATTTAGTTGTATTGGCATACTTTATCTTTTTTGCAAAATCGTCTGTTTTATTCAACTTAAACCACGCGGTTAAAGTAGTATCCCGACTTTTTCCGATTGCTTCTACTTTTATATTTTCTTCAAAAATTATTTTTTGTTGATTTTCGGTATGAACAGCTAATCGAATTACAGTGTGACTTCTATCGCACAAAGGAAACTCTTGTACCCACCAAACTGCTTCCATTGGACTTAAATATCTACCATCAATATATTGACTTATTTTGTCATATACTTCTAAAACATTATTATCATTTGTTTGTTTCAATTTACAAAAAGCTTTATCATCACCTTTATGTATGTAATTAAAAATATATTTTATACTTTGAATGGAAGCACAATACTCAACGTTGATATGACATCTATATTTTATTAAAGTGATGTTAAACCCCGTTTTACTGGTAAATACGGGGAACCACTTTTTTATTCATTTTTCAATTTTAAGAAAATATCTCCATGAAAAGTTTTTCTTTTTGGTTGGAACAACAACTTTGCATAAGAGATATTTACTCTAAATTGAAAATAAAATGAGAAAAGTGGATCCTCGTATTTATCTGGGACAGATGGCTTTAGCATCACCTTAACAACAATTTATTGTATGGTATTACCATTGAGTTATCTACAGGAATTATTTGATTACTATTTTTATTGCGATATTTATGATTTTGAGAAATGTTATTTATTCTTTTATACTCTGAGTAACCATTTTATTGAAATGTTGTCGATGCTCGAAAAAATTTAGGAAATTTCTTTGTACATAAATTGTTTTTACTTTCATTTAAACAGGGAGACTTTTCTGTATGTGGACTATGTAACATGTATTTAATTACTAATTTTTGTAACTCATTATCATCATTAGGGATTTCTGCTGAAATATGTTTGTCAATAGCCTCTGGGGTTAGAAGTTTATCATTTGGATGCAAAGTTAGAACAATATCATCATGTGGTAGACCTCTTTTTTGAAATTCTATTATATAAACATAAGCTATAACTTCACCAAATATTTTATTTTTAACAATATCGTCTAAAATTGAATTGAATTTAGCGTAAAATAATCTAACTGTAATATTTGGAATATCGTTCGGAGTTGTGTGAGATGGAAATTTTTTAAGAATTAGCTTAAGTTCTTTTCATTTTGGATTACTTTTTACTGTCATAAATATATCAATTCTAGAACCAATATCTCTGCCAATATAGTTTGCGGGTAATATAAAAAGATTTCTTACTCTTTCTTTTCCAAAATTTTGTGAAATATTTGAAGCACTTCGCATAACATGATCGAGTAAACCCTGATAACATTCAATGCGTAATTGTTTTTTATTATTTCTAAAAAAATTAATTCTATTATTTTCTATCATTATATAAGCATGTATAAAGAATTGTTGAGTTAATCTTCCACTAAATAATAATGGACTAAAATTTCGATTATGTGGTCAATATGCTAATTTATGTGAATAATACTGTAAAAGTGTGAGACAATCACTTTCAGAAGAATCTGATAGTTTTTTATAACCAATACTTCAACCTAAGTCACCAGACGGAAATAGTAGAGGAAAAACCATTCGGTCAACGTGATGAGTCAATTTATTTAAGTATGTAATTGTTTTTTCATTATTCGATTTACTTTTTGGATAAACACATAAGTCGTAATCATCAGGAATTCCAGAATTTAATACAATGATTGTTCCACATTCAGACGTTAATGGTTTATTATATTGGTGTCTTAGTTTATCTTTTTTCCGAACAAAATAAAGTTTATAATTTGGTAAGTTTTGTATATTTGAAAGTTGGTGTAAATATTTATAATTTTTAGCATATGGATTATGATTTAACGTTTCAGTCAAAGAATCTAAATGTTTTTTCAAAAGATTTTTGTTTCTCTGTAACCTTTTTTCAATCGCAGTGTCATCGTCATATATGTATAATTTACCGCAAGAAGGTTCGTCATTATTCGAATTTAAAAGAATATTAGGGTCACATGACAAACTTGACCTAGAATTTGAAGATTACAAATAGCTTTTTGTTTATCATTTTGTACTAAATTTTATAGTTAACATCTGAGTTATTCTTTTTAAATAATTTTTTTTTTATTTATAGTTCATTTATTTATTAATTTATTCAATCATTTAGAAAATTTTAGTAGAAACTGTGTCAGTTACAAAAGCAAAAAGCTACACAAAGGGAAATGTTACTTTTGAGTTGACACTGTAACATTACTCCACTATAACAAATTTAGGAGAAATTCATTTCCAGAAATTCCAATCAAGAAAAGATTTATAAGATTAATTTTATATGTAAAATAACAAATAAACGTATAGAAACTGATTCGTTCAAAAAAATAAAAATAATGACAGCGAATTGTTGGGTGCGATCTAAGACGGGCAGTACAAATTAGAAGTGTATATATTCAAAGATGAAAATTATGTAGATATTGAAAGAGGAACCAATCTAGAAATAATTGTTGGCATTCAAGAAAGCGGTAAAATGACAATATAACAACTACTTATACAACGCCATCGCCACCACCGTCGTCGAGATAGCAAAAATGTAGAGATTGATTATTAAAACACCAAACCCGACAATTTTGAGGTTATTAAAATCAATGCTTACCAATAATATATAATACAATTTTGCGATTATGAGGTATTTGGATTTACATTTTTAGGTGATAGTTTTCGATTTAAACTTAGCCTGTCAATGTAATTTTAATGTTATAAACTACGTGCAGTTTCGAACCCAGGGGGTGTTTTTATAACTACATTTTTGCTACCTCGATGGCAATCAACACACACACATATATATATATATATATATATATATATATATATATATATATATATATATATATATATATATATATATATATATATATATATATATATATATATATATATATATATATATATATATATATATATATATATATATATATATTGTACCAAGTTTATGAAGGCAGTTATTTTTTTACAGGAAACAGTTACATTTTAAAAATTAAAAGTGTCGATTTTGTTAAGAAAATTTAATTTTAGGATCTAAAATGTTTGTAAGAGAGGTAATGTGTAATAATCACAAAAATATAAGCTGCTCTGCAATCATACATAAATATATATTCATCATAAATATTTTAGAACGAAGATGAAGACAAAATGAAGGAAACAAGTGCTTACTTTAGAGTAGAAATATGGACTCACACTTTACAAATTCTTGTATTTTATGTACGTGCATTTAGTCAAATTATATTTGTAAATTTTTATATGTATATATTTTGATAATAGTATATTACAATACGTGTGACCTAAGTGGCCCATTATTTTATGGCGTGTAGTTAGCGTCCGAGCGTACCGAGGGTGATATTCACGTCGTGCCATTGCACGACGTGAATATCACCATTTAAGTCGGCCACTTAAGTCACGAGTATCGTATACTATCTTATAGTACTACCTGCCTAAATCCGCTGTCACGCCTATTCGTGCCATAAGCAGTCCATTTTTTCATCGTGAGGTTAGCTCTCGAACGTAGCGAGGGCGATAAGCACGGTGCAATAACGGACTACTTAGGTCACGGATAGGCGTGACGTAAGTGTGGATTTAGGCCACACAGTGCTATAAACATATTATTATATTAATACAATTATAAACGATTTCAACGCCAAATATAACGATATAGACTAAAGAAAAACATATAAAAATCAATTTTATGTATTAATATTAAAATGGTATTGCAAACGCAATATCACTTAAGAAAGTAGAGATTCGAATGTTTATATTTTCAATTCTTACCTATACATATAATTTAAGGCACGCTTACCTATGTGTATATGTAACTTGACACAAACTTGCTTAAATTTTACTATACCTTAGATCAATATCTACACTACAGTGTATCATTCTTTAGATCCCCAATTTTTACTATACTACATAGCAATTTTTGATGCGCTTATATATCAGAAACTCATAGTAAATTTTGATAGAAACATATTAAATTTTCTGCATAAGTCGAGTTTGTCCTCCGATTAGTGAAAAGTGTAGCAATTTCTACTCAATCATTTCTCTTCGAGCACAATGCAATGCTGATAGGAAATAACGCACGCAATGTATTGGCCATTTAACGTACGCAGAACCTCCACAAACCATGGCATTTTCTGAGCACGCATAATAAAAAATAGATTATTCCGTAGGTTTATGGCTACTGACGATGATTTCCACTGTTTTCTTTTAAAGTTATATAAAAAACTTGTTTTATAAATGTTTATATTATTACGCAATACAATTATTTTTTAATATATATCTATTATGCAATTTTAAAAATTTTAAATTTAATTTAATGTATATTCTTTAAAAAAAACAAAAAAATCAACGCACCTAAAGCCCATTGTTACCGTGAAATAATACAAAGTGCTTAACAGTACCCCTTAGGTAGTGTGGAAAACTGTTTAAAATTCTCTAATATGGTATAGTTCTAAACTCTGTATAATGACATTTACTTCCTTTAAATGATGAAGTTAGGTCATTTTACCTAATGCGCTCATGTTTACTATATATTAAACCAATCAACAGGAGGTAAAGATAAAAATGAAGAGGGGCATGAGGAGGGGCATGAAGAGGGGTATGAGCAGGGGTAAGAGGGGGGTTAGGATGAGGGCCATGAGGAGGAGGGGCATGAGGAGCGGTAAGAGGAGGGATAGGAGGAGGGGGTGAAAAAGGTCCTTACGATATATATTATAGAAAGATATATATAGTTATAACATATATATATATATATATATATATATATATATATATATATATATATATATATATATATATATATATATATATATATATATATATATATATATATATATATATATATATATATATATATATATATAGCCGCGCGACAGAAGAGCCAGCAGAGGAGAGAGAGAGAGAGAGAGAGAGAGAGAGACACAGAGAGAGAGAGAGAGAGAGAGAGAGAGAAGGAGACGAAAAACGTAGTAAATATAAAATAAATAAAAATAAATAATAAAAAATAAATAAATAAATAAATAAATAAATAAATTAAGACAGGTACATTACATAGAAAATTTGACATATAGCAGCACATACATTCAACACTTAATTATAATTCTGTTGGTCACCGCTCTGCTGTCTAAGATATCTAATCAACACTGTTTTGAATTTACATAGGGACGGAAAATATCTCACATCGTAGGGGAGATTGTTCCAGAATCGCGAACCCTGGGCTCTAAACGAGTATAGGTTTTTTCCAAAGAGAGACGCCAGGTACGGACGATGCCCTATGTTTATTGCTTTGTACAATAACAACCCCGCAAAGTACACTCGTCTTTCCTTTATAGTAAACCAGCCAAAATATTTCCTGTGAGGAGTGATGTGCTCATCCCGCCTAACACCACATATATATCTCACACATGTATTTTGTAACCTTTGTAACTTTGTCTCAAGCTCCTCTGACACATCAAGATAAACCACGGAGCAGTAGTCTAGATGCAGGACTACCAACCCATAAGCAAACTGCTTTCGCAGAGCCTCGGTAGTGCATGGACGGAAAAATCGCAAGCTATAGACGGTACGGTTAACCTTTTTTCCTACCGCTTCTATCTGCATTTTCCAAGTAAGTTTGGAGTCCATGACAACACCGAGGTTTGTGACAGTGACAGAGAAGGGACATGCACGCCATCCTAAAACTCAATGCCGGGCAAATCAAGATCTTGCAGCTGATTTATATTATATCATACTCAGAATCAAAAACTATCGCTTTAGTTTTGCCCACATTCAGTTTCAGTCCGATAACGTTGGCCCACCCTGACACTGCCCGTGCTACAGCCGAAACGCGGCTGATACCCTTATGCAGATCTCGCCAGGCAACTTGAATGTAAATTTGCAAGTCGTCCGTGTATAGCAAGTGTTCAACATCACCACCACTCAGTACGTCTTGTAGGTTAATGTACAAGCTGAAAAGCAAAGGCCCCAGGACTGAATCCTGTGGCACTCTCAAATTAGTGGTCCTGCCAATCTGAGTCCCCACTGCTATTTATGACCTTTTGTTTACGACCAATTATACAAGATTTAATCCATAGAAGCACACCCCTAGAGAACTCCATGCCAATCAGCTTACGGGGAAGTTTAGATAGTGATATAGTGTCAAACGCCTTACTAAAGTCAAAAAGTAACAGAATCGTTAGTAGTTTTTTCTTGTCGTTGATACTCGTTCAAATGTCCTCTGTTAGCTTTATTAATGCAGTTTCTGTGCTGTGATACTATTGGAAACCTGCATGTAGTGGATCAAGGATCTTCTTTCTATGAATGAACTCCTTGAACCGGTCATGGGCTATCTTCTCCAGTACCTTGGAGAGGAAGCTCAACAATGCTATCGGGTGGAAGTCCGAGGCCGATGATGGCACAAAGATCTTCTTGAGCGGCACTAGATGAGCCCCCTTCCAAGTTGATGGGAAGACTCCCGTAGACAAGGAGGAGTTAAAAATGCGTAAGATGTGATTGCCAATGAAAGGTAGAGCCTTGACTATCACACTTCACAGAGACGGAGAGATAGATAGATAGATACAGTATTTATTTCGATTTTCATCCAAAAAGTAAAGAGAGAGAGAGAGAGAGAGAGAGAGAGCGAAAGAGAGAGAGAGGGGGGAGAGAGAAAGAGAGTGGTGGAAAGGGACTAGCTGCTGGCTACTCTCGTGTTTTGAACTTAAGTGAGGTGAATACGGCAGAGTGGCGGGAGCCAAGCACGAAGCATAAATAACTCAAAGGTACCACTTCAATCTGGACACACAGCACGCAGCGCCATACTATCAAGACGCCACCTGCCGACGCGAACTGCAACTACGTGACTACTGAGGCGACACCTGCTGCATCCTAGACACACCACCATTACCTTCCACGACTCATCTTTGTCGCCACTAACATCATGGTCGACAACTGCGCCATCTCGCTACGTAAGTGCTGCATATGCAATATAACTTATCATCCGGCGTGCAAGCCTCTTGCAGTGCTTACCCGCGTACAACGAAGTGCACTGCAGCTAAAAACCAAAGCGGTAGCGTGCCAGGCATGCATCGACTCGAAGAGGTCGATGTTCGAGTCGGCAGTCACGCGCGCGACGAACGCTAACAACAACATGAGTGGGAAAGAGAAAGAGCTAGCCGCGTCCACTCCGGCCAATAAAAAGCCTGCAACAGCTGCGCGCACCAATCAGGCGAGCAAGGCCGCGCCCACCAACTCCTCACTCTCTCCGTTGCAGGGGCTAGGCCCCGCCCCCACCAGCAGCCTACTCCGGTTGGCCGCGCAGTCTCCTGTGAGGTCACTAGGCCCGCCCATTTCGAGCACGGGAGCAGAGCACAGCGGGAATCCCCGAGTGACGTCACGGCCAAGAGTACGGATTCATACCGAGCTAATAATACTTCGCAGTCCTCCTTCTCCAAAAACAACAGTAGCATTAATGACGTAAATGCGTCCGTCATTCGTATGCTAGACAGCACCGCGTTAAAAAAGGGAACAACGGTATCCTGCCTGGTGGAGTACGCGAATTCAACTTCAAAAAACATTGACAATGCACTTTCTAGACATTGCACCTTTATTGAAGGCAGATTGGAGGCAATTGTAAATAGGCTAAATACGTTACCAGCAGTACATACTTTGGCACTTTCAATTGAATCCAAGCTGCAAAAAATTGAGGAAAAACTGTCGAAACAACAGTCCCAGCTGGAGGAGATGAAAAAGGAGAAGCAAGTGCTTTGTCAAGAAATAGATAACCTAAAAATCAAAAATAAAAAATTACACGATAGTAACGTCGACACGAACAATTTGGTGACCAATACAGAGGTAAATTATAATACGTTGCTTGAAAAAATTGATAATCTAGAACAGACTAATTTTGAGTCACAAACAAAAATTGATAATTTTATAATAAATACTTTTGAAAACGATTTCCAAAACCTAACCAATAGAATCAATAGAGTTGAAAGTGACAACAAAGAAATAATAACGAAAATAGGAAAAATAATAACAAAAGAAGACTCTGCATATACTACTACTATCAACAAAATTGAAAGAAATGTAGAAAACATCCAAAAAGATAACCAACTTATATTCAACAAAATTGAATACCAACAAATCGCAGTGCTCCCCAGTACACAGAACAATACCGTTTCTCTGACATGTACAAATAAATGTAATAATAATAATAATGTGTCTGCTACAAATAGTAATCTACTCGACAAATATAGTAATATAAGAAACCCAAATGACAATTGTAAAATCAATAATGACGGGTTCATCCAAGTTGTAAATAGCAGAAAAAAAACATCTAGTCGATTGAATAAGAACAATATTGACAATGATGATGCTGCAGCATCACCTGCACGAAGCACGCGGCTGCAAACGATTGATGGGGGGACAATGCACAGTAAAAACATTAAAATCGGTAATACGGAGCTCATTATTTCTAACATTTTCGACGGTGATGTCTCTAAGCGTGTGGACGTTGCACACGCGATACTGTGCCGTGTCCTTCCATCAACACGAAAATCAGATATAATAGGCACACGCCAGCTTCGGTCAGAGGAGCCGACAGCTGCGGCATCAGCAGATACAAATGGCGAACGTAGACGATCACCATGGGTTGTTACCCTTTCCAGCAGTGCGTTAGGCGAGAAAATAATGCGAGCCAAAAAGCTAATCACTGGCTTTCATGCTAGAGATGTCGACATTGCAGCTCTTGACCAGGACACAAGGGATGGGATTATCAATGGGAAATTTTTTATAAATGAATTATTAACAAAAGAATGCTTTATTAAATATAGAAATCTCAAGGCCCTTGCGATGAGACTTAATTTTAAATATGTTTGGCATAGAGGGGGCCGTTTTCTGGTGAAGGGGCGCGATGGCGACGTCTCTCATGAATTTTCATCTGCGGCTGATTTACAAACAATAGTGGCATCATATGCCATTAATCACCCATCACAAACCGTAAATAATATAGCAAAAAACGTTGATAAAGAAAGCGTTATTGACAAAAATGTTATTCATTCAGACACTGCTGGGGGGGGGGGGGTTCACTGTAAGGAACTGAGGGCAGGTTTTGTCAATGTTACCTCTCTGATGAGGCACATTGGCATGATTAAACAACACCTTTCAGCTCGTCCTCCCTACCATCTGTTTGGGGTTGCTGAGTCGCACCTTGACCCTGATGTTCGGAGTGATCTCATTCTGATCGACGACTACTCACTACTTAGACTTGATCGCAACAAACTAGGGGGCGGGCTAGTCCTGTACATTCATAACACTTTCAAGGCCCATTTACTATGCAGCTCTCGAACAACACAGGAGGGCAGGCCATTTATACCTGAATATTTAATGTGCAGTGTTCAGCAGGGCAGCCTTCCCCCCGTCTTTGTTGCTTTAATATACAGACCACCACACGTACCGTTTTTACAGGGCTCTGACTTAACAGATAAACTAACGATACATACGCAAGACTTTAGTCACAAAATTATTATGGGAGATCTGAATGCGAACCTACTCGGAACGTCAGCCGATGCAAAATTTGTTAGGCGGTTGGCTGATGATCTTAACCTTCAAATAATTGATCATGGTGCGACTCATCATCTCACGGATTCTCACACGTGGATTGATGTGATCTTGACAGATAATAATGTCGTTGTACTGAGCAGGGACAATCGGCCGGCGCCTTTGCCCATTCATCATAACATCATAGAGGTCGATATTGGGGTCAAAACTGCTGCATCCCCTGTGGCTGAAGTTTTCAGCCACAGGGATTTTAAATCGATTCAGCAAGATGACCTCCTGTCTCACCTAGCTGACTGTGATTGGTCGCAGATCGATGGTCCCTCGGCGGGTGTTGACAGTCAATTAGAGTGCCTCAATGTCAACCTCATGGCTGTGATAGATAAAATTGCGCCGTTAAAAGAATTCACACCGAAAAAGAAAACGAATCCACCATGGGTTGATGCTGAACTAATACATCTATACAAAAAACGTGACTCCGTACGACGACGCTATGCGCGGAGCAAAGACGACAGACTGTGGCGGGAGTATCAGAGCCTTGCAGCTGAAGCTGAATTACGAACGAAGGATACAAGGGAAAGATTTTTACAAAATAGAATTTTTTAAGCTATTGATAATAAGAAAGATATCTGAAAAGAGCTCATGGCTCTGGGCCTTCTGCCAAAGACAAGAGAGGAGCTTCATGGTTTCTCACCGGAAGAGCTCAATGCCCACTTTGCAGGGCTGTCGATCTCCCAAAATGAGGGTGTTGAAGAACTTGACAACGTCCTGACCGCTGCCAGTGATGACGACTTTGTTTTCCGAGAGGTCAACTTCTCGGACGTGGTCCTGGCTGTTGCCCACTTCTCATCACAGGCCAGAGGGGAAGACGGCATTCCCCAAATTATAGTGGCTAAGGCTCTTCCGTTTGTGCGAGATCATATTGTTAAGATCTTTAACTCCTCTCTGTCCAGTGGCATTTTTCCGGGAACTTGGAAGGGAGCTCAGTTGGTGCCTTTGAAGAAGAAGCCTGTCTCATCTACGGTGTCAGATTTCCGACCAATTGCTCTACTGAGTTTCCTTTCTAAGGTCCTTGAAAAAATAGTACACGACCAAATAACTGACTTTTTACGAGAAAATAATCCTTTGGACCCGATGCAGACTGGTTTTCGACAGAATCACAGTACACAGACAGCACTACTAAAACTGACGGAAGACATAAGATCAGGCATTAACAACAACAAAATCTATTGACTATTTTGTTGATGTTTGATTTTAGCAAAGCATTCGACACCATCTCACACACTAAACTGCTGCGTAGGCTGATGCGCATGGGATTCTCCAGGAGTGTTCTCCTGCGGCTTAAGTCATATATTATGGGGAGACGACAGAAAGTCGTCACAAACACAAACGGGGATTCAGGTTGGCTAACCACCAATCTTGGCGTTCCACAGGGCTCAGTCCTGGGACCCCTGCTTTTCAGCCTGTACATAAATGACTTACAAGACGCACTAGACATAGATGTGACCCTGGAAGGTCTTTGTGATGGTATCAGTCGCATGTCGGCTGTAGCATGAGCAGTGTCGAACTGGGCAACGTCAGCTGGCCTGCGCCTCAATGTCGGCAAGACAAAGGCGATCATTTTTGGATCTGATCACAACATCAAACAGGTTCAGAACCTTGACTTGCAAGGCATTGAGATACAGACCGGCATACACGTTCCCTTTGTCGATACAGTCACCAACGATGGCGTGGTGATGGACGGAAGGTTAACATGGAAACCGCAACTGAATGCGGTCAGAAGAAAAGTAAATAGAGCTCTGTATAGCTTAAAATTATTCCATTCAAGCACCACAGAGATACTGAGGAAGCAGCTGGCATGTGCACTGGTACTACCTCACTTAGACTATTGCTCAGTGGTTCTTCTTGACGTGTCAGGGGAGCTCCAGACACGACTACAACGTCTACAGAATGCATGTGTGAGATACATATGTGGTGTTAGGCGTGATGAGCATATCACCGCCTACAGGAAAAAACTGGACTGGTTAGATCTGAAGGTGAGGAGGGAGTATTTTATGGGGCTGCTGCTTTACAAAGCGGGTGTGATGCGGCAGCCACCATATCTTACTGCCCTCTTTGAAAAAACCAGGCCAGGACTTCAAGTAGGGGTGATATGAAAGAGCTCTCGGTTCCGGGGTTGCTCACCGATAAGGGCCTATTCTCATTTAGAGTCCAAGGTGCGCACCTCTGGAATTCGCTCCCAAGCAGTGTGAGGTGCCTGCCATCTTTTTGTAAATTTAAAATGGCGTTTAGCAGGCACCTTAAACAATTACATGGTGACGGGAATGCATAGAGGTGAACTTTTCGAGAATCGCATTATACATTATTTTTGTTCATCTCTGTGTATTCCCAATCTGAATCTGACTCGGATATTTATTTAGACTATTTATGTATTTGAATTATTTATTTATTTAATTTATTTATTTATTTAAATTTATTTATTTATTTATTTATTTAAATTTATTTATTTATTTATTTATTTATTTATTCATTCGTTCGTTCGTTCATTCATTCATTCATTCATTCATTCATTCATTCGTTCATTCATTCATTCATTCATTCATTCATTCATTCAGTCATTCACTCATTCATTCATTCATTCATTCATTCATTCGGTCTTTCACTCACTCACTCACTGACTCACTCACTCACTCACTCGCTCACTCACTCACTCACTCACTCACTCACTCACTCACTCACTCACTCACTCACTCACTCACTCACTCACTCACTCACTCACTCACTCACTCACTCACTCACTCACTCACTCACTCACTCACTCACTCACTCACTCACTCACTCACTCACTCACTCACCCACTAACTCACTCACTCACTCACTCACTCACTCTCACTATTTAATTTATTTATTTATTTAACTTATTTATTTATTTGACTCAGTTACTTATTAATTTATATATTTTATATGTTAAGTGTTAAGTGTGAATGTATTTATTAGCATGAATTGTAAGAGTGTCATATGAATGAGTGCGTTTTTATTTTTTCAACGTGATAGTTATACGTAAAAATTTCGTATAGTGTGTGTATGTATTCTTTTTGTTTTTATCGTATTATGTTATCTTTATTTTATTTATTTTATTTTATGTATTTGACGAAGCGTGTTCTGTGATGTGCCATTTGACTATGACTAGTTCATTATATTTAAATTTTATAAACTGACGAACTGTTACAGCGAATAATGTTATTTTATATATAAGAAACGCAATAATTGAATGTTAAATGTAAGATAACAAATGTATAATACTGACTGATATTTTAATTATTATAACTATACGTGTACATGCAATTGTAAGAATTTTCGTCTTTGATGAATAAACAGTATATCTATCTATTTATCTCTCTCCTCTGCTGGTTCTTCTGTCGCGCGGCTGTAGTCAGCTCGCACTGCTGCCGCGTGAAGCTACCTGCGCCACTTGCTTGTGTGCTCGTTCGGTATTTTTCCGCAGTGCAGCTGGTCTACGCCGTTCTCGACTAACGACTGTCTCTCGGTTTCCCGGTGTTGTGTGGCAACGGCTCTCCTTCTCTGGCCGCTTCTACGTGCGTGCACGAGGTCACGCGAAGCTGGTGTGAGTGTGCGTTCCTGTACTGGCGCGGGCAAGCACGACCACTTCTACGTATGTGTCGGCTGCCACTCACCTAGTTCGCATTGATCAACAGTACTGCGGGTTATTGAGCCGGCGGCTATGTTCCGACTTCTTTGACGGGATCTTTTGGCTGTCTCTTCTTCTTCTGATGACTTCCTTGTGCCGTGGTGTGTGCAGTGCAGTATATCATGCACTGTCACAGCACACTGTGTAGTGCTGTACGGTGCAGTCCTCAGTGCACCGTCTATGCACAGTGCATTGTGCCTCCATATTGTTGCCATCGGAAGCTTCCGTGGGGAATATTTGTATACTCGATCCGTTCTTCTCATGTACCTCAATAAACGCGTGAATTCCCCCCGTTAATAAATAAATAATAAATGGTTTTTCGAGCTCGGGAATAGCTAGACTTGCGTAGCACTCGTTGACTGGCTTTTCTCCGCGTGTCATATCTCTAATTCCTCATCCTCTTACTTTCATCGACAGACGTAGCTGCCTATTAATTATTTTACTATTGTCCCTTTCAAGTGACGTATCACTACGTAACAATGTTTCTAACATATTTTTAGCGAAACTTTTTATTTACTATCACAAATTTTGCTCTCTGAGAAAGCAAAAACTGTTGGCTAAGTTCTTTGTATAGAACTTTTATTTGTATAAATATTCGAGGTTATATGATTTTTACAAAAATTTTGATAGTTAATTTCTTGGGTGTCACACGATAATGTTTCAAGAATCAAAGCTCATTTTATACGTTTTTCGACAAAGATTTAAAATCAAGAAGAATTTTTAAGATTTATCAATTCGTTTTGGTTTTAAAACATTTTTTCATTTTTATGGTATTCATATTTCTAGGCACTCGCCATATCCTCATGCATAGGCTCAATGTGAAATGTAAAGCCTATGTATGTCATATACTTTATAATATGCATAATAAATGCTATGGTGGGCGAATGCTTGTTGGATTTGACCAAAAATTCATTTGCCGTATAATTCGATATGTTACTCCATATCATTCAACACCCATTTCTATTGCACTAGGATAACTCGTAACACGTCAACAAAATTGATAAAGACTGGCTTTAACATTCTCCAGGCCCTTCCTGTAGTTCATGCCAAATCGACTGGATTAGCACATCTTAAAAATATAATACTGATATTTGTTATTATTACTTTTTACGCCAAATTTGTTAATATTTGAAATATTAATAAAATTCCGTTCCATCCAACATACCCCATGGTAGGATAATTCGAAAATAATGTGGAAAAGATTCACAAATAGTTGTTATAATATTCACCCGACCCTACTTCAAGTTTTTGCAAAATCGACTTGATTAGCCTAAATGAAAAATAAAATACTGATATTTGCTGTTATTAATATTTTGGCCAAATAGATTAGATTAGCACAAATGAAGAATAAAAGACTGATATTTGTTAATATTTGAAATATTAATATGATGTTGTTCATTCCGGCAGAACTCATGATGGGATCAGTAGAAACATCACAACCAAAGGATTCACAAATAGTTGTTATGACATTCACCCGACCCTACTTCAAGTTTTTGCAAAATCGACTTGATTAGCCTAAATGAAAAATAAAACACTGGTATTTTATATTATTGATATTTTTGTCAAATAGGCTTGATTAGCACAAATAAGAAATAAATGCCTGATATTTGTTAATATTAGAAATAATAAAATGTTCTTCACAAATAGTGGTTATAACATTCATCCGACCCTTCTTCAAGTTTTTGCCAAATTAATTTGATTAGCCTAAATGAAAAATAAAACATAGATATTTATTATTATTGATATTATTGTCAAATAGACTTGATTAGCGCAAATGAAAATAGAATACATCTATTTCTTAATATTAATAAAATAGCATTCCTTCAAGCATGTCCCATGTTAGGATAAGTCGAAAAATCATGTGGAAAAGATTCACAAATACTTGTTATAGCATTGTACCGACCCTTCCTCTAGTTTTTGCCAAATCGACTTGAGTATAACGTTCTTCCGACCCATTTTCTAGTTTTTGAAACACTGATTTTTGTTATTATTAATATTTTTGTCAAATAAACTTGATTAGCACAAATGAAAAATAAAAGCCTGATATGTGTTAATATTTGAAATAATAATATGTTGCTCCTTCTGCCATAACCCATGGTAGGATAAGTCGTAAAACGTTAAAAAAATTGACAAATACTTTTAATAACATTCTTTTGAGACTTCCTCGAGTTCTTGCCAAATCGACTTGATTATGTGACATCCCGTGTCACTTTCACCTCCTTAATAGATATATAAATTATAATAATACGTAAATGTACATATATATATATATATATATATATATATATATATATATATATATATATATATATATATATATATATATATATATATATATACATTTACGTATTATTATAATTATATATATATATATGTGTGTGTGTGTGTGTGTGTGTGTGTGTGTGTGTGTGTGTGTGTGTGTAGACATGCATACAAGCGCTCTCGACTATTCCATTATTACGAAATATACGCTGTCGTTGCGGAGGCAGAGACATACGTGCGAGCACGAGGCGCGGGCTCAGCACTCTCCACTTCCTCAACCAGGTCAATGACCATAAATCCTGATAGTTTTCGATTGGAGACGAGGAGCTGACGTATACCACCTTCCCATCCGACACACGAGGTTATAAATATCTCGTACACCATCTTTTGGACACTTTTTGACTGAAAGTGTTAAGCTGGCCGTCAGCCCCTCTTGTACAACGAGAGACGAGGAGACATAGAGCCTCAGCACCGCCCTCGAACAGCCCGTCGAAGTCTCCGGCGTCAGCAGCGAAAGTACAGCGATACAAATTATTTTAAATTCAAAGTCGGACCTCGAGAGAGAACAACACAAGTTCGAACGTAGAACCCTCGAGCTGGTAAACCTCTGGACTGGAGGAAATTGTATTTGGAACGACCAACCTGTCAGTCACGCCATCATCGCATGTAAAAACAAGTATTTTTTAAGTCTAAATTTATTATATATATATATATATATATATATATATATATATATATATATATATATATATATATATATATATATATATATATATATATATATATATAAAACAAGTCATAGAAGTGCGAGTACGAGATTAAACAATCCAGAACGAGCGATATATTTTAAAAGAGTGTATACTGAAAATTGTAAAAGACTAATTAAATATCTTCACAAATAAATTAAAATTTAAAATGAACAATATAATCGTTCTAAAATATAAACTTTTCCTAAACGAATTACAATAATACAATTTACTTAGTATACATATAATATAAATATATTAACATTATATCATATTAAAGCAATATAAAAAAGGAAGATCGAAAGGACTACAAGGAGATCATTCTATTAATTAAGACCTGCGGACATAAATTGTCTGCCGTCCACCTGAGTGCGGACATAAATTATCTGCCGTCCACTGTGGTACGGACACAAGGCGTCTGCCGTTCACCCAGTGCGAACATAAATTGTTTGCTGTCCGTCGGAGTACGGACACAATTTGTCTTCCGTCCAACCCGCGTACGGACAAACGTGCGGGCACAATTTATCTTCCGTCCAACCCGAATGTGGATACATAAGTTTGCGGACACGTAATATTCATGCGGGCGTTACAAAAGTAATAGTAAGTGGGAGCTCGCGAGCGAGACCGGTTCCGCGTACTTATTACGAATGTACTAGCCCTTTACAAGAGTTCATACAAGATGTGTAAATCGAGCGAATGGCTTTACTTCCTGAACAAGAAGTAGACTTTTACGTAGTGTTATAGCCAAGTTACAAGGAGAAGCCCGAAAAACACTGGTAGACCAAGCAATTAATTCAATATATGAACTGATAACCTTATTGAAAATCAACTCCGCGCCCCCAAAACCATACTACCAGATCATCAAGATTATTAGCCTCGATAAGTGGAATATAAGCCGCCCTATGCGAGAATCTTCCATAACCACACGAAGATGCAGACAAAATACCACGATTAGAACTATTGGCACTAGAAGCCTTCAAAAGAGAGTTACCAGATATCTATCGATCATCTACGACCAACCCACCATCTGAAACCCTAGCTGCTGCCTTAGAAGTAGCCTTAAACTGCGAAACAGAATATGGCGACACTCTAAAACATGATCATAATAATACCTATATCAGACACATCCGATCTGTGGAAGACAATATCGTAAGAGGACGAACTCCGACTTCCAGATGCGAAGAATAATATGAACCACAAAGCCAAAATCAACGCCCTATATCTCCACATCGGAACAAATCAATCTTCTCACTTTATGAATCAACCAGAGCCAGATCACTGTCACCTAAAAGGGTGGATTTTCACGACCCACAACAGTATAATCGACAGCTAGTCCTACATTATTATGACTCAACTGATATACAAATGAGGAAACCAAACGAAAATACAGGATAACCCATCCAAAATTATGGTAACAACCATTACAGTGACGCGCCTAGTGGTATTTTAAAGAGACCCGCTACTACTACTACACCTCAACATGACACCCAGTACCCCAAACCACCACCCGCCCCTTTTTATCCAATGTATACTCCTCCAGTCCCATCAACACATCCCTATTACCCACCTTATACTTTTAACCCGAGTATTTATTAAAATACTTTGTTAAGACCCCCGATATTTACACCCAACCCACCGAATATACCCCCAGTATAACAACCGGCACGAACACCTTCCAAACCCATATAATCAACAACCACATCTAAACTCCCAGGGGGCCGTTGCGAGGGCGCAGCAACGAACAAGTCCCAGTAGATGCATCCGAGAGTACAGTTCGCACTTGTGGGCGAAACTACCGAGCAAGAGCTAATGGATATGCCCCAACAATCCGCATAAAAACAGATAATACAAAAGAATACCATGCCCTGTATATTCTGGATACTGCAGATGGTATCAACGCAATAAAATGCGAGAGTCTTCGATCTGATGTAAAGACTCTCTCGAAATCCTATAGACCTTCACTCTAACGAAGATAATTCCACAGTAAAAGACACAAACATACAGCAGACTACTAACGTATTCCCCATAAGAGCCCCTAAACCGACAAAAACTTATCTGGCTCGGCTACAAAAAGCCAAAGGTTTGAGTGAGAGTGAAGACTCAGAAACGGATATACCTAAACACCCGTTAGAATAGAACGAAAGAAAGATTTAACCGAAGCTGTCACACTTACTACGAGAACTCTCGATGGTCAGGCCAACCTAGACGACAGTACATTAGGAAAGAGATTATTGTTATGCAAACAAGAAAATCCACCAAAAAGGGTTACACTCCAATCTTTCCAACAACACCCTCCACACTATAACGAAACGAGGAGCGCCATTAGAACTTATTGGGTGGGCTAGTAGGAGATTATTTAGAACCATGGATGCCGCCGACCGCGATTTATTGGAAAAACAAATAACCGAATTATACGAAAGACAACTAAATATTTCAACTCTAGTTGCCGAATAAACACATATAATCCGCTCTAACCTCCAAGAATTCTACAACAAATACAATTATAATCAGAAACACCTTCAAGAATTACGCAATAAAATCCTGAAAATATTAAACACAAATATTAATACTTATATTGCTGTTCAAGTCAATCAAACATCCGCCGCTCAGGCCATATCATTATGGGCCGTTTAACTCGAACAAAATTTAGAAGATATGATAACTTATTATAAAATTTTGATTAACGCCAACGAAGTTACTCTTCGAGGAAATCTACATCCACTCCTCTTACCCACAATCAATTAAGAGACCTCTTACTCCTGATCAATTCCTGATTAGCGTAGCAGAAACCCACATAATCGCCGTGAAGGGTAGGCTAGCCACCGTATTAGAATCCCCCTCACCGATCATACTTACTTGTTTAACTATAAATGACACCCCCTCCCTACCTTCGCTCCCGTTTATTCATATAAACTCGGATATTTCAGTATTAAACCTCGATTTTCCAACCTCTTAATTCCTGAAAACTTGAAAACATTCGCACTAGTAGATGATAGCCTTCCCCCCCCCCCTTATTTACATATAATCACACACTCTCGTGCCCACCCCACATCGTGTTAAATGAAGAAATAGAAGACACACCATGCGAATATTTAATGTACACTCGACCACGCCAAGAAGCTCTCTCGAAATGTGAAATATCTTTACAATCGTCCATACACTGGACGAAACTTACATCTACTGACGAATGGTCATTTTCAACACACCAAGCAATCACAATGAGAATAAAATGCGAAAATGAGAAAAGAATGAAATTGAATGAAAAAATACACTACTTTAAATAGTACCGGCATACTAGCCATTCATGGAAAATACCTAGCTCATGCTAAGGGCGCAACCATCTATGGTCTAAATACTCTACAGTCATCGCAAACACTGATGTACAACCCGAACGTTAACTTAGACTTGACTACCTTATTAACCACTTTCAATACCATCACCAGCGAAATAAAATTTGACAAAAGTAAAAACACAGAAATTACTAATTGGGCAAATAGCTCAGACACGACGTCCTTCACTCCAATCGAAAATACCTTTAAACAAATGGCACAACAGAAAAGAATAAAAGAATTGAATGCAATTTACATAGCTTCGAGCTGTGTCGGTAATCTTTTCCTTCGTATGATAGAAAAAGTCGAAACATGTCCCAAAAATTTACAAATACTTGTTATAACATTCCTCCACCCCTTCCTCTAGTTTTTGCCAAATCGACTTGTTTAGTGTAAATGAAAAATAAAATACTGATAGTTCTTGTTATTGATATTTTTACCAAATCGACTTGATTGACACAAATGAAAAATAAAAGCCTGATATTTTTTAATATTTGAAATATTAATAAAATGCAGTTTCTTACAGCATAACTCAGTTTATGATAAGTCTAATCATATCCAAAAAGTTTACAAATACTTGTTATATTATTCTCCCGACCCTTTCTAGAGTTTTACCCAAATCGACTTGATTAGCCTAAATGAAAAATTAAAGAATGATATTTGACAATATTTACAATATTAATAAAATGATGTTCCTTCTGGCATAACCATGGTAGGATAAGTCGTAACACGTCAACATAATTCAAAAACACTTGTTAGAACATTATCCCGATCCTTCCTCTAGTTTTAGCCAAATCGACTTGATTAACTTAAGTAAAACGTAAAACACTGATATTTGTTATTATTAATATTTTTTCCAAATAGACTTGATTAGCACAAAAGAAAAATAAAACAATGATATTTGTTAATATTTGAAATATTAATAAAATGCTGTTCCTTTCAGCATAACATCTGGTAGGATAAGTAGAAACATAACGACCAAAAGATTCACAAATACTTGTTATAAAAGTCTCCCGACCCCTCCTCTAGTTTTTGACAAATCGACTTGATTAACATAAATGAAACATAAAACACTGATATTTGTTATTATTTGAAATGTTTAGAAAATGCCGTTCGACCCAGCACGACCCATGGTTGGATAAGTCGAAACATCACGTCCACAAGATTCACAAATACTTGTTATAACATTCTCCCACCCCTTCCTCTAGTTTTTGCCAAATCGACTTGTTTAGTGTAAATGAAAAATAAAATACTGATAGTTCTTGTTATTGATATTTTTACCAAATCGACTTGATTGACACAAATGAAAAATACAACACCAATATTTGTTAAAATTCGAAATATTAATAAAATGCTGTTCCATCCAGCTTAATCAATGGTAGGATAATTGGAAACATCATGTCCAAAAGATTCACAGATAGTTGTACAACTTTCTCGAGAACATTGGGTATTTTTAAGTCCTGTCCAAATTCGGTGTTGGTTACGATTTCATCAGCAGTGATATGATAATCATAAGCATATGTAACATAGTTTTTAATTGAGTAGATACATTCAATTTGGTCATGTAAATTTTGGATGCAGCGAGCTATGATGTTTTTACATTTTGCAACTTTATTTTGGCTTGTTACGAACTTTTTTTAAATTGTAGAACGTGCTTCGTTACCAATAAATGTGGTAACAAGCACACAGAAATTTTACACGGTTTTCCATATATAGTAACTTTGATTCCGCCGAAAGTATATTTACAGGCGTATTCATTCTGTATTCTAAGGCTAGTCTAACAGCAGCAAATTGTATTTTTTCTACCATTTAAATTTGTTTTTTTTTGTATAGGATAGTATATAAAGCAACTGTAATCTATGCATGAAAGAATTAGACTTTTGTAAATTAATAGTAGTGTTTCGGGGTCAGTTCTCCAGCATGTGCCTCTAGTGAATTTTATAATATTTAGTGCTCTAAGAGTTTTCGCCTGTATGAGATTTATGTGGTCTTAAACAGATAATCTGTAATCAAGTATTACTCCAAGAAAACGTACCGAATGTTTAGATTTAATTACGCGGTCGGTGACTTTAATTTCCTATGTTCTAGACAAGATATTCTGCTTATTGATGTGCATAAAAGTAGTTTTATCAGGACATAAGTCTAAATCTAGTTTACGTAAATTGTGATGAATTTTAGAGATCGCAGATTCTAGAAGTTTTAGGTGGTTTTTATTTAATTTACTACAATACAGAGCGATATCGTCGGCAAATTGAGAAATGACGATGCTCTTAGGTAAATTTTCGGTAATTCCCGAAACGTATATACAATATAACAAGGAGCTGAGCACTCCTCCTTGTGGAATACCTTTATTTACAATTTTAGCTATTGCTTCTAGATCGTCATGATGTATCACTCTTTCTCTAGTTATATATTTTACAAAGTCTGCTACGTTTTTGGACAGCTAATATCTGATAATTTTTGTATTCCTGAAGCCAGTTTGAGAATCAGGAAGTACTTTTATGTATTCAACCCACCATTGCATTCTGTTTTTTACCAGAGTTTCAAATAATTTACGCAGACAAGAAGATAAGAATAGGTCTAACATTTTTCCCATCTGTTTTATTATTGAAGTGAATGTAAGATTTTTTCCACTGATTAGGATAGCAGTTAGTAGAATACATTTCATTGTACATATCGAGAAGAATCAATTTGTTTTTTAAAGGTAATTTTTGTAATACTTCATTGTCAATACCGTCTATTCCGGGACTAAATTTTATATTTTTGCTGTTTAATGCTAAATTAAATTCAGAAAAAGTAAATTGAGAGCTTAAAAATGTATTTTCTTGGCAAATAGGGGACTAATCAGGATTAGTTTGACACCAAGGAGAACTAATTTTGTTAAGTAATTCACAAATCTTTTTCTGGTTTTGGTGATTTTCAGTAGTGCGTGTAGGTTTAATCGTGACCCAAGTATATTTCAATATTTTAGTATCATTCCAAACATATTTACTATTTGTTCTAAAGTCTATACTTTGTGTGAATTTTTTATAGTTTTCTTTTCTTTTATGTTTAAAAGTTTGTTGAGCTATAGCACTTGACTTTTTATAATTTATAAAATCCTCTAATTTGTGTGTAAAGTATCATTTTTTAATATTTGCGGTTCTAATTATTTTGCCTTGTCACACTTTGAATCCCACTATGGCACTGGATTTTTGTGTATGTATTATGTACAATTTTTTTCGTCGGTGTACAATTTTAAAGAGATTTAGATATTAACTTTACAAATATTTGGTATTTATCACATGCATTTGCATTTACCTATTGAGACGTCAAAAACTTATTGAAGTTTGATTCCAAAACTTCATTAAATTTTTCCCAGTTTGATCTTTTTGACTTAAGATTAAACTAACTTATGCGATACAGATATTTTTCTATTTTACATTTAGATTGATTGGAAAATGGTCTGATCCCCAGGTCTCACTCTCAACTGAATAATCAACTTTTTCCATTAAGTTCACACTTGTAAAAATTAGATCAAAGTTTGACAATTTTTGATGTTCAATTTGAATACGAGTATTTGTATTATAATTATGTAAAATAAGATTGCTTTTGTTCAAGCTATCGTACAATCTTACTCCATTAGTATCATTATTTTCACAATTCCAGCTAACATGGTGTGCATTAAAGTCTCCCATAAAAATTGAATATTTATCTTTTTAATATTACTGAAAATTATATCCAATTGATTTTATGATAGAACAAAACCGGGAGATCGATAACATGCAATTAAGTTTATAAGCGGGTTCACATTAGTAATAGTGACACCGTCAAGTTTAACAGTGGAATCAGGACTATCCAAGTCGCCGATCTCTTTGAAAGCTAAGTTATTTCGCAGTAGGATTAAGATGCTACCCGCTCGTCCATAGTCACGGTCTTTGCGGTATGTCTTGAGCCAGCTATAATGAAGTCTGTTTCTTCTTCGTTCGCGTTGGATAACCATATCTCAACACACACAAATTCGTCAGTTTCGTCAAGATTTGCCGCAAGCTCGTTTCTCTTATTTGCAACACTTCTAGCATTCCAATACAGAATTTTAAGAGTTTTACTTACTAGCTGATGACTATTATTCATTGTAAAGAAGTTTTTATATTTTTCTAACTTAAGATTTATAATAAAATTTAATTACTATGGTATTTAATTTTGTAAAAGGCTTGAATCAGAATCACTAAACTGTACATTTAACATTTTTTTTTAATTCTTGTTAGTCTTCTTTTAACATTACCATTTTTAATGCACGAATCTGTCAAAGTAATCACTGACACAAGATCATCTAAGTTGCTTGTATACTTATTTGTCAGGTCGATGACGTTTGTATGATTGTAGGATTCAATAGAAAATTGTTTCATTTTAAAATTTGAATGTTTATTTTTTAATTTTACTGTCTGAAACTACAAATGAATTTTGGATTAATGAAGGCCTTGGGGGCCTGCGGCGGCTCAGTCGGTAGAGTGTCGGATTCCCACGCCGGTGACCCGGGTTCGAATCCTAGTCTCTGCCGATTGATACAAGCACCTCTGTAAAAATTACATGTGCTTTGTTTACAAACACACCGCAGACCCCCGTCGTCGATTAGTACCACATGGGAGCATAAACATGGCGACGTTAAAAAAAAAAAAAAAAAAAAAAATTAGAAAATTTTTAAGACTTTCAAAATCCACTTTTGATGTCTCTGGAGCTTCGTTGAAGGCCTGCTGTGCACGGAGAAGTACTTCAGATAAGTCAAGCTTTATGTAATTTTCATATCTGCCATCATTTGGTTTTAATTTTTTTGCCTTGGGTTTTTTAAGGGGTGTTTTGAAATCAACTGCGTTTGGTTGGATAAACGCTGCATTTGTATTTTTTTCAGGTACTGTGCTTTTTATTGACGACAATATTGGCCTTTTTGTACCGATAATAGCTTGTACAGGTGCAGTAGGGTCAATAACCATATTTTTTTATTTGATTTTTCATTTTTGACAGTATTTATTAAGTTAGTATGTAGCTTCGATATTTGTAGTAACTCTTTGCGATAATGAATTGTTTGCAGGGACGTATTCACTAATACTTGGGCATATTTTAGCGGTATGTCCGTTTTGTTTACAAATAAAGTAGCACGGTAATCAGTGTTGTCGTAGCGTATTTGCATGCATTCTGGTAACAGCTGTTCTTCTTCCATAATATACACTTGGCGCCTGAACGACAGAATGTGCGAGCGTCCCGGTTTATTCAAGCCTGCTCTTAAATAATTTATACTTGAGACTGGTGTTATACCTTTGCTTTTAATCGTGTCAATTAAAATGCTATGAGGAATTGTGGGGCTTACATTAGAGATAACTACTCTTTTATTTTTTTCGATGAAGGTCTTATTTTTAACGCCAGAACTTTCACTATAATTATTTTGTTAACTAACTCTGCCACTATATCACTATTTGTTAAGTAAATACACACTCTTCCTCCGCAGATTTTTGAAATAAACTTAAGTTATGCTCTGTGGACTAGCAATTTTACTTATCTTATGTTCAGTGGATTAGCAATTTTTTCGAGACCGTCGATATAATCGTCTATGGTAACTGATTCTATTGCATCTATAACGATAACTTCTTCTATTTTCTGTAGACTGTGGGTTTGCAGCTTTAGCGTAGGATTTTTGAACGTTTATTTGACTTGAACTGTGGAAGATAATATCTGCATGGCTCTCTTTTACACAGGCCATATTTGGAATATTAACAAAATGCCGTTCCTTACAGCATAACCCATGATAGGATAAGTTGAAACATCACGTCCGAAAGATTCACAAATACTTGTTATAAAATTCTCCCGACCCTCGCTCTAGTTTTTGCCAAATCGACATCATCAGCGTAAATGAAAAATAAACATTGATATTTGTTTAATATTTTTGCGAAATAGACTTGATTAGCACAAATGAAGAATAAAACACTGATATAGGTTACTATTTAAAATCTTAATATAATTCGGATCCTTCCAGCATAACATATGGTAGTATAAGTCGAAACATTACGACGACACAATTTACAAATACTAATTATAATATTATCCCGACCCATTCTCTAGCTTTTGCCAAATCGACTTGATTAGCGTAAATGAAAAAATAAACACTGATATTTGTAATTATTAATATTTTTGTCAAATACACTCGACTAGCTCAAATAAAAAATTAAAGAATGATATTTGTTAATATTTAAAATATTAGTAAAATGATAATCTTTTCGGCAGAACTCATGGTAGGATAAGTCGTAACACGTCCAAAAGATTCACCAATACTTGTTATAATATTCTCCCGACCCTTCGTATAGTTTTTGATAAATGAGCTTGATTAGCATACATAAAAAGTAGAATACTCATATTTGTTATTATTAATATTTTTGCGAAATAGACTAGATTAGCACAAAAGAAAAATAAAACACTGATATTTGATAATATTTGAAATATTAATAAAATGTTGTTCCTTCCGGCATAACCTATGGTAGGATAAGTTTAGGACGTCCAAAAAATGTACAAATCTTTGTTATAACATTCTACCTACACATTCTCTAGTTTTTGCCAAATCGACTGGATTAGCGTAAATGAAAAATAAACACTGATATTTGTTATTATTAACATTTTTGCCAAATAGACTTGATTAGTACAAATAAATAAAACACCGATATTTGTTAATACATGAAATATTAATAAAATGTTGTTCCTTCCGGCAGTTCCCATGATAGGTTAAGTCGTAGGATGGACAAAAAGTCTGTTCCGTCGAAGACGTAAGTGGTGCGCGTGGCGCCACCTTTTTCACGAACGCAGCGGCGACGTGAGCAGTGAGCCACGATTATCCGCGACCGATAGAGTCGCAAATGCGCGGACTACCGGCGCGAACTCGCGCGTAAAGTCAGTTGCTCTTGAGCATTCAAGCTGATACTAGCTTTGTCCGAGAGTCCGGCATATTTTCTTTCTCTATGTCTAACAAAGGTGAAAGGGTTTTTCTCATCGTACATCCGTGCCTTTCCTCGCGTCTATTCTCGTTTTCCTTTCGTGTTCGATGCATGTTAAAACCTAGTAAATTCATCGAGTCGCGTCCTTTTCGACGGGTCGGCGTGAACGCGTTTGCCGCGAAGTCATGATACATATAATAGGTGTTCTAAACACCAACAATAAGCGATCCGCGACCAGCGCGTATCCGTGTGGCCCTCGCCACTGTCGACGTAATTCACCAGGTGAATGTGTGTGGTCCTTACCACAAACGCGATCAAAAGATCCGTAGGAGTGCGCACTCCTGGTTACTCGAGAGTGCACGCATATAAATATAAACACATACACACACAGATCCAAACTCAATTTCTTCGCAGCTTGTATATCGACAACGAGAGGGGCTTTATGCCGCAAGGCTTTCCCATCTCAGAGCCTAATAAATCCTTCCTTTTGTGGCTCAAATTTCGAGTCTTTTATTTTACCCTCTTCCTTTTTTTCCTTTTTCACATAAATTCAAACATCGGTAATTTTCTCGCATGAAAATTCTCGACCCACAATTCAAAGTCACTAATACTTGTTATAACATTCTCCCTATCCTTCGTCTAGTTTTTGTCAAATCGACTTGTTCAGCGTAAATGAAAAATTCACTGTAAAGATGAAAAAATGTACAACAGCTAGGGCCTTTAGTCTCAACTGCTAACGCGTGAACACATATATAATGTCATAAGCAGATATAGATATATTTTGTACACATGCGGTTGTCTACCTTTTAGTCCCAAAAATGTGTGGATACTGTGTGTACAAAAGAAACAGGTAGATATAGATACACTTTAGTAGTTGATAGTTTATGTTTTTCAGCTAGAGCTAAAAAAATTATATATGAATGTATGAGGTAAATATAAATATTTATGGGAGACATATACACGGAAAATACAAATGCCATAGTTCGTATCAGCTGGACACTAAAGGAGTATCCCCACGCTCATGAATAATATGACTGCGTAGCTCAAATCCTATGGCATTGAGCACATGTACAGGGAAATACTAATACCGATATTTCGTACCGGCTAAATCCCTATACTTTGGATCGCATTCTATTTCTTATATAGTTTACGTATATTTTTATTTGGATGGAGCCCAATGCTTTGAAACAGGATAAGTCCTCTATCACTTACAGGGTACACTTTTTGTTCGCATACTTCTCTGAAACTGTTAAACACCGTTACTCTCCTGTATCGATTTCTATGTAAGAAAATATGTGCGTTCTGTATTGCGTTTTTTTACATATTTGCTTGCGATACTTCGTAGGAAGAGAATTGAGTTCTAGTCTATTCGGCATTCAAATAAGTCCGTCCGACAAGCGATTTAATTCCGTCTTTACGACTTCAAAATATTTACGTTCTTATGTATTTTACAGAAAAATAATAAATCAAATAAAACTTAAAAATAATTTGACAAACACTTATGTTAATTATTTTTCTTTTCTTAATTTAAGCACAACTATCAAACAAACAATAAAATTTCCCTCCTCTTGAACATTTAATTGCTCTAAAACTATAACATTATATAAAACAATTTCTGGATTTTTCATGTTTTAAAACTAAAATAAAAATAATTAACATTTGTCCATAAATAAAATTTCGATTTCTTACGTTTTTGAAATCTTCTTTTGTATCATTTAAAAGTATACAAATGATAATTCTGGTTTGCTGTTCCTTTTAACAAGTAAACACTCACTGCTAGCTGTGCTTATCATACAAATATTTATCTAGTCAAACTGAGCCTGTCGTCCGAAAGCTATTTAGGCATTTTACCGGAAGACGTTTTTTCGTTCATGTCATTAATGAACACGGCTGATGTGATCAGAGCGCTCGTCCACCACTAGTTACAAATGACGGGTACATAACTGGCATTTGTACCGCGTTGAAATTTGTTCACGATCCGCATATAATCGACAATGGGGATCTGATAAGACATAAGGCCGCGCTTCGATCGACCTTCCTAGATTCGTTAGCGTCCAGAGTTTTAAACAGCATGATGCTTGGTGCGTTAAATTATCCGGACTGTGCACGTTAATGTAAAGTACAAATTTCAGAACAGTCGAGCGGATATTGCTCGTACGACGAATGGCGAGATACGGATTTCATGCCGTTCCATAGCATTCTTATAGACGCTCCGATTCTAGTGAGGCTAAAGGTACGACAACCGCTACCGGTATTTTTGCACATTACCCAACTGATGCAAATGGTGCAAATGCACGACTATTCGTGTCTACCTCGTTGTGCACATACAAACGCATAACAGAGGCGGCCGCTACAATATGCTCGGTCACAAGCGGTCACCCGACGCCCATAATACAGCCACATTAGCACGCCTCAACTCTACCGGTCGATGAATTAGTAGCGCTGCTAACTCTCAAGGACGGCTCAGTATATAGAGTACCTCAGGAAGTAGCACTCAAATGATTAGGCTGTACTGGAAAAGGAAAAGTACATGCGCATGTTCGGAGAGGCATACGAAACTACGATGTCACTATTAGGCGAGCCGGAGAATGAAACGCAGTACCCGGCACCGGCCTGTAGCATATGGATAGCTACTAATTAGTAAGCTAGAATCACCACAAAGGCGGCAAGTGAGAAAAGGTCAAAATCACGATTAAATTTTAATTCGACCAAATTAACTTGATTTGAATAATCATTAAATTAAACAGATATTACTGAAAGCGAAAAAAAAAGCAGTTTTCGTATTTCAAAAACAAGTAAATAGTATATAGAAAAAATATAAATGATATTTAAAGTTATAGAAAGAAATATATAAAAATTTTCTACTATTAGTTCTTGAACCAATTTATTTATTTGGTTTTAAATAATCAAGAAAGTAACCAGAAAATAAAACTCATAAATATTATGGCCTCGATTTCTAATCTAAGTCTTTTTCAAATATTTGTACCTGAATTTAATTGTTACTCAGAAAAATTTGATAATATTTGTACCGGAACCAAATTGTTATGTCCTAAACTCCTAAAATATGAGAATTCAGAACAAATGTTATATGCGTCTAGTGGCAGGCTCTACTATGAAATCTGGTTCTCTCACAACCAGATACCTGCTTATATTTTTATAGATTTTTGAAAATCTTACCTTGGTCTACTGTTGGATCTGTGAACTGCTTCCTGGTGGGTAGTCACATTAAGTTTCACAAGTTATTATAAACTTAATAATTGAACCGCTTTATAATTGTAATATATTAATTTGTAGTGTACTTTGAAGGAGATTTATTTAAGTTGCATAAAAGAGAATATCGAATTATGTAGCTATTTTATGTTTATAAGTTTCGTTTTTGGTCGAGCCGCAAGTCGGCCTACTGTGGGCTTTACGAATGAACTGCCTATCTTGCGCTTTCTTTTTCTTTTATATCTTATTCTTGTTGATAAAAAAGTATAATATTATAAAACTTATTAACAACATTAATATAAAAAGGAGATGTAAAATATCGTAAGTATGTCGATTACAAAACGTTTATTATAAAATTTCGGGTCATCCGATTTATGATTGCTGCATGCCTGTACTTGAAAATGACATTGCTTTTGCCGAACTTTAAGTCAGCATTTTCGAAGTTAGCACTCATGAATCATACGCTTAGCTTTACAAAAATTATGTCATAGTTCGATTAATATCATAATTTTAAAAGTACGTCTACTAGACGTAACAACACATAATACACTAGATGAAAATTTTTTTCCGACAGATGAAAGCCTTTTAATGTGTATACAACTTTGATCTAGTACTTTTTCGTAAAAATTAAAAATAAAAATTTCTTCGAATGATTAATTTTTTTAAAATTAATTAATAACATTTTTCAAAACATTAAATCCTTGTCCAAAAAAATGAGAAGAAACATTTTTACGAAAAAGTGCACTGTTAACATTTAATACATGCAGTCTCCTTTATGCTTCTCTATGGCCAGTGCCAAGATTAAAGCATTCTGGTGAGGTAACAGCCCGTTTGACTGTCCTCACCGGGGGGCTGAAAAGGCGAGTCCTTAGCGACTCTCCCTGCAGTGCGAGCTTGGTCTCCGTCCTCAGTAACGTGTAAATCGCCTACTAGCGCGCAGGTCCCACATGTAGTGAGCTTCTCTCTGCTCGCTGTGTCCCTTCATGACTTTCAACTGCTCAAGCCCCGCAGTAAACGTTCCGTTGTGCTCTGTGACCCTACTCGACCAATGTGCTCATGGTTCAGTGCCTCTGTCTTCTTGGGTGCTGAGTTCTTGGTGTGCACCTCATACTGCAGTGGTTTCCTCTTGAAATCGCTGTTGCTTTCCCGCAGTTCTCGCCTTTCTCCTTCGAGGGCTGATTTTCGTGCACCTTATGGACGGCCGCGGTTCTGCCGTTTTTATGCCACTCCTCGGCATTACATCTGCACTATTTAAGGGGCGCGGCATCTACGGGTGCGATGCTCGCAGGTGCGCTCCATTAGTGTACGGTATTCTCAACAATACACCTGCTTGGGCTTGACGGCTCTTTGGCAGTGTTTCACATTTTAGCAGCTTTGTTCTGCTGGCTCTCTAGACCCGGAGGGATATCCGCTCCAATCACTGCCAGGCGGCGACATGGAAAATTTCTTACACACTGCTTTGTGAATATGACTGCTCGATGGTGTATTCGTTAGCAATATGTCGGACGTATTTCTGAAAAATAACGCGCGGATTAGACCGCTGTATCTCCACTGGCCATGCGTCTCTCTATTGAGCTACGGCTCAGTACGTCACGACTGTTTGCCCCGTCGGCCTAGTGAATAACCGTTCCGCGAGCTCATCCAAGAAACAATTGCTTTTGCTGAATATTCACTCTGCGATGACTTTAGCGCGCTTTTGGAATTTCAATATAAATTCCAATAGCGTGCTACGGCTGTTACGTGCATTAAGTTACTTACTCTAGCCCCCTATATACAATATTCGAGAGAAAAAAATGCAATAACTCGTCGCACGACTTGTGCTTCTTTTATTCGCCGCACAGCTTGTACTTCGCTGTATATACACGCATATATCAGATACACACACATGTACACAGAATTATCGAATAATATTCATGCACTCTCACTCAGTTGAAAGCATACAAAAAAAAAGAAAACCTAAGAGCGCATAACGCTCATCCATACCCACACTAACAAACACGAGCGCGCGCTGAAGCAATGCACGGCCGTGTGTTTACGTTTTGCGCTCATATTGTGACGCGTATTTCGCTTCAAAATGTTATTTAAATCCAGGGCAGTCAATCACGATCGAATCGCCCCGTCACCAGAGCCAAGCATTAAAATATTATTTTTTACATTGGTATTAATGGGGGGATTGTTATGTTGTTTGTTGGAGGGAGAAGGAGAATCGCGACCGAGAAAAAGTACAGACCGTCACACACACATCCACGGCAACAGCTGATCGCGCAGCAGACGCGACTGGTTGGAGCGAGGACCGATGAGAAGTCCCACACATACACGCAAGGCACCTACACCATCGCACGCTGGCCTTTCCGATCTTCGCGATTGACTACCCACGCGTCGAACGAGTAGCATCGAGTGGAATCACAAAAATTTAGTTGAACATTGCGAGTTACGGAGGTGTATTATAAATTTCTTTAGTTATTGTTATTTTGGATCGGAGTGTTAAAGTTAGGAAAAGGGCGTGTTAAAGTTAAAATCGACTGGGCTGCTTAAGCTACGCGGGAGATTCGCGATACGGTAGCAACCACAAGGCAGCGACAGCGAGATTTTTCTGTGAACACGAGGACATTTGGACCACGGTGAGTTGGACTGTTAATTGTCGAGCGAATAAATCACATTACGGTATTAACGCGCGATTTGGTGGTGGGGCACCAACGTAAACTCAGTGCGCGACGGATAATTTACTAGTGTTAGTAACATAAATATTCGGGGTTATAGAATTAAAAATTATATTTGTGCAAATCGGGAAAATTCTCGCGTCGCCGATAGATAAATCGTGAATACAGGTTAAATTGAATGGAAAAATATTAGCAATTTACCGGCTCCGGAAAACGTGGCGATTCGACCGTAAAGCGACGCGCGCACGGCTCGCGTAGCCATATTGAATAGCCACAAATGTGTAAATTAGTGACCAGATTTGATAATGGATAAGTAAAGCCTAGATACCTAAATTATTAATCAAGAGTGTTATTTATTGGTAGAATTAATTATCCTGATTTTGCTTTACGGAACCTCCTCTGGGATAAAGCTCATGCAAGGCTAGCCGCGCTTTACCTGGCGCTCATTAACAGTAAATTCGGTAAAGTGTAGAGCAACATTCAAAGGTTCGAATGCTTAATTAATAAAGTAATAAGAGATAGGCGTAACAAAATACTACATTACCACGTATAAGCTATTTTACGGCGCTCGTCACTAGAGCTCCTATTCTGCTCAGCTTCATTGGGAATTCGTCCTCGTATTTATTTCTGTTTATGCAATCCTCTTCTATTCGCTTTTCGTGCGCGAAATATATTGGTAGCAACTACGAAAATTATTTCGTGATCTCGAAATGATTTCGTGTTTACTAATTCATTGCCAATATCGAGCCTCTCTAGCTCTGTTTTTCTGTTCCTCGTATTACACAGTTATAGTCGGAGCCGCTTGTTGCTCTGACTTTGTCGTAGGCAAAGTCAACCTTGACTTTACCCACGATGTTGCTCACGCGTTCTCTGGCTCCTAAGATCTTCGAAATTCGACGCTCGAATTTTGCGCTGCGGCTAACAATGCGAGACTTCTATTGGAATTGATGCTTTATTAATCGCGTGAATTTAGCTTGGGATTCCTTCCCGATAGCCAAACACTTTAAGGGCGCCATGTAACAGCTGGTTTCGGGGGAGCGAGTATTTCTTATATATTATAACACGACTATCTATCGTACTCATGGTGCAGTATGTTAAGCTCCGGGCCTCTGCTCCAGGAGCACAAACTATGTCGCGTGCGACTCCTCTCTCTCGCGCGTGCCTATAGCAACCGCTCCTACTCAACTATTAAATCCGATGTCAACTCGCTTTCTAGCCGTGGCACCTTGTGACGGCGTCGTGCCGGCTACTCGATCTCAGGATCTTCCTACGCAGGTAGGGGGTAAGCGGGAAGGAAAAATATGTTCTATGCAAATGATCACGCAGAGAGTATACAGTACAAAACGTAAATTATTAAGCACAATACGTTACTTAGAGACCCAGTGCCTCTAGACCGCGGGAAGTATCAGAGCTTCTTCGTTGGCGCGTGCGCGGTATTAAGGACGCACGCAAGAGAACATTATAATATCGCAAGTTGCCCGCCGCGAGATTATTAGCGCCGCCGCGCTAATCTCTTAATACAAAATACCTTATGATGACTCGCAATCGCTCGCCGTAGAAGCGCGTCCTCGCTCACACCCGTTTCACACTACGCGCCGTGTGTCGTCGAAGATGGCGATAAACAGCTGATCATCCTTCGTCTCGTGGCTACCACACACGAATGCACCACACTCACTTCACTTGTTGTCGTTCTACCTCTCACACACGTTCCACTCTAGTTGCGCGTGTTTTTTTTCATAAAGGCGCCATTTTGTTATTTTTCAATAAAAATGAATAAATCTGCAACCTGGGAGAATGACAAACCTACAGAACAATAATCGGTTCGAATTTTTTATTTCAGGCAACCCAAACTGTCGCTATCGCCATGACCAGCCACCAGCCTTTTTTTGGTGTTCACTTTGGCCGTAAATAAAATATTAAAACATAACAAAATAAATTTAAAAAAAAATTTTTTGTACACTATAAGATGTCATTAAAAACATATAAAAAATTGGATATTGTTTTTTATTATCTTGTAAAAAAAATTGCACAAAAATAGTTAAAATTTAGGCGTTTACACAAGACTAACCCCTTAACAAGTTTCTCAAATATAGGCTTTGTCCAAATTTTCTATACGCAACAGAACCTTACGAAAGAAACGAAATATATTATCCAGTAGACAAACGTAGAAGATTACCGTGCGATAAAAATTTTGTAAGTTTCATTCGAGGGAAGTTTTAATTTTGATCGTTTCTGGCCTCTCCCAGGCCCAGTGTGCGCTGCCCGCTAAACAGTCCCTGGTACCTGAGGCGGCATTCAAACCGTCCGTGTTCTTGTCGAGCAGACCATAAACATGACCGAGATCGCCGCATCAGATATTCGATGATTTTTCAAAACCCAAAATTCTTTTGAATCTTTGTTTCGAATGGAATCTACATAAGAATTGGCAAACGTAAATATATCTAAATATAGAAACACGCGTGTGCAGCGTGTGTGTGTATGTATGTATGTATTGTGAAGGTTTTATTGCTCCTGCAATTATTATCACATTGACTCCTAAAACGTCACAACCCCTTTCCGGGCGAAAGCCACACATTTTACACGTATGTCCATATATTCTGTATTATAGCAAGCATTGGGGACAGAGAGTAGTCGACGCGAAGCACACATGTTGTACGCTCGGTAAGTAGCAGAGAGCAACAGAGAGAAAGAGAGAGAGAGAGGGAAAGAGAGAGAGAGAGAGAGGGAGAGAATTAACCGGCCGTGCCGCGACGCGCGAGATTGGGCTAGGTCAAGGCAGGCCTGTGATACGCGCAAGTAGTTCCGCTTCGCTTCTCAAACCGACGGCTCGTCCTACGCCAAGTCGCTCAACCCAGACGCACGGACTTTACACGCGACGGCGAATACCCGAGCGAGAACTACGATTACGGTCGAGGAACCGACCAGGGCTAGCGACAACCCAGCATCGACGTCGAGCGCGTAGCTACGAGCCCAGGGCATCTCTTGTAAGTTCAACTCTCCTTCTCTCTCCCACGCGTACGAGCGAGACCAACTTCCTGCTCTCTTACCCTCGACGGCTTGCACCACGCGACACCACGAGTGCTGCCGTAATTGTATTTATGTGTTCTGTTAATAAATTGGTGTTAAAGTTCGACTGAAACTTTCGGCGTTTCTTTACTTGAAACTCTCCTCTGCTTTGGACTACTGCCGCCTCCGCGGACGCACATTCGCATGCTGCAACTAGCCGAGTCCTCATATTACAAATAGAATTACGGTCGTCGCCGTGTAAGTTGATTAGCAAACGCGGGTAGAGCTTCGGCCGTGCACTTGCGGACCGATTGTACGTACAGCGTTATGCTGTACACGGTCCGCGCGGCCACAAAAACTCATAACAAAAAGCTATCACATGGTGCCCTAACTATTTGGGGACATTTCTTTCTATTGTTAAACGCACTCTCACCCTAGTCTGAGTTTTTTCTTAACAACGACTAAATGCAAGCGCGTAAAACACCGAGGAGAGAGTTCAAGAGGAGCATCTATGCGTTCGGTGTGGTGGAAGCGAAGCGAACTCAATAACGTTTTCTCGCTGGTCGAAAAAAAACGTCATCAAAATAAGTCTACAATAACATGGCAAAAGCCGGCCAGTTCGAAGCCGGATACCAACCCGAAGCAGAGTGACACAGGCGAACCTAGTTCAGCACTCCGGCCGCGGAGCCAGCTGTGTTAGCTCAGCCACGTCGCAAACCGGGCTCGCCGAACTCGAGCCGGAGAAGGTCGAAGAAAGACAGGTTTCGAATCCGAGCACTGTTCGATCCAGGAGCAACACGTACGGTTATTGGAACCGTTGGTCTACAAATGGTAAGCGAGTGTGGAATCCCAGTAACACCTGTTAGTGGGAAAAATGCTCGCGTAGCCAACGGGGCAGCCTGTCACCCATCACTACATCCAAACCGATGCCGCAAATGTAGGCCTCGCGGCCGTGCTTATGCAGGTGATCCAGGGTGAGGACAGGGTTCTCTCCTTTGCGAGTAGAACTCTAACTTCGGCCGAGCGTAATTATTCGGCGACGGAGCGTTAATGCCTAGCCGTCATCTGGGCCATCAGGAAATTCCGTCCGTACGTTGAGGGGTACCACTTTAAGGAATCACTGATCACAGCAGCTTACAGTGGCTGTGCAATTCACCCAACCTCACGGGACACCTTACCAGATGGGCCCTGGAGCTCCAAGGCTACGATTACTCCGTAGAGCACCTCAGCGGCAAATTAAATGACGTGCGTGACACGCTCTCGTGCATGCACGAAGACGAGGATAAGAGCGAGGCATTAGCCGTCATTCATCTCGAGGAGCCGACGAGTGACGCTTGGTATACTCAGAAGCAAAACAAAGTAAGAGGAAAGCCCCTTAATTTCCCCCGGTGGAGAGTAGTAGGCTGCCATCTCTATTCTTATCGACCAAACCACTCACTCACGGATCTTTTAGTGGACGAGGATGCGTGGAAGCTAGTACACCCTCAAGAGTAGAGGCAGTAAGCGCTTTATGAGTGCCACGAAGAAAAATAAAATACTATCATTAGCAGCCGAAGGTATTACGAAAAAGTTTGCACCGAAATATGCTGGGCCGTTTACCGTCACTGGCAAAACAAGCCCAAATATCTACGTATTATCGAACGAAAGCGGACAGTATATCGAAGAATCCTGTGTGGAGAATCTCGCGCCACACTTCGCGGACGATGATGAGCAGCCGCATGAATGCGGTGGGGAAGGACTTCAGACATTACTGTCCAAAGAACAGACGCAAGAAAGAACTAGCGAAAATGAAGAGCGTCCGAGCACAGCGCTTGCAATACCGCCAATCGACACGAAGAAACGGGGTAGGCCAAGAAAAACGCGCGTTATTGTAAGCAAACGCGTAAAAGTTATACGCACGGGAAGCGACAATGTCACAGCGACTTGCGATACTGTAGCACAGAATATGACACGGCCAGTGAGCGAAAGCAGCCAGAAGCGCACGTACGAGCGGCCGAAAGGCTCGAAAAACAAAGCTGTAAGCGAGCCAGTTTATCACCCCAGAACGTGCGTGCAGCGAGCGACCACTCATCTGGACACAAGCGCCGTATAACATGTCTAAGCAATTCACTCTTCACGCATTTTCCTTTATATAACTTGCATCATATCACTTCTCCCCCTATATTCTCATCATCCTTTCATCACAAATTATTCTATCATTCTTAATCATCCAACAGATACCACCACCGAGCCACCAGCCCAGAATGAGCGACAGAAAATCAGTTGACCACAATACGCCGGCCAACTATAGCTGGCCTCCGGCTGTCGAAGAAGACACAGGTGGAAGAGACCGACCATCAGATCAGCGACAACAGGCCACCGGCTTGCAGGGATACGTAGACGGAGAGGGGCTTTCTGACGACAACGACGAAACCCCAAAACCCTCGTCGGACACCGAACCTGAAGAGGAAACTCGGCGGATCGCAGAGCTAGAGGTCCAAATACGCGAGTTCAAATGATCCAGATGCACCAAAGCCTTCACCAGAGTATTTACGGTCCAAGCACGGGCAAACGAGCTACAGCAGGCGTACGTCGACAGCCTATGACACGCGATCCAAGTTTCGGATGGCTTCGCCCGCGACTTCGGGGACTGTCCAGGCATCACGTTTCGCCCAAAACAACGGGAGAACCTGGTGTGTGTCATGGGCCTACTATCCTGGGACACGAACCGGTCAACCCAGCCATCATCGAGCGAGAGTTCAGCGACCCCCCGCCATGTCAATGAGAGAGTCTTCGAGTCCCCCGGGCAGGGCATCACAACGGTCACTCCAGCGACGACCGAAGCTGTATACACTCTCAGCAGTGAGGCGGATTAAAAGAGACGAGCCTGGGACGAGCACCGGCAAGATCAGAAGGAAGCGACCGATAGGGAGGCCGAGCAACGCCGAAGGCACGAAGAAGCGGCCGCGAAGGAGGCAGCGCACCGCAAAGCAGTGCTCGAGGTGCAGGATATAAAGGAGAAAGAGGTCAGAAATTAGGAGGTAAAACGTTTTAAAAAGCAAGAAAAATTGAAACTTCCTTCGAGACTTCCAAAGTATATTTTTTATTACAGACACATGATAACTGCGTCTATAAATATCCACCAAAAAATTTCGAACGACTGTCCATTCACGGAACCCATTATATTAGGAGTTGAAAAGGGTTGGAAACATAAAAAATTATTTAGTACCTTCAGGATTTCTAAAGTAGATTTTATATTACAGGAACATATTAACAATGTCTGTAAATGTCCAAAAAAAATTTTTAATGACTTTTCATTCACACAATCCTTTAAATTTGGGGTTGAAAGGGATTGAAAAGCAAAAAAAAAATAGAAACTTCCTTCGAGACTTCCAAAGTACATTTTTTATTACAGGAACATGATAACTGCGTCTGCAAATGTCCACCAAAAAATTTCGAATGACTTTCCATTCATAGAACCCATAATATTAGGAGTTGAAAAAGGTTGGAAACGAAAAAAATTATATAGTACCTTTAGGATTTCTAAAGTAGATCTTTTATTACAGGAATATGCTATCTACGGCTGTAAATGTCCACAAAAAATTTCGACCGACTTTCCATACACGAATCCCAGTAAATTATGGGTTGAAAGGGGTTGAATATCAAAATGAAATTAAAACTTCCTTCGAGACTTCCAAAGTACATTCTTTTATTACTGGAACATGATAACTATGCCTAGAAGTATACAACAAAAGATTTCGAATGACTTCTCGTTTATGAAACCCTTTAAAATAGGGGTTGAAAGAAGTTGAAAAACAAAAGAAAATCTAAACTTCCTTCGAGACTTCTAAAGTACATTTTTTATTACATGAACATGATAACTACGTCTAGAAGTATCCAACAAAAAATTTCGAATAATTTTCCAATTACTGATTCCCTTAGAATAGGGGTTTAAAGGGGTTGAAAACAGAAAAAAATTATTTAGCAATTTCAGGATTTCCAAAGTAGATTTTATATTACAGGAACATGATAACTACGTCTAAAAATATCCACCAACAAATTTTGGACGCCTTTACATTCACGGAATCCTTTAAAATAGGGATTGAAAGAGGTTGGAAACCAAACCAAAATCGTAACCTCCTACGGGATTTCCCAAGTAATCTTAATAAATACACAAAATTTTATAACTTTTAATTTTCATTATTTTATGAATAACTATTAAAAATCAGTTATCATTACTTACTTAACAAACATTGCAAGTATGGCATAGTGATTTGCGTCAATAAATATAACGTAATAGTTAGTTTCAAAAACTTGTATGCCAAGGATATACGACATATAGATGCATTGAAAAAACAATATATTACATTTCATATGCTAAAATTACGATGTCGTAAATTTTCGTTTCACAGATCATAAAGTGATTTTTTTTTATAATTTTAGTAATAGCATGTGCTTGGAATCTGCGCAAAATATTTCGGCTATTAAAAGATATTAGACTATTATAAATGTATTTTGAATGCACAAATTAAGATTTCAGACTGCTAATTTTACTATACCATATTGCACTTCACGACAAATAATTACGATATCGACACGTACATTTTTACACTGATGTTGCGTGAGGTGCGATATGTATCTTGTATATTACGCTATTGTTTTCTGAGTCTGGTATAAACCAAAACTCAGAGTAAAATAAATTTGAATAGAAAAAGTAGATTCAAAAACAGCAGAAAAATTTTGAGAATCGAGCTAGCATACCAAACTCAAATTCGATTCCCAAAATTTTCCAATTAATTCTGATTCTACTGAGAAAGTGAATATATGAGATTAAACAATCGGAAAACTTATATAGTAAAATATTACGATATTGATATATTGTTGAAAATTTCTATTAAAAATTGAGTTTAAACTTGATCCAATATGTACACGTTATAGAAAAAGAATTCTTTATGTACTCACGAATGTCCAAATTCACCTGAAAATGTTCTCGGTAAATCTATTTGTAAATTAACTATTTTGCGAAGGAAAAACAAATTTACTCTTACTACATACATTTTTGTATATACGTAGTAGAACTATTTATGAAAATATTTATTAAATTAAAAAGAAATATATTATCATATGCAGAATTAAAACAAATACGGATATGTTTCATCGCATATTCCTGAATTCAGATTCCTTTCTTATCCCTCTCAAGGGATGTGCCTAAAAAATCATAAGGCATTAACACCAGCGATGAAGGGATTATTACTAATCAATGTGGAGGTTGAAATTGATGATGGAATTCCAGAAGAATTTGTAGACATACACACACACACGCACCCACACACGCACACGCACATGCACACGCACACGCAGATGCACACAATCGCACACGTCCACACACACTATAACACACACACGTGCACGCACACCCGCACGCATGCACGCATACGCAATGTATATTTAATAAATAATGTAAATAGCACAACTTACACTAAAAGTCCTGAAGGTACTAAAAAATATTTTCCACTTTTCACCCCATTTCAACGCCTAATTTAAACGATTATGAAAATGGAAAATAACACAAAATTTTTATATAAATATGTACAAACGTACTTTACATGTTAAAAAGATCTACTTTGGAAATCCTGAAGGAACTTAACATTATTTCTGTTTTATACCGCCTTTCAATCCCTAATTTAAATGCTTCCGTGAGTTGTAAATATTCGAAATTTTTTGTTGGACACTTATAGCGTAGTTATTACGTTCCTGTAATAATAAAATGTATTTTGGCTGTCTCGAAGGAAATTTCAATTTTTTTTTGCTTTACAACCCCTTTCAGCCCCTAATTTAAAGGGTTGTGTGAATGAAAAGTCATTCGAAATTTTTGTTGGACATTTACAGACGTAGTTAACATGTTCCTGTAATATAAAATCTTTTTCTATCCTTTAATATAAAATGGCCAATTTTTTCCCTGAAAAGCGAGACCAAAATGACACTTTTTGCCCGCAAAAATGATTAGCGGGAAAAAAAAACTCTTTTCCGGCAAATCACTTTTTTCCCGCCTATGCGGGAGAAAAGTTACTTCACTAGAAACTAGTCCAAATTTCTTTTCTTCAACAAGTTCTACTACTAACCCTGATTTTCGATTGTCTTTTAACAATATTGTCTTTTAACAGTCCATTAGACCCGCTTCCAAAGTCAAAAAGTGGCCACAGTTGAGATGGGCATAAAGTATTTTATGTAACTCGAGAGAAAAGTCGATTTTTTTGTCGGGTGATACTGCCCTCGCTTCACTTCGCTCGCTCGGGTAGTAAACTCACCCGCGGGAAAAATATTTGACTTTTTGTCCTTGTTACATAATGTACTATTTTTATTTCCAACCCCTTTCAACCCTTATTTTTAAGAGTTGTGTGAATGGAAAGTGGTGCGAAATTTGTTGGTTGATATTTACAGACATAGTAGTCATGTTCCTGTAATAAAAGATGTACTTTAGAAATCCTGAAGGTACTATAGATTTTTTTTTGTTTCCAACCCTTTTCAACTCCTAATATAATGGGTTCTGTGAATGGAAAGTCAGTCGAAATTTTTTGTTCTACTGCTGTCGTCGTGGCTTGTGGCTGCTGTAGCTCCAGCGTATTGTTTCTTGCTATACTGGGGTTTCTTCTTGTTCGCTCGCTATGGTTTTCACCACCCTATAATTTTTACATTTTTTCTCCACTAGGCTTTATTTTTTTTTGTCCCATATACTGTGAACATTTTCTCAGTTCACTAGCATGCCAAATACTATCTAAGTTTCTACAATTTTCGTCTTCTAATTTATATATATTTTTGCATGTTTGGTCTATAATTTTGTATATGCCTATATAATTATGCGCCAATTTTGCGCAAATATTTTATTCTCTTGACGATATTATTTTGTTCGTTCCCAACACAAAGTTCTCCTATATTAAATTTTATTACTCTGTTATTTTTATTATAAGATTTTTGTTGTCTAGATTTCTTTTTATTTATTTGTATTTGGGCTACATCGTGCACTTGTTTTAAATATGACATTCGTGAGGTCCACTTTTGTGAATTTTTAGTTTCATTATTATTTAATTCTTTATCATCACGATTATTTTTATTTCTTTGATACTTTTTCTATCATTGCCTATTTTTAGTTTCATCTGAGGTTATTTTCCTCGCATTCCCTATCTCTATACTATTTACTAACTCTATAGTATTTTTATTTTGCTGCACTTTTTCTATTCGCTGTCGTATCGTGTCGTGATGCACGTGTGTAATTTTCGTGTGACGGTGTATCGGATGCTTGGCCGGAATCCCCTTCGCGCTCATTTCCTTTCGCTCCCTCGTGCTCTATCAGCTGTTGCAACTTTTCGCCCTCCTTCTCCATGCTATTCTATTTATCTTTTGGTCTATCTTCGATATTTATTGGGGAGAGTACATCTGGCACTTATTATATCGAGATCATACGACGTTAACTCTTGTGTACATCTACCTAACCTTCCTACTGGATTTTACTTACTGAACAGCCATTTAAGCGCGCTATGGTCTATTAATAATGTAAGTGTATCCCCTTATATACACAGCTTAAGGCAGGTTTGCCGTGGATTTGCCCTATTTATTCAATAATTTTTATTTCATACAAAAAATAATCTTTATTGTTCAAACTTTTTACATATTAAAATACACATTTAGAAGATATAAAAATTATTTTTTTTTTACGGATTTCTCTTGACAAAATGGCCGCCTCAAAATTATTTTTTTGTTTGACTGTCGACACGATATCTCACCAACGGATCATCTGAAATCAAAAAACTAAAAAGATTCTTAAAACTTATAGTTTTGGCTATTGCATAGTCTAGGATATTTCGTTTTTACCTGAAAAAACAAAATGGCGGACTTTTGAATTTTTTGGCTCTTTTTTTGCAACATAAATTGTTTATAACTTTTTGAAAAATTTATTGATCGTTATAATACTAGATCATGCAATAGCCAAAACTATAAGTTTTAAGAATCTTTTTAGTTTTTTGATTTCAGATGATCCGTTGGTGAGATATCGTGTCGACAGTCAAACAAAAAAATAATTTTGAGGCGGCCATTTTGTCAAGAAAAATCCGTAAAAAAAAAAATTTTTTTATATCTTCAAAATGTGTATTTTAATATGTAAAAAGTTTGAACAATAAAAATTATTTTTTGTATGAAATAAAAATTATTGAATAAATAGGGCAAATCCATGGCAAACCTGCCTTAAACGTTTCTATCGTCCACTAAACTGTGAGGCATTCTTTTTCTGACGTATAGTATAATCTCAATTTTGTGCAGTACCCTGCTTGCAAAGACGATTATTCGCTTTACCCCATTTATTTTCTGAGTGATTTCTGTTACTAAACTAGTATTGCAATTCTTTTTTTACAAAATTCTGAGTTTAGTTCGGATCTATGTAAAAGCGGTACTTTTTCGAATGCGTCATTTTCACTATCCCCTCATACATATCTTACGTCTTTGCGCTGACTTCGTTAGCGGTTCTGCAATTTTCGCGTGATTTTTTAAGAATTTCGTATACCACGAGTCCATTCCTAAAAATCTGTGCTGCTGTCGTATCATCCTCGGGCTCAGGTATTCTTTAACCAATTTTGGTTTCTCCGGGACAGCAGCAGTGTGTTATCTTCCGATTAATAGTTAATCCTCCTCCTTTTATTCTCGAAATTAACTTTTAAAGTAATTGCACATGTTCTTAAAATGTTTCCGATATTAACACTATGTCAACGATATAATCATACGCGTTCGGCTCTAAATTGTCTATAATCTCTTCAAGCTATCTTTAGAAACTCACCCCCGCTCTGGTTAGCCCATAGGTAACCGCCGTTACTGCATTAACAGTCTATCTCCTTTATCTGGGATTGCGAATGCTGTTATTTTCGTTGAACTCTTTTTTAACTTTATTCGATGGTATGGGTAGGCATCTTTACTGATATTTTATTTACGGTCCTAAAATCTATGCACATTCGTTATGTGCCATTCGGGTTTTTCACCATTACCATCAGGCTATTCTACAAACTTCTTGATTTTTCTATTATTCCTGCTGATTTTAGTTTCTATAGTTTCTCGTACATTACTTTTTCGATTTTCTCTGACACGGGATAATAGCGCTGTTTTACCAGTCTCGCGTTTTATAATAACTTTATCTCGTACTCGATAAGATCAGTTGCGCGTAATATGTTATCTCCCGCTCCTTCGTTTTTCTGTAGTATTTCATCTAGTAATATTTGTATCTCCATGTTCTCATTGTTTGGTATATACGTTAATGCTCCTTCGTTATTTGGTATTATCTCATCGATTAATTGTTAATCTGCGCCTCCTGTTCGCTCGTTATCTGTCCAGCCGGCAGGTAGCTATGTTAACATTGTGTGCGTCTACGTCCCACAAATCGAACGCGGATTATTTCTTGCCTATTTGGTCTGGAATTGCAAATGTATCGAGATTTCCCTTAATCTGAATACCGAAGTAAAGTACAAAATCAAGCCCTAGGATGAAATCCGACGAGATACTGGGGATTATAAGGTTCGGCGTTATCTTACTAATCCCTACGATCTCGAGAAGCACAGTGATTTAACCTTCGATAGGCTCTGTTGCGCCGTTCGCCATGCGACATTTTTAAATATCGACGATTTGACCTCTGTGCCTAGCTTCCATGCGACTCCAAATCCTTTTGCCCCGATTATCGTACATGCCGACCCTAAGTCAACGAGTGCTCTCATCTCTTTGCCCCCAATTTTTACTTTTATCCAGTAACGAGAATATTTTGTTGGTTTTTTGGCATCTAGAATTATCACCTATTCCTCCGATCTGATTTCTCTCGACTTAGTATTTTCATCTCTAATACCTCCCTTATTATTTAAAACCATTTTACGCGAGGCTGCCCATCGTCTCCTGCGCTGTTTTGTTGTTGTCTGTTAGTATTTTGCGCGTTCACCGCATCATTTTACGCGTATGTTCTATAATCTCGTCCTCCTCCTCGACCCCGAAATCTGCGATTATTATTATATCCGACTCTATTACTGTAGACCAGCTGGCCCCTTGGATTAACCAAGACCATCGGGAAGTAAATTAACACCTGACCCAATTCCTGAGTGACCGTGGGTACTTCTGCTCCTACCTTAAACGTACGGGGAAGGTTCAGAATCCGAGTTGCATCTTCTGTTCCGCTGATTGCGACTATGCTTTTCACACGTTTTTCGTACGTGAAAAGTGGAACGAAGAAAGAACGGCTCTTCTCGACTCGGTCGGACAATTCACGCCTGAGACCATCGTGGGCGAAATGCTTTCCACCGAGAATAAGCTGGCCGCCACGGCAAAATTCGCCGATACGGTCCTATGACAAAAGAAACGGTACCTAGACAGGGCAACCGATGAAGGTATGAACGAAGCGCTGAGAGACGCTCTGACACCCCAACATAACCCATGGACGTCGGACACCTCCATGGAAATAGACGTGGTGGGAGAAGATGGGACGCTTTCTTAACCGGGAGACGCACATTTTCTCTCATTTTATGAATGACGCGAGGAGGGACAGGGAAACTTCTACTTTCCGCACGGAGATGAAGTGCGCCGGTTCCAATATGCGTTTAAATGCGATGGGTTATATTTAAAACTACAAGAATGGCACCATCCTGAGGTAATGTGACCAATAGTTTCAGGGTGAGTTATGTCAGAAAATGAAAGGGCTTACATCTTGGCACCAGATTAACTAATTTCAACATTTCAGGGCTCAGTTTAAAGGTTGTGTAAAAACCTATCCATCTACCCTCTAAAACGTAATTTTTCACCCATTTTGATCAATTTATAAGTAATTTAGTTAAAATCAGTTTTCTTTAAATATCAAAAAACAACTCCTCTTAAAAATTAGTTTTTAAACGGTAAATATATGTAAAATTATATGACAAACAAAGTTCAATAGTATTTTTCATAGTTATTTATCTCTTACTGCATGTTTCCTGGAAATTTTTATGTTTTAACTACACATTTAAAAAAATAAACGCTATTCTTAACCCATTATTGCTCTTATAAAGCGGCACAGTAAGTGAAATACTATAGTAATTTAGAGCTGTAGGAGTATTCTTGGGACCCAATATATCAAAAGTAATGACCGATCAATAATTACTCAAACAATCAAGGTGCAAAAATAAGAATTTAAAAAAGGTCGTAATCTAGCGAAAAACATGTAGGTTTTTAGTAACGGTGAAGTACTGAAATTGTAACCAATTTTAGGTTTAAAAAGTCGTCTTTTTCATATGTGTATACACTATTATAGGACAAAAATTATTTTTGTCCCTGATTATTTATCTTGGATTGGGAGAGGTTCTGTAAGTTAAATACAAATAAATTACAGACTAATACTAAAAAATATTTTTATTGATGTTTGTCGTTTTACCATTATTAACCCTTAGCGACCACACCTCAGCCAGGCCACATAGCGGCCACATTGGGTAACTCATTACCCCACGCTGAAAAACCTAGTTGTACAAGACATATGGGTGTTTTAACACTTGTAACCGATTGTTTCATGTGTGTTTAAGTGTTCTTCAATATTTCTAATGATTTTTATCGGTCAATTTATAGATGGCGTTCTAAAAACTGGTCAAATGTTTCAAATGTTTTAGACCTCCAATTTCACTTTTTCTGAGCCTGGGGTAACTAGTTACCCCGTGCGGCCGCTAAGAGTTAACATAAAAATTGTGTTCTGTACTGTACGTTTATAATCATTTATAACATTTTCTTATGTGGATGTACAGCAAAATCCCTGACAAAATTAGTTAAAATTCTCTTCAGCATCCCAACTGCCTGATAAACAAAAATACGCACACAAAACTTAACATACGCAAACATAATTAACTTATATAAAATATTTAATATGTTTATCTAAATAAATGTTGCTGTAAGTTTATTAGATACTTGTATATAATAAAAGTATTTACTTTAATATCTAATTAAACGATATGACGAGCTGGTACATATAAACAGCAATATGAGGCCGATCTGATCAGTCGATAAAACAGGTTCAATTTATCCCAACAGCGGATTTATAAGTATTACCCCCTTAATTATGCGTAGATGTAGTTAGAGATAAACGTTCCGAGGAAGAAAGCAAGGTTGAAAATCTAAAACTATGAGCGTTCAACGCCACCGATCATCGCGGATAACTTGCGTGCTTTTATATGTATTATTTTCTGAAAAACAGATATCGTCAAAAGGAAAATCTATATACATATCGTTATAAACAATTTTTTTCAACATTTGCTTTTTTAATATGATTACCCACATAGCACTCAATATTGCAGGAATGCCGTAGAAATACTTCAAGGTTGTTGTGATGTTGCGAATAGGTTGATATATTGCAGCTACATTTCCGTTATATTTCAGTATGATTTTCAAGATTGCAATATTATAAAAATTTTTCTATAATATTACATAACGATATGTGACATGTAATATTTTATGTTGCATGTCATATTGAAATGTTACAGTAATATTCGTGCAAGTTTACAGGATAACATTTCTCGATGCATCTCGCAATAATATTGCTGAAACATTTCTACAATGTTATACTGTGACAAATCACATTGAAATATACGTGAAATATCCTGTAATATTGATGGTTGACATATCACATGGAGATATAGTAATATACCTGCAAGTGTACAAAATGTTATTTCTAGATGCACCTTAATGCTGCCGAAATATTTATCCAATATTACACTGTTACACATCACACCGAAATGTATACGAAATATCCAGTAATATTGATATGTGACATATCATATCGAAATATTACAGCAATATTCCTGCATTTTACAGGATGATATTTCTCAATGCATTTCAGATTAATACTGCCGAAATATTTTTACTATATATATAGTGGCAAAATAAAACGATAAAATTATAATGTTATGGTTAAAGAAATAATTATTTATACAAATTCTACCTGATTTATCGCCATACGATATATCTATCTAGAATTTGTATAAATAATTATTTCTTTAACCATAACATTTTAATTTTATCGTTTTATTCTGCCAGTGAACTTGACTAACTGTAGAAATGTTTTAATTATCTAGTTAAGGAGTAACGCCTCTCTAGAATTTTCAAAAAACTTAATTTTTTAGTTTTACGAGGGTAGTTCAATAAGTCTTTAGAATAAAGTATAAAAACAATTTTTTTTTGGTAAATTTTTTTTTATTTTTCAACATAATCTCCTTGGAGCTCTATACACTTGGTCAATCGCTTTTTAAGTTTTTTTAATCCTTCAGAAAAGTGCGTTTTCGGAAGTTCCTCAAAATAAGCACTTACAGAGGCAATGACGTCTTCGTTGTCCGTAAATCTCTGTCCACCGAGCCATTTTTTCAAGTTTGGAAATAAGAAAAAGTCACTGGGGGCTAAATCTGGTGAATACGGTGGGTGTTCGACCAATTCGAATTTCAGTTCTTCAATTTTAGCCATTGAAACGAAGCATGTGTGAACTCGGGCGTTGTCGTGATGAAAGAAAATTTTTTTTCTCGCCAAATGTGGTCGTTTTTTTTTAATTTCTTCTTTCAGCTGCTCTAATAATGATGCATAATACTCACCAGTAATTGTTTTACCCTTTTCCAAGTAGTCAATAAGTATAATTCCACGTGCATCCCAAAAAACTGTAGCCATAACCTTACCAGCTGACTTTACGGTCTTTGCCTTCCTTGGAGCTGGTTCGCCTGTGGAAATCCACTGTTTGGATTGTTCCTTTGTCTCAGGAGTGTAGTGGTGTACCCATGTTTCATCCACAGTCACAAATCGACGAAAAAATTCCTCAGGATTCCGACTTATGCGCGCCAAAAGACCCTCAGAGGCGACCACTCTATTGCGTTTATTCTCAACTATAACAGGCGCGCCTATAACAGGTGGTTTATGTAAATCGGTTGCAGTGCGCAGCCGACGCTCGAGATGCCGTAGATGAGCCCTCGAGGAAGCAACGTAATGAATGCCCCTACGCTCCACGGAAAAACCACTTGATTTTCTACTACTCTTGAACTACTTTATAATACATGTAACTAATTTCACAAGAGCGACCCCCAGTACTGCAACATATACTCGTGCATATAGCGTTCCTGCTGATCCTGCCAGGACACATTACAGCAGAAGGGCTGTAACTTCCAGCAATACTGGGAGACCACAAGGAGCACACCACAACAAAAGGGAATTACGTAGGTGCTACTTTTCTATAGTAGTTCTGTTTAACCTTCTCTTCTTTTCTTCCTTTTCGGCCTGTGAAAATAAGGTGCTAGACTAAACCACAGAGTTGGTCCGCCCAACTTTGCCTCTCTACTAACCTGGGCCCGCACAGAGTCTAAAAATAAGGTCATGTACCTTCCTCTTCACCGGGAAACTATGATGCCTGCGGCTAATGATGAATAGGTTGCTCTGGGCCCCATTAGTAGCATGACATATTCATCATTAATTGATCGTGATTCACTAACACATTAACAAATGAAAAGAAAGAACCTTCTTTCTGTTGGGTTCGTTTAACGTAAAGTAAAAGGGATAAACTTTATTATGTAAATTAATTAATTAGTACATTTTCTTAAGAGAATTAATTGATTACAATTAAATAATATTGTTAAATTTGTTTGTTTTATTCTTGTTTATTGGGCCGAGCGTTCAGACTGTCGACGTGCCTCAATCTCTTGACTGTCGAGTGGCACACGAGTGAAGAGAAAGAAAAAATCAGATACTTTCGTTATATACTTTTATATGTCTATGAAAATAACATACCTTAATAATATCGTAAAGATTATCATTAATTTTTGTATTTATTTTTTTATATAAGAAGAAGCAAATAATATAATGTACTAAAAAAACAATTAATTATCAGAACGAGATTTTTTTTACTCTCTTTGTTTTTTTTTTAACGTTTCAAATATATATCTAATTGTGAATATTTGAAACATGAACGTAATAAATAAAGAAATAAGGGGGAACTGCCAAAATTTACTAACCATAAATATTGTCTTGGAATATTATTATCTACAATTATTTGTCCACTTTCACCATCACTTCCCATCTCGCATACACGCCTAATATAATTAACCCACTGCAAGCTTTTTCAGATCACCTAAATCTTAATTGATCTAGGTAAGATAAGTAAATGACGCAATAAAAACGTTTTCACGACTAATGGATCGACCATTTAGAATTCTCAAAATCTGAGTTCAGATTCATAAACAGCGACCCGAGAACCCCAGTATACACATTCTTGGCCAACTGTTTTCCTGCGATTGCATTTTTTTCATATAAATGACAATTGTTATTTGTTTATTTATTTATACAACAAAATATTAAATAAATATTGATTCAAATGCAATGTTAAACGCTTCTCCAACTTCCACTTAAATTGGATTTAAATAAACTGGGCGAAAATACATTATTTATTCTTCAAAAAACTCAAAATTGGAAGTGCATTCCGGTGGTCACTATAATAGCCACCGTGCCGCAAAGGGTTAATGAAGGTTTACGCTAAAACAAATCGAGACAAACCAAGTAATGTCATTGTACATTATTCATAAGTCCATTTTCTCACGATTGTTGCTAGACGGCGCTTTAGCGTTTTCTCGCAAGAGATAAGATTCGTCTTCAGGAATTATATTAGGAAGATGCAAACATTACGGTACGTGTGTCATCTTGAAGCCGCTACGTAAGAACGATTATTGACATGCGTTTATTATATGTATATTACGAATACTAATAATAGCACTAGCGTTACGGCGAAATATGTAATTATATATTCTTTCGATAAAATAATAATAATATTAATGGAATGTCACTGAAATATTACTCAGAATTCCCATTAATAAATATGAAATGATTATAATATTCCTCCAATATCAATAAAATATTTCCCACTGTCGCCACAATCACGAAAAAAACAATAATATTGTTGTGATGTTACTCAAATTTTGCTTGATTATCACGAAAATATTGTACTACTATTTCCGTAATATTTCTGTGATAAAAACAACGCAGAAATTAAATGTTGCTACAATATCACTGAAATATTACTACTATATATCACAGAAATATTTAATATTGCATGTGGAATTCGTGTGATATTGTTGCAATATTGAGTGCTATGTTGGTATGATAATACTCAGTATGAGGTAATTTTGTAAAGTTATACAGCGGTATATCACGATCTTTATAATATAATAATAAACATTTGCTATGAGTATTATTTAGGCACGATGTGTACTCGGGGACAGTGATTCATAACGAACGTGATTGAATTTAACCTACAAATTATATCTATATATAATTAATCATATAATGATAATATCTATAAATAATATACGTTGTAAATATAGATATAATTTGCAGGTTAAATTCCAACACATTCGTTAAGAATCACTGTCCCTCCGTACACATCTTGTGTAAATAAAACTCATAGACCAACGTAGAGTTTGTAGAGTTATAATATATAAAAGTATTCCCTACAGAGGTACATAGTAGTACCTGTTCGTAGGTCCGGATGCCTTAAATACTAACATACTAATATACTGTAATATAAAAATATTAAAATTAACTTACATACTAAAAAATATGTATTATTATATGATAAAGATCATGACATACCAGTATGCAACTTTTCAAAATTACCTCATACTGAGTATTATAATAATGATATTTATTAATATAAGATGCATATTGAAATATCATTCTGTAAACTTGCAGGCATGTTACAATATCTCCGTCCGATATGTCACCTAACAATATTACAGAATATTTCGCGTATATTTCAATGCAATGTGTCACAGTATAATATAGTCGAAATATTTCGGCAATATTATTGCGAAATGCACCGAGAAATGTCATCCTATAAACCTGCACGAATATTACTGTAACATTTTAATATGATATGTAACATAGAAATATTACAGGATATCTCCCATATATTTCGGTGTGATCTATCACAATGTAATATTGTAGAATTATTGCAACAATTTTGTGTTGTACTTCATCATCGCGCAGTATTACAAGAATATTATAACGTTATATATCGTAATGTAATATTATAGAAAAATTGTTACAATATTGCATCTTGAACATCATACTGGAATATAACGGAAATGTAGCTGCAATATATCAAATTATCGGCAACATCACAAAAACATTGAAATATTTCTACGACAATCCTGCAATATTGAGTGATATGTGGGTAATGATATTGAAAGAGCAAATGTTGAAAAAAAATTGTTCGTTACGATAGATACTTACCTTGATCGATCATGTGATATTATAGATTTTCTATACTTTGATAGATTTTCCCTTTGACGATATGTTTTTCAGAAAATAATACATATAAGAGCGCGTAAGTTATCTGCATGAATGCAATGATCAGTGGCGTTGCACGCTCGGTTTTAGATTTCTATCATTGCTTTCTTCCACTGCATATATTGTATGATTAAGTGGGTAATACTTATGAACACGCTGTTGATATTGTTACTTTGCGCGTAAGCAATAAATGGCGCAAAGTTAATATGAAATTAAATCGCGTTCGTCTCTAGTTTCAGTCAATACTTGCGTAATTTACCTGGGAGTCGAGGCAAAAGCAAAAGCAGGATAGCGAAAATGACATTTAGTATAATAGCGATAAAAATAGAAAGCACGAATGTACGGTAGGATAGGAGAGGATAGTGATATATTTAGGGATTTACGTTATATGTGTGGGTAGGCCTTAGCTCCCTGTAGTCGGCTCGGCTTGGCTTTCCTGCTCGAGATGTTAGCGGGTAAAATGAATATGAGATCAAGCACAGTAAATAAATGAGCGCAAGTAAATAAGTTTATGTTCAAGTTTATTGTTTAAGAAACAGAAATTCGAATATAAGGGCGTGTCCCTTTTACAAATAGAATGTGAATATGATTTAATTGTGCGTACTCGAGGAGGGGCGACAAATATATAGAGTCGCGGAAGGGAGTTCGGGAAATATTGGGGTAGATGAGTGTGTCATCGTGAAGCATAAGGTAGGTAAGGTAGGATATCGACTGAATATGGAAGGTCGATAAGTTAGTTTATGTATAATAAGTCACTTTTGTCGTATTTGGATTTTGTCGACGAAAAGTTGTTGTGGGTCGATACTCGGGATGTGACAAACCGGTCCCTGTAGACTTGCGATGTAAATTGGAGGCGGATTCGACTTGCCCCTACGAGTGTCGATGATTTCAAAATCTTGCTCCATTGTACTACTCTGCCCGTGGTTGACCGGTGTAGTTGCAGGATTTTTGGAGATGTCTGTTTGCTGCTTCTATTCTCCTATGGATATACATTGAAATATCGGATTCTCTTATTATACTATGCATATATTATATTACATTTGCATACATGAGTTTTTACAATATGCCGATTTATATATTATTTAGATATAAAAACATTCGATTGTGGATATAGCATTTTTGTTGGTGAAGTCTTTACAGATGACGATTACAATGTTGGACGATAAACCGTTCGTACAATGTCGAATTTGTTGGTCGCCAGTAGTTGCAAAATGATCATACATAGTTCATACATAGTTAGTGATTTAGTGAACGATTTTATTTAGCGTGAGGATAAGAATAAGGATAGTGGCTTGGAGTATACTGTATAGTCTTTGCATGCGGCAATTTTAGTTAGAAGTAGTAATTATTCACTAAACATTTTCATGACTAAACCCAGTTTGTTATATAACACTATTATTATTTAAACATCGATACATTAATAAAACGAATTGTACTAAGGGAGCGAGTTTCTAAGATTGAAACAATGATTATATTTTGAGATATTGCTTCAACTCCATTAGTACATCACACATTAGTTAAATATTATGATAAGATTTAATTAGATAGATAAAAATTCGTTTTGGCTTAGATACATATTATTTTTTCAAATTAATTTAGTAAATTTTGGTTACTTGTAAAAATTTTAATAAGTATAAAAAATCTTTATATAATTTATAGATATAAATGTCTTTAGATATAGTTGGTAGAAATGTTTAATAGATTTTTATAATTGTGTATTACCCATTAAATATTTGATATTTATATATAAAATGATTTACTCCATAGTTAATAAATATTAGTTTTCTAATGCTTGATTATTGATCTCTCTATCTAGATTACTCTGGCTGTTAGCTTGCTCGTGCTCAATTGCTAACAAATTGCTAATTGTGGCACCGTTAATGATGAATATTTGTGACTGTAGTAGATTTCGTGAATGTGCATCGGCATTAATATTTATTGCGCCCGGCTTATATTAAATTTCAAAATTATAATCTGCCAATTTTGATCTCCATCTCGTGACTCTAGAGCTCGGATTTCTGTGCGAATTTAGCCAAACTAATGGTGAATGATCTGTAATAATTCTGAATTTTCTTCCATATAAGTACGGTCTGAATTGAGTTATACAAAATACCGTAACTAAAGTTTCTTTCGAAAAACTGCAATAATTTACTGGAGTGAGACCTAGTGATAAAAAGCTATCGGGAGTTCCTATTGCGAAATCACTTCCCCAATAGCGTACCCGCTAGTATCTGTAGAAACAATAAATTGTTTATCAAAATTAGGATGTATTAAAATTGGCGGTTCACATAATCCATTTCTCAAATTTTCAAAAGCTTCATGAGAATTTTTATCCCAGATAAATGGTTGACCTTTCTTTAGTAAAGGGTTTAAAGGTCCGGCTATTCTTGAAAAACCAGGTATAAAACGTCTAGAATAATTAGCAAGTCCCAGACAATGTTTAATATTTGTTGCTGTTTTGGGCACTGGAAATTGTTTTACTGCTTCTATTTTTTTAGGATCGGACTTCAAGCTATTGCTGCTTATAATGTGCCCTAGGTAGTTAATTTCTTTCTTTAAAAATACGTATTTATCAGGTTGCAACGTCAGGTTAGCTTTTATTAATCTTTTTTGCAGCGCAGCTATTATTTCCCAATGTTCTTCGACAGTTTTAGAAAAAAATACAAATATCATAAAAAAATGCTAACTCCATTCATACCTGCAATTAATACCGTGATAAGAGCGATAAAAACTGATGAACTTGTTCTAAGGCCAAATGAGCTCCTACGAAAATGAAATGAGCCCAAATTACAATGAATAGCTGTTTTGTGTCTATCTTCTTTCGAGAGAATTAGAATTAGAACCTCAATATTTTGTTGGACAGGGTTGTAGTTCGGAAAATTCTGAACAAAAAATGTTCATGAAGTTTTGTGTTTTAATAAGTTATTTCTGAGATATAAACTGTCGAAGAAAGGGAAATCCGGCCAATTGCATTAGCGCTGGGGAACTTGACGAACTTGGTCACGCCGCCACTATTGCGCAGCCTCATGCACTCGCTCATCCTTTGACCCTCTTTATAGACGTACTACCGACGCAGCGATTGCGTCGTAGCGTACGTCGAGCTAGCCCTAGCGGTCAGGCCGAGCAGCTGAACCGCGACGCGTGCGCGGCGATGACAATCAGCAAAAAGTTTGTAAGAATCGGTTGTATTACTACATTCTCATTTTAATATGCATTTCAGTTTAGTAAAATTAAAGTACAATTAGCTCTGTAGAATCAGTTTTCTTGTGTAATTATTACAAGAAAAGAAAAGAAAAGAAAAGAAAAATTATTATATCTAATTAACATTTCTTGAGCGTAAGTTACTATTTTTAATACAGCGTGAGAAACTATTGCTGTTTCAGTAATATTCTTTTAATTGTTTTTATCGTTTTTATGCAAAAACCGTCTACTACACATGGCATTTTATATACATATTGCTAAGTTTTAACTTAACACTAATAATATTTTTATTTATTCAGGCTTCTCTCTACCGTCTCATGCGCGTCGTTTTATACGCGATAATTACAAAGGTAGTTACCTGAATTAAGGAAACGAAAATCTAAATTGCGAGAACGCGCAAATATATATTTAATAAAGAAAAACACTTAGCTTCGATTTTCTTGATTAACCGTTGGTCCGCCTTTGTCTTATCCTTCTAGCAATCGCGTTTAAGAAGGTACAATAAGGTTCTTTCTATTTTATCTTTAAATGGTCCTTCAATATTCGATCTTATGTAGTCTTTGGTCGTTTTTACTTTTTCTGATATACAATTCTGGTATAGGGCTAATAATTTCTGGTGTATATATTTATTCGTTTATTTTAAATCTGTTTAATTCTGCATTTCACTTCTAATATTCGATAATTATATCTTCTTAAAGTTTGAACTAACACGTCCGTTATTCAGATTTATCGATTTGATACTTGACTATATATTGGGCTTGTGTGTCCAGCCTCTTGATTCCTCCAAGACTCATTACCCAACGCTACTCAACAATGCACGCTGGTTCAAGATGCTGAAAACTCCCTCCCCCACTAATCGTGTGACGCTGTTGTCGCGTCGTGTCGCACTCATAATTGGGTTAGGGCAAAGCCTGCATGCGCGATCGAGGTGTGAAACTGTTGTAGAGTAGACAGGAAGTCAATGTAACAAGATATTTAGTTGACCTTTGATTTTCTATCTTTCTCTAGACAATATTGAAAATTCTGGACTTATCTCTTGGCAAGAAAAACTGTTAATGAAAATTAAATTAAATTGGTCCAAAATTGGTGCGGAAAGGAAAAACGAATTTCTAAATGAATCTGAGAATTGCAAAAAGAACTCGATCTAAAAAATTGATGAATGATTGATTATAAAATATGATTTTTAGGTCCCTCGACTGCTTTTTCTATCATATGCAATTGCAAATAATAAAAAAAAGTTCTATTTTACAATTCCGACATTCACTTTGAAATGATGTATTTTCTAAGTAAAATATTATAAAAATAAAAGTCAAATACGTTGATGTTGACTTCCGAAATCTAGCGGTAAGTACAGAAATAAATGATTTAGGAGTGCCCAAAAATATTCTTCTCGTCAGTTTTAGAATAAAAGTGACTCAGTGATTTTGGTAATTTTTACTCCAATTCGGTTCCATTTTATTTAAGAATACTATAAAAAATTTTAATTTTTCTTGAGTAATAGGTTTCTAAATGGCATTATTACGTGGCTACGAGCCAAATCTGCGTAAATTACAACAATCGTACACCCAACGGTTGAAATAACTGAATATGGCAAGGCATTTTATTTCCTTTTTACTGGGATTTTGAAAGGTTAAGGGGTAACATCCCTTAGATACACCTGTTTTTGACGATTTTTTGTGGGTAAATAATAAGCGAAATGAAAAATTCGTTGTACTTTCTGTATGTACTGTAAGAAAATCTTTGTGTTTTTGTTCTAGGGTTCATCATGTACGAGAGGACTGTCCTCCCGTTTACGCGTCAATAGAAAAGTAACGGCCTACTACGGGCTCCCGTGGCCACCATTTTGAAAAGAAAAAATTTGTTTTACACTTCATTAATTGTACAATAAAGTTCTTTAAACGAATTTTTCATTTCGCTTATTAAATAATAAAAAAATACAAAAAATCGTCAATAATAGGTGTACCTAGAGTGGTGTTACCCCTTAAGTTTACTATTAGTAAGTATATGTATTTTGTCTAATCTCAGGTAACATGTATTGAAATATCCTTGCCAAATACAAAGTTATTTTAATCTTTGTTTCTGTACATTATACGCGTATATACTAAGTGTTTCCGTAGATAATCTATTAAAAAGTATGTAGCCTATTACTCGATATTATCAAATACAAAAAGACAACTAATATAAATATAAAAGAATAATTCTTTCAATACTAATATTTATAATATTGAATATGTTAGTATTTCAATTTTTATTTTGTAGTAATTCGGAATCACGCACACAATTTTCACGGAATTATGTAGTTGTAGTTAAAAGCTCGTCATGCATAAAGCTATTAGTCAAATATTTCTGCGATCGTCTTTTTTATCGTCGAGGTTTCTCTCAGATTGTCGAGACCATTTCATTCTTCTCGTAAATTACTTATCGTCGTACGTACTGTTATTAGAATTGCGAAGAAGTGAATATTATTATATCATAATTTGTTTATCGCGGTGAAAATGTCTGATTAAGTAAGACGTCCTGGACAACCGTATATTGAAATAGAGTATATGGAAATGGTGATGTTGTACGGTGAGTGCGGATATAATGCTGCAGAAGCGGCTCGGGTTTACGTGGAACGGTTCCCCAATCGGCTTCGGCATTCAAATTCAAACGTTATTCTGGGTACTATGAATCGTAGAAAGAACAACGGGAATCTTATGCCGGTACCGCATCGCGGACCGGGTCATGGTATTGTAGGTGCACCGCGAGTTGCACGAAATGTAGATAATGGCGAAACAGTTCTCGTTTGTTTCTGGGAGGACCGCAGAAGAAGCATTAGGACGATTGCTCGATTGTGCTACTTATCGTACTCCACAGTTCAGAGAATCATTAAAGATAATGCTTTACATGATTTTAACTATACTAAAGTGCAACAGCTCAATGAAGATTATTTCCCGGAGAGATTAGACTTTTTATAAAATATAAAAAATTACGGTTTATACTATATAAGGTGATCCAGAAATTCTGTACATCCTAGTATCAGCATACAATTAAAATAAAAAGAAAATTTATTTCTATGAAAAATTTTTTATACGTGTTTACTTTTTTTCAATTAATGCTTCAAAGTGATTAACTGGTACAAATGAACAAACTTACCCTAACAGCCTGTTCTCCCCATCGCGCGACATGCATTGCTAGGGGCAAAAACAATTCGCCAACATAATATACGACATAGCAAACGCTATTTGTGCGCGCTCTTTGCTTCTCGCAATGCAGTCAACATTATATAGTTAGTCATACGATTCGACTCCTCAAAGCTTTGATAAAATTTTCTAAGGATTTCCCGAAGTTGTACTCGAAAACATAAGCCAGTTTTCCGTCGTAGAACTCAAAAATCGATTACAGGCTGCCGGTAGAGCTTTTCTTAAAGTGTTCATACAGTCAGTCATACGATTCGGCAACATAAAAAATCAAAAAAATTTTCTAAACTCTTCTCGAGGTAGCTAGCGAAACACACAAGATAGTTTTGCGACGAAGAACTCTCTACCACAAACGGGAGATTTAACGCAAGTCGGAATAAAATGTAGATCGAATACACAAAATATATGTTTTTGAGATCTCTGGTTACGAATCCAAACAGCCCTGACTACAATAATATAAGTACAAAAGAATTATAATTAATTTATTTTCAGCGGATGTGTGCATTAGGGAACGGGTATGATTTTTTAAATGATTTCTACATTAAACTTTTGTTTAAGTTAACGCAAAAGTGAAAAATCATACTTTTTTACGTCCATATTTCATGAGTAATAATTTTTTGAAAATTGAGTTTGCTAAATAAGAATTAAAACGCTGTATGATAATGTCGCATGATTGAGAAATGCTTTGTAGGTTATGGGAGCGTAGGTTTATTTCGTTATTTTAAGTGGATAACCAATCACAAGCGTTCTTCAATATTCGAAACCTACTGTACACAGGTGGATCAAAATTTGAGGCAACTCTAGAACCTGCGACCAGACTAGACTTTCTCAAAGACTTTTCGTGCGCAGAATCTGAATCAATCCTTAGAATTTCTCCGTCCAATCCGATTTTTGTAATGTCCTAGCCTAAATTGCAAAAAACACGGTTTTTGGCTATATTGCTAGTTTGGCTATATTACATCGGAAATTAATTTTTGTTCAAAAAACTCGTTGCGGCATCTCTAAGTACTACTCCTATCTTTCAAAATCCATTTCGAATTTTTCAAATATCTTAGTTTTCATGGAGAAATTGTCCATTGAAATGTGTTGGAACCTTATCAAAGAAAAACGCTGCTACTGCTTTGGCACTACACACACACACACACACACACACACACACACCACGCCACGATAGCACAGCGACGCGAGGCTAGCCCAGCAACTCTGACCACATCTAGTGCGTGCGGAAGGAGTGGAAGGATGGTTAGCAAATAGAGTACATGAATGTATTTTATTAGTGGAATGTATTCAGTACGGGCTACGTCCAGTCGTCAGTACTCAGCGCGTCTCTCTCTCTCTCTCTCTCTCTCTCTCTTTCTCTCTCTCTCTCTCTCTCTCTCTCTCTCTCTCTCTCTCTCTCTCTCTCTCTCTCACATCTCCTTAAAACATCAGAAGATGCTAAATATGTTAGGCGACTAGCAGTTGACCTCAATTTAAAAATAATAGACCATGGTGCGACTCATCACCTCGAAAATTCTCACACGTGAATTGACGTAATGATGACAGATGACAATGACGTAGTACTTAACTCAAGCAACAAGAGGCACCATTCACGAGTAATCACAATTTAATTGACGTTGAAATTGCATATGGTGCTAACTTAGTACCGAAACCGGGAACTTTTAAGTATAGGGACTTCAAAGTTATAAAACAGGATGACCTTCTGTCTTACCTAGCAAATTGTGATTGGTTGCCGTTTGATTGCACTGACGATAAAGACGTTGACGGACTGCTGGAGTGCGTCAGAATCAACGTGTTGGAGGCTATTCACACGTTAGCTCCTGAAAAGCAATTCATGCCGAAAAACAATGCAAATCCTCCATGGGTTGATGCTGAGCTGGCCTTCTTGCTTAAGAAACGAGACGCTGTACGGAGACGTTACGTACGGACCAAGGACGATACCTTTAGACAGGAGTACCACGCCCTTGCCACAATGGTGGAGCAGTGTTTCAAGTCTCAGCGAGAAGCTTACATACAAAATAGAATATCTGACGCCCTTGATAATAAAAGGGATATATGGAAAGAACTGAAGGGCCTGGGACTCCTGCCAAAAACGCAAGACGAGCTTCATGATTTCACGCCGGATGAGCTACGAGGGTAGTTCAATAAGTCTTTAGAATAAAGTATAAAAACAATTTTTTTTGGGTAAATTTTTTTTTATTTTTCAACATAATCTCCTTGGAGCTCTATACACTTGGTCAATCGCTTTTTAAGTTTTTTTAATCCTTCAGAAAAGTGCGTTTTCGGAAGTTCCTCAAAATAAGCACTTACAGAGGCAATGACGTCTTCGTTGTCCGTAAATCTCTGTCCACCGAGAAACACGTAAACTCAGAAGATGTGGACTGTGACTGCACCATATATCTAGTCGGGAGTGGTGCTGACTGAAAACAGATGATTTGGAGCGATTCGCGCGCCATCTGTTGGTCATTCTAAAGACTTATTGAACTACCCTCGTAAATACGCACTTTGCGGGTGTATTGATCTCCCAAACTGAAAGTGGCGTAGATTTGGGCGACATCTTGGACTCCGCCAGTGATGATGGCTTTAAGTTTGAACCTGTGACAATGTCAGATGTAGTCCTGGCAATTGCCCATTTCATCTCACAAGCAAGAGGTGAGGACGGTATTCCCTAAAGTGTGATAGTCAAGGCTCTACCTTTCATTGGCAATCGCATATTACGCATTTTTAATCCCATCAACTTGGAGGGGGGCTTATCTAGTGCCGCTTAAGAAGATCTCTATGCCGTCATTGGCCTCCGACTTCCGTCCAATAGCATTGTTGAGCTTCCTTTCCAAGGTGCTGGAGAAGATAGCCCATGACCAGATCAAAGAGTTCATTTATAGAAAGAAGATCCTCGACCCACTACAGACAGGTTTCCGACAGTATCACAGTACAGAAACTGCATTAATAAAGCTAACAGAGGACATTCGAACGGGTATTAATGATAAGAGAAAACTACTAACGATTCTGTTACTTTTTGACTTTAGCAAGGCGTTCGATACTATATCACCATCTAAACTTCCCCGTAAGCTGATTGGCATGGGGTTCTCTAGGGGTGTGCTTCTGTGGATTAAATCTTATATTATTCGTCGTAAACAAAAGGTCATAAATAGCAATGGGGATTCAGATTGGCTGACCACTAATCTGGGCGTGCCACAGGGCTCAGTCCTGGGGCCTCTGCTTTTCAGCTTGTACATTAATGACCTACAAGACGTACTGACTGTGAATGGTGGTGATGTTGAACACTTGCTATACGCAGACGACTTGCAAATCTACACTCAAGTTGCCTGGCAGGATCTGCATCGGGGTATCGGCCACATGTCGGATGTGGCGCGGGCAGTGTCAGGGTGGGCCAGTGTGTCCGGACTGAGACTGAATGTGGGCAAAACTAAAGCGATAGTTTTTGGTTCCGAGTACAATATAAATCAGCTGCAAGTTCTTGATTTGCCCGGCATTGAGTTTCGGGATGGCGTGCATGTTCCCTTTTCTGACACTGTCACAAACCTCGGTGTTGTCATGGACTCCAAACTTACTTGGAAAATGCAGATAGAAGCAATAGGAAAGAAAGTTAACCGTGCCCTCTATAGCTTAAGATTTTTCCGTCCATGTACCACCGAGGCATATCTTGATGTGTCAGAGGAGCTCGAAACAAAGTTACAAAGGTTGCAAAATTCATGTGTGAGATAGATATGTGGTGTTAGGCGAGATGAGCACATCAGTCCTCATAGGAAATATCTTGGCTGGTTTACTATAAAGTAAAGACGAGCGTATTTTGCGGGGTTGTTATTGTATAAAGCAATAAAGATAAGACAACCTCCGTACCTTGTGGCTTTTTTTTAAAAAACACGGCCAGGACTTCCAGTAGGAATGGAGTAAAAGAGCTCTCGGTTCCGGGATCGCGCACTGACACTGGTTTATACTCGTTTAGAGCTCAGGGTTCGCGTTTCTGGAACAACCTCCCCTGCGATGTGAGATATCTTCCGTCCCTATGTAAGTTCAAAACAGCATTGATGAGATATCTCAGACAGCAGAGCGGTGACCAACAAAATTAAAATTAAGTGTTCAATATATGTGTTGCTCATTTTAATATTCTATGTATTGTACCTCTCTTAATTTATTTATTTATTCCTGTCTATTTATTTATTTTGTGTACTTATTTATGTATTTACATATTTATTTACCTATATGTTTATTATTTATTTTTATTTATTTATCTATTTATTTATTTATTTATTTATTTATTTGTTCATTTTGTCAGGTTTTACATTAAGAATATTATTTTAGCAACCAGTAGGAATGTATTTATAGGCGTGATTGGATTTATGAATGTAACTGTAGTGTGTGTGAATATTTTAAAATTGACGTGATAGATATTTACTGTAAATCGTGCGTATGCTTATTTTAAGAACTGAATGTACCTGTTCGAAATGTGACGAAATGTGATAACATGATTATGTGACATAAAAAATCTTATACTGTGACAAATACGTTAATTTAATCTTAATATGAAAAATTATGTACATAATTTCTGTACAATATTTTTATAATATCAAAATAAAAAGTATCTCTCTCTCTCTCTCTCTCTCTCTCTCTCTCTCTCTCTCTCTCTCTCTCTCTCTCTCTCTCTCTCTCTCTCTCTCTCTCTCTCTTGCTCTCTCTCTACAACCCAGATAAAAATAGTAAAGAAAACATCAAACAATATGTCACACACTATCTAAGTAAAGGATAGTATATACAAACAAAAATAATTCATATAAAAACGATAATGAAGTTATTATCAACTGTATGTATGAGGAAAGTGCAAATAAAGGCGAAACAATCCTAACCAACAAATTTCCTACAAATTAATTTAAAATTGAAAAGGAACAAGTTATGAAGCCAAAAGTGAAAGTAGTTGGAATAGATAACTGTTTAAACATGGATTTAAATGGTATAGTATGAGACGTAAATACTAGAAATTTCATAAATAATGACATAAAGTATGAGGGGGCTACATATATATACAAAAGCAAGACCAAAACACAAAGCGAGTTTTCGTCGGCTTTCAGAGCTACAGAGTTTTTGATGTGATAAATGTAAAGCCATGTTACAACTGTGGAAGATTTGGTCATAGTGGTAAAAATTGCGAAAACAGTAGCATTTGCTTGAAATGCGCTGAATCGTACAAATCATTTGACTGTGATAAAGACAATACTATCAAATGTGCCAACTGTATATATAGTAATCAAAAATATAAGTCCAAATATAACATAAATCACATTGCAGCAGATAGTAAGTTATGTGATATTTAAAAAAAACAAAATAAGTTAATATATAGACACAACTGATTACACAACATACCCTACTATACCATGATACATCGGTAATGTAGAAAATGTACTTCAACGACCAGAGTCACGAAATAATTCTGCTATACCAACACATCGATAAGGTAGGAAATATACTGCAACGACCAAAGTCACCAAATTTTTCTGATACACAAAACGAAGAATCCAGCAGCCAGGATACACAAAAAGAGGAATCCAGCAACCAAGAACATGTCAATGTACATCAATACGAACAACTAAAGGGGGGCCTGCGTCGGCTCAGTCGGTAGAGTGTCGGATTCTCACGCCGGTGACCCGGGTTCGAATCCTAGTCTCTGCCGATTGATACAAGCACCTCTGTAAAAATTACATGTGCTTTGTTTACAAAATACACCGCGGACACCCGTCGTCGATTAGCACCACATGGGAGCACAAACATGGCGACGTTAAAAAAAAAAAAAAAAAAAAAGGAACAACTAAAGCAAATCACAACAAAAAACAACAATCATCAAAAACGATAACAAAAATAACAAAAACCAATAAAAATAAGAAAAAAACAGTAAAATGGTATGGAATTTTGAATATCTAGATACTATACAAAAAGATTCAGAGCAAAAATAAGAAAATGTATGGTAGTATTGATACTCTTAACAAAGTTATAAATAATAAAAATGATTTATTACTACATGTAAATATAAAAAGTACGAATGCAAATTTTAACAAATTGTTAATATTACTTGAGAGTTTAACCAAAAAACCTTCCATTGTAATATGTACAGAAACTTTTGTTCAGGAAAATTATAAATTATATGAAATAAATGATTATGAAAGTTACTATAATTTAAGTAGAATTAATCAAAATGATGGCGTAATTGTTTTTGTTAATAAGAATATACTTCATACAACTAAAGTTGTTGAATCTGGAAGGATTAAATTACTTAATATGAATATTGGTTTAAATAATGTTAGTAGTATGGAAGTTTCTGCTAATATAGATCTCATGACGTACCTAAGACTGAAATTATACTAGATTTACATAAATTCCTAAATAAAAAAAGCAATATCAAGAACCATTTAGTGATAGGAGATTTTAATATTGATTTACTTCAGTTAGATCAAATGAGTCAAGAATTTCTTTGTAATTTTCTAGATAAAAGATATATTCCTGGTTTTTCAGGTGTAACCAGACCTTCAATTAGCAATTATAAAGGATCTTGTATTGACAACATTTATTCGAAAACAAGCTTTTTAAGAAAAAGAACATATAAATTAAAACATTCTATAACAGATCACTACGCTTTATATATTGCTATTAATAAAATAATAACTGAAAATAAGATTTCAACTGTAACACTGGATTATAACAAATTGAGAAATATTGCTAAAACATGAAATTGGAGTGCAACTATATCAATACAGGATCCTTACACGGCCGCATACCAACTAATAAATGAAATAAATCTACGTGTACAGCTAGAAAAATAAAAAAAAAAAAGAAATACAAAAAGACATATAGAAATAATTGGATCACAGATGCTATTATAAAAACTTGTGAAACCAAGGATTTCTTATATAATCTATGGAAAATGGATCACGCTAATGACCACTTCAAAACTTAGTACAAATATTATGCCAAAATTCTAGACAAGGTCTAGACAAGGTCATACTATACGCAAAAATGAAGTTCGATAAAGATCTAATCCAAGATTACCTAAATAATCCTAAAAAGTTATGGAAAATTATAAACACGAAAGTAGGGAAAAAAACTCAAGCGAGCGATAGCATAAATTATTTAAAAATATATAATGATAAGATTACGGATAAAATTGAAATGGCTAAAGTTATGAATAACTACTTTTGTGACATAGGTCAGAAACTAAGTGAAAAGATCATTAAAACGATTGAATCTGAGGTAACAATGTCAATATGAACAAAAATTCCATTTTCATAAATCCAATGAGTTCTCATGAAGTAATAAATGTAATAAATGTGCTGAAATTAAAAAATTGAGGTATTGATAAAATGAATACCAAAACATTGAAAATAATCTGTAACCATATTGCTGAACCACTAGCACATTTAATCAATTATTGTATTGAGCAAGCTATTTGGCCGGATGCTCTTAAAAACGCGGAAATTGTACCTATATACAAATCATTAATATCAAATGTTGCTAAAACTTTCGAGAGAATATAATAAAATATACTATATATAAAATATACGACTTTACTAAAAAAAATAATATAATATCTGATCATCAATTTGGTTTCATAAAAAATATAAGTACAAAAGATGCCTTAAATTACATTACCAATATATTATACAACAATTTGGATCACAGTAAACCAACAATAATAACTTTTTTGGACTTGGCTAAAGCATTTGATACTGTCGATCATAAAATATTACTGGATAAACTATACTGTATAGGAATTAGAGGGCAGGTGCTGAATTTACTTTCAAGTTATCTTAATAATACGTATCAAAAAGTTAAAATAAATGACAGTGAGAGTGATTATTTAAAAACATACGGGTGTATCACAAGATACCATTTTAGGTCCACTACTTTTTATTATATATATTAATGATCTCTTGACGGTAATCAACTCTGATAAACTTTTGTCTTATGCTGATAGTACTGCAATTATATCTACTAGTGATACGTGGGAGGAAGCTCAAGAATCTATGCACAAGAATTTGTTACTAATCGATAACTGGTCAGCTGTAAATAAACTATTGTTAAACGTTGATAAGACTGTAGTATGACTTTTGATAACTATTGTGATAGTGTTCCAACGCAAATAGATGTAAAAATTAAAAATTAAAAATTAAACAGAGTCGAAAGTTCCAAGTACTTAGGAATCATATTTGATTATAACTTAAAATTGGATAAGCTCATTCAATACATCATAAAGAGAACCAAATATTTAGTATATATATTCTATAAAATCGCTAAATTTATGCCAACTAAAATAATAAGAATGATATACTATGCATTTTCTAATAGTTTGATAAATTATGAAATAATCGATTGGGGAGGTACTTATAAAAACAACCTTGATTTATTGCAAAATCTGCAGAAAAGAATATTCAAAATTGTTAATAAAAATAATTTCACCATCCATGATAATCCACTGAACTTGGAACAACTATTTGCTATTTAAAGACTAATATATCATTACCCAAATCTAAAAAGTTAATTCCTTAAATCAAGCAGTAACACTAGGAAAAAAAACTTAGTAATTCGCAGAAAAGAAAAAAGGTTAGCAATAAAAATAGTTACACAAAAGCAATAACAACTTTCAATAAATTACCAAATGATCTAAAAACACTAGAACTAGATAAAAAGTCACAAAAAAATAAACTAAAAATCTGGATAAAAGATATCTGAATTATCTAAAGTGCAATTATGTTAAATATATGTATATACAAACACTATATTTGTTATTAACTAAGTCAACTAAATTTTACAACAATACTAGTTTAGTTTTAAGTAAGTAAGTTAAGTATTAAGTATTTTCTGTTACTTTAGTTTATGTGCCGGACCTGCGCACAGGTAACAAGTTTACCTCAGTAGGGATTTTCATCATTTTGTCAAACTCTATGTATGTAAATATTTTTCTAGTTAATAAATTTGAAATTTGAATTTGAATACAGCATTCCTTTTAAATAAGAATCAAAAGCTGTGATATAGTCAAGTAATTTGACTCGCAGAGATCAATCTATTCATTTTCTTACTTTAAAATCTTTTGAGCGAGTAATAAATTAATTTCCTAAGAAAAGAGCAATCTTTCCTTAGACTTATAAATTTAGTCACTAAGTTGTCAAAATATTAATACTACTGTCGTTATTTCGAGTCCTGAACTTCTTGCATGTTCTCCACAAATTTTGCCGATACACATGTACAGAACTCGCGAACCCCGCCACTCACCGTTGGCATAACTGAAGCAGTCGAAGCTCACTTATTCTATGCACGGGGCATCTTGTCTATCAGCTGAGGATAGGGGAAAATCGACGATCTAATTATTACTAATCACTAACATGAATAATTTGTTTCTTGGTGGCAAGATAACCTGTTATATAGTAATTTGTGACCTACTAAAAATGAATATTTTTCAATAAACATATTATCGTATATATCGTATATCAGGGTGTTTTTGGTCAGCGATATGACATTGATTCTAAAATCAATTTTTATCTATAAAATCAAATGAAATCTATACCTACAAAAGATTGAATTGTTGCTTATTTTTTCATTGCAAAGAATTCATAAGATACATAAACGCATCATTTATTAAAATCAGACATTTACAAATTTTACTACTATATAACATATACTAGTTTACAAAATCCCTCATCAAAATAGTATAAGATTTATAATTTTTCTATGCTCTATTATAGATAGATACATATTACATATTGCAGAAATAAATTATGTCATTAATAAATCATTTTTATAAAATCACAATATAATAATATTTTTAATATAAAATTATCTTACCAGTTTTAGGATTTTATCGTGCAATATAATACGTAAAGTTGGCTAAAAATGTAGAATAGTATAAATATCATATATAATAATACTTAATATCTACAAGAAAAAGCACAACGATAAAGTTTAGGCATGTCGTAATATGCGGGGTGAAAAAGTATTGTATAAATGAAATAATCGCCAATATCTCAAAAGATTATAAACAAAATTGGCTTAAAAGTATTGAGCCAATAGCCTAACACCTAACAAATATTCTCTGAAATTTTCAAGGCATTACATCAATTACTACTCAAGGTATCGTTGTCCAAGAAAGTACATTTTTTTACTTTCTATTTTCTTTTCTCAGATACAAACTGCCTTATTTCGGGTTTAAAAGAATATACCTATATATGGAACAAGTACTCAGTAAAGATTTTAATGACTTTTTTCGTATAGTTTTCGAGTAATAAATATCGACAACAAAATGTTGTCACACAGTATAACAACTGAAAATCGACTCATACGAAATCATTTCCGGTTCTAAAATGAAGGATCTTATGAGTACTTTATTGTGCAAAATATTTGCTTTCCAAAAACCATTCTTGTATAGCAAAACATTTATAATATCAAAATTTGAATATTCTTAAATTTTGAAAAATAGCGATAAAGAAAAATGTATTTCACAATTTTCGCTGAAACTTTCAAGCGCACACCGGGTATTGAACACACCCGAGATGAGTATTTTGAAATAACAAAAAATTGAAATAAATACACCACCATACTTAAGCCCCAAACCCAAAAATTAACACCCCCGAGTTGAGCATCTTTGATATAATAAAAGTTTAAATACATGAATCATGATCCCTAAATGCTTCGCCCAAAACCCAGCATCTAAGTGATCAGCATTTTGCAATCATCCTTAAGCTCCAAACCTTGAACCGAAATACCGATATAAAAATTTCAATAAATCGACAAACACACCTAAGCTCTAAACATCAAACCAACCTACCATAAGCGCAGCAATTTGCAATAATAAAAATGTTAGTAAATAAACCATCATCCCTAAGCCATAAAGACAAACCCCAACACTCCCGAGTTGAGCAATTTGCAACAGCAAATATTTTAGTAAATAAACGATTATCCCTAAGCCATAAATACAAAACCCAACCATACACGCCCGAGTTGAGCATTTTGGAATAATAATAATTTAAATATATAAACCAACATCCCTATACTCTAAGACTTAAACCGCATAACCCAAATCGCAACAATTTGCAATAATAAATATTTAAATAAATAAACAAACTCACCTAAGCTCTATACATGAAACTGAACTACCAGAAACGCTGCAGCTTACCATAATAAAAATTATAGTAAATAGACCATCATCCCAAATCCATAAACACGAACCCAAAACTCCCGAGTTAAAAATCTTGCAATAATAATAATTTAAATAAATAACTCATCATCCCTAAGCCCTAAATCCAAAATCCAATACCTCCGAGTTGAGAATTTTGCAATAATAAAAATTTAAATAAATAAACCATCATCCCTATGTTCTAAACGTCAAACTGAAATTCCACAAGGGCAGCAATTTGCATTAATAATGATTTAAATAAATAAACCATCATTCATGAGCCCCAATCCCGAAACCCAATCCCCCCGAGTTGAGCATATTACAATAATAAAAAGTTAAATAAATAATAAATCTGGGATATACTCTGAATCTTAAACCAAACTACCCCAAGCGCAGAAATTTAGAATAATAAAAATTTAAATTAATAATCAATCATCCCTAATCACCAAACCCAAAACCCAACACCCCCGAGTTGAGTAAATTGCAATAATAATTGAAATAAATATACCATCATCATTATGTTCTAAACCTTAAACCAAATTACCCCAAGCGCAGAAAATTGCAATAATAAAATATAAATATTTAACTCATCATTCCTAAGCCCTAAACCAAACACCTCCGAGTTGAGCAATTTTGCAATTATAAAAATTTGAATAAATAAACCATCATTCCTATGCTCTGAATCTTAAATCAAACTACCCAATGTACAACAATTTTCAATAATAAACATTCAAATAAATAATCGATCATCCCTAATCCCTAAACCCAAGACCCAACATCCCTTAGTAGAATATTTTTTAATAATAAAAATATAAATAAATAACCCATCATTCCTAAGCCCTTAGTCGAAACCTATGTTTACGCCATTTTTACAGGTCTTAGTCATATAGGTACATTTCTGTAGATTTGAATTTCGCGCCATTTCGCGCGGTCAATTGCGATGTTGCGTGACCGTCAGCGCGCGCGGTTCTGTCTCGATTCGCGCGCGCTCTCGCAATTGTTCACTTTTGACAGGACCTCCAAGCTGTTCGCGCGCTTAGCAGCTCTGCTCAATATATAGTTTAATTTTCAGCCTTTTGCGTCCTGATTGCCGTGATTTCGTGTTCGATTGGCTGAGATATATTTCCGTTCTTTTCAGAGCGAATATATTCAGCCTTCCTGCGATCGTGAAATTGTAACCGAATTCGTGCGAGCGTGCGTGAGAATTCGCGCGCGCGTGTGTGTGTGTGTGTATCATGTGTGTGCCTCGTGTTAGGGAAAACTGTGGGGACGGTGTCCACGTGTTGGACGTCACCCGTCCAGGGCGAGCGCATCGCGGCAACACCCTTGTTGCCCGGCATCGAGGCGTCTGGCTCCCCGAGACGTCGGGGCGCGCCCGGTGCAGGTCGTGGACCATTTTGCGCTCCCCTCGCCCGGCTTGCCAGCCTACCAGGACTCGGCGAGAAGCTGCGGCGGCGTTTCACTACATTCTCGGCTCAGCGACATCCAGGCGGTGTCGTTCGAGCTTTGTGCGGCGGTTTTGCGCGGGTTGCATGCCCAGGTAAGAGAGCTCTCTGCGGCGTTAAGATTAAGAGTCTAGGGTAAGGCGATAGATTAAATCCTTATTTCCCGCGTCTGTTGTAATTGTTTGTAGCTTCATTTTCTCAATAAATCTTTACGCTTGCTTCGGCTTTTCCCGCCAAGCCGTGCGGTTTTTTACGCCGAAGCAAGTGCTTTTTTTTATCGTGAAATTAATTGTGTTTTTTATTTACTCAACCTTTCAGTCACTCATCCCAATCCTTTTTATATTTATCTGAACTCACCTTGAGTTTATTATTTTAAGTATATTACTGTTCATGGTGCCCCGGGTGAGGAGTGAATGATTGGTTTTTTGTGCGTTGTGTATTCGCGATTGCGCATTTTCGTGCTTTGCTAATGTAATTCGTGGGTTAAGCGTAGCCTAAGAAATACATTAACAAACGCGTGAACACTGTAACGGTCTTTTTGTTTTTTCCGATATTATATTGCCTTGTTTGAATTCCAAGTAGTCGCTTGATACGTTACAGTGTGAACGCATTGTTGCGCCGCGCGCTGTTGTTTACGTTTCGGCCGGCCGTATTTTCTCGGAATCGAGGCGCCGCGCCGAATGTGTATGTTTACAGCCTTGCTCTCGTTGCGTGCGAGTCGTGCGTTCGGCGTTTAGCAGCGTTCATTTAGGATATAATATTTTGTGCTTCTAGAAACTCATACGTACCGTCGATTCTACCGAGTTTGCGTCATGGCTCCTGTAGCTTTGAAAAAGCTGACTGCGTTGCAGACGTCGCGCGAGGCCGAGATTGAGAGTACACGCGCGCGTTTGGCAGCTAAGCCGCGTGAGTCTCTCAATAAAAATATAGTGCAGGCGCGACTTGAAGCGGTGAGAGGTATTTGGGCAGAGATTCGGAAGACGCACTCCAAGATTATCGTTAGGGAAGACGCAGAGACAGATGCTTACGTTGCCGATAACTGGTTTGGTCGTATACAGGAAATTTTTGAGAATGCCCTTGACGAGTTTCTGACGTTGTTTACGTTTTTTGATAAGCCTGATGGCGATATCAGTTTATCGGAGTCGGGCTCAGACCGTGGCTCTGGCGCTCGTGTAGCTAAGTTGCCTCGAATTCCTCTACCTACGTTTACAGGTAAATACGAGGATTGGGCTAGTTTCTGCGATCTTTTTACTACGCTCGTTCATGATCTCCTTAACTTGTCTGATGCTACAAAGTTGCAGTATCTTAAGCTTTGCCTGAAGGATGGGGCTGCTGAACTCATCAAGGATGTAACGACCACCAGCGCAAACTATGCCAGTACGTGGCAGGCTTTGAATGACCGTTATAATAATCCTCGCTTGATTATTAATAAACTTTTGACTTCCTTCATGGAAATTCCGCATTTAAAAAGGGAGTCAGCTTCTGAGCTTCGCACTTTCGTTGATGAGGCGCAGCGAATTATTCGGGCGTTAGGGAATTTGAAGCTTCCTGTAGAGCACTGGGATGTTTGGCTCGTATTTTTGTTGTCCGATCGCTTAGATTCGGAGTCGAGGAAGCTGTGGGAAGCAAAGCTGAGCGCAAAGGAGCAAAAATTCGATTCAGTCGAGAATTTGACGGAACCTGTTGCTGATAGGTCGCTTCCTAAGTTTTCAGATCTCGTTAGGTTCTTGGAGACGAGAGCTCAGGCTCTTAGCATGGTGACTGCTGAGCGCAAGGCGGAGAAAAGGCCGGCTTCTACGCCAACATCGGGGCCGCAGGCTCGAAAGGTTTTTCATGCTAGTTCCTCTCGATCGTCTGGGATTACAAAGTGCTCTCTTTGCTCCGGTTCGCACTCTCTCGCTCGATGTTTCAAGCTGAAGGATAAGAGTCCTCACGAGCGGTTTGCGACCATTAGACGTTTACAGCTTTGTTTTAACTGGTTCGGATCGCATAGGGTTAATGCTTGTAACACTTCGGGACGTTGTTCGATCTGTCAGGGCAAGCATCACACGCTCTTGCACATCAAACACCAGGGAAACTCGCAGGCTGCGCAGCAAGATCCCGGTAATTCTCAAGCAGATGGGTCGGGCTCGAGGCCTCCTGTAGTGAGTATGCATGCAGCTAGCATTTCGGTTACCAAGAAAAGGGTTATTTTAGCCACAGCGCGAGTGCAGGTGATAGGACCGAGAGGTGATAGCACCTACGTACGAGCACTTTTAGATCAGGGATCGGAAGCTTCGTTCGTGTCGGAGTCGATTGTACAGCTGTTAGGGCTCCAGAAGGAGCGCACTTGTGTGCCGCTGACAGGGATTGGCGCCAGTGCAGCGGGCACTGCGCGCTCGATGACGCAACTCGTTCTGAGGTCCAGATTCGAGTCGAACTTCGAGCTCAGGGCAGAAGCGCTCATTTTCCCTCGTCTTACGTCGCAGGTTCCAATCGACAGCATCAGCGATCTCGATCTCAAGCAGTTTGTAGGGTTTACTCTTGCGGATCCAGAATTCCTCGTCTCGAATAAGGTAGATATTATCCTAGGGGCCGACGTGTACGGGCAGTTGCTTCGATTAGGCTTGAGACGATTCCCTCACTCGCAGCTCGTCGCTCAAAATACAGCTTTCGGTTGGATCGTTTCAGGTGCGGTGCAGGTGGAGGCTTCACGGCGGGCGGAGTCGTTCACACCTCGCGAGCCAATGCAAGTATTGCATTGTGCGTCGATGCACGAGTTGGATCAAATTCTGAGCCGACGGAATTGTCACGGAGTAACCTTTGGTGGCGCAGGCCTGGCTGGCTTTCGCAAGCTCCAGAGCAGTGGCCGCAGCCAGCAGAAAGTCAGCGAGTTCTCCACGCGCAGAAGTCGTCCTCAGAATCGGAGCTGTTGACTAGATTCTCTTCCTTGTCACGTTTAATCCGCGTTGTTGCATTTGCTAAGCGTCCAGTTATTAATTATCGTAGACATAAGAAAGGTCAGGAGCTGCTTCCTCCGTTTCTTACTTCGTCAGAGTTAGCTGAAGCTCGCTGCGTAGTTATGTCGTTTAGCACAGGCGAGCAGCTTTGCAGCCGAGATTGGGACGCTGAAGGCAGGAAGGAGATTACAGAGTCGCAGTCGGCTCAGCAAGTTAAATCCATTTGTATGTAAGGATAATATTTTACGTGTAGGAGGCCGACTGTCACATTCTGATCTCTCCTTTAATCGAAAACACCCTCCGATTCTAGCCCAAGATTCAGCTCTCAGTCTTTTATTCGTGCTATCTGCGCATCGACTTTGTCTGCACGGGGGTCCTACTCTAACGTCTAGCGTTTTGATGCAGCAGGTTTGGATTTTAGGTAGAAATAGATTAGTGAAATCCACAATTCACAAGTGTGTAACTTGTCAGCGTGTCAAGCCCCAATCTACTCAGCAGTTGATGGGAGATCTTCCTGCCGATCGCGTGAATGTAGGTAGGCCGTTTGCTATTTCAGGTTTAGATTACGCGGGTCCTATTCAGGTTCATACAACGAAGGGTCGTGGGCAGAAATCATACAAGGGATATATCGTCGTATTTGTTTGCTTCTCCACACGGACAATTCACTTGGAGCTGGTTAGTGATCTAACAACTGCAACGTTCATCAGTGCGTACCGTCGTTTTGTTGGCAGACGAGGTGTTTGCCAAAAGCTCTACAGTGATAACGCCACTAACTTCCATGGAGCTGATAATGAGTTGCAGGCTATGTTTCAGCGAGCGTCGGAATTCCATCGAAAGGTCGCTTCAGTTCTCGCAAATGACGGGACCGACTGGGTCTTTATTCCTCCTAGTGCTCCTCATTATGGGGGTTTATGGGAAGCTGGTGTTAAGTCGGTGAAGCATCACTTGAAGAGGGTTGTAGGTGAATACACTCTCACCTTTGAGGAATTGTCGACGGTCCTGGTTGAAATAGAAGCTTGTCTCAACTCGCGACCACTAGGGGCGTTGAATTCCGACATCGAGGACCTCCATGCGCTGACGCCCTTTCACTTTCTAAATGGGAGTGCTTCAGTGTTACTTCCAGATGCTGATTTGCCAGACGGGCCTCACAATCGGCTAGATCGCTTTCAGTTGCTTCAGCGGATTCGCAATCAGTTTTGGAAGCGGTGGTCGTCGGAGTATCTCCTCCATTTACAACAGCGGGAGAAGTGGAGAGATCCAACGAAGAACTTTCGTGTAGGTAGGCTTGTTCTTGTCAAGGATGATCGTTATCCTACGTCCAAGTGGCCTTTAGGGCGAGTCGTTGAGGTGCATCCAGGTCCAGATGGTCTCGTTCGTGTGGCAACAGTAAAGACTGCTACCACATCTTTCCGTCGGCATATCTCTCGCCTTTGTCCGTTGCATATTGAGGAAGGCGTTAAGAAGGTTTAGGGTCATTCTCTGAGTGTTTCGTTCGTCCGTTAGACGAAGGCGGGCGGGATGTTTACGCCATTTTTACAGGTCTTAGTCATATAGGTACATTTCTGTAGATTTGAATTTCGCGCCATTTAGCGCGGTCAATTGCGATGTTGCGTGACCGTCAGCGCGCGCGGTTCTGTCTCGATTCGCGCGCGCTCTCGCAATTGTTCACTTTTGACAGGACCTCCAAGCTGTTCGCGCGCTTAGCAGCTCTGCTCAATATATAGTTTAATTTTCAGCCTTTTGCGTCCTGATTGCCGTGATTTCGTGTTCGATTGGCTGAGATATATTTCCGTTCTTTTCAGAGCGAATATATTCAGCCTTCCTGCGATCGTGAAATTGTAACCGAATTCGTGCGAGCGTGCGTGAGAATTCGCGCGCGCGTGTGTGTGTGTGTGTATCATGTGTGTGCCTCGTGTTAGGGAAAACTGTGGGGACGGTGTCCACGTGTTGGACGTCACCCGTCCAGGGCGAGCGCATCGCGGCAACACCCTTGTTGCCCGGCATCGAGGCGTCTGGCTCCCCGAGACGTCGGGGCGCGCCCGGTGCAGGTCGTGGACCATTTTGCGCTCCCCTCGCCCGGCTTGCCAGCCTACCAGGACTCGGCGAGAAGCTGCGGCGGTGTTTCACTACATTCTCGGCTCAGCGACATCCAGGCGGTGTCGTTCGAGCTTTGTGCGGCGGTTTTGCGCGGGTTGCATGCCCAGGTAAGAGAGCTCTCTGCGGCGTTAAGATTAAGAGTCTAGGGTAAGGCGATAGATTAAATCCTTATTTCCCGCGTCTGTTGTAATTGTTTGTAGCTTCATTTTCTCAATAAATCTTTACGCTTGCTTCGGCTTTTCCCGCCAAGCCGTGCGGTTTTTTACGCCGAAGCAAGTGCTTTTTTTTATCGTGAAATTAATTGTGTTTTTTATTTACTCAACCTTTCACTCACTCATCCCAATCCTTTTTATATTTATCTGAACTCACCTTGAGTTTATTATTTTAAGTAGATTATTGTTCAACCTAACACTCCCTTGTTCACCATTTCGAATCATCCTTAACCTCTAAACCTTGTACCGACCTACACCAAGAGCAGTAATTTACAATAATATATATTCAAATAAATAAATCATCATCCCCAAGTTCTAAACATTTAAATGAACTACCAAAAGTGCATTTGTTAAAAAACGTATTGTTTCTTAACGGAATAATTTTATTAAAGACGGGGGGGGGGGGGGGGGGATCTAGCCCAGCCGTCCTGCACAGGCCCGGGCCTTTCGCGCACATGGGGCGATTAAACCTTTTGCTTAACTCTTTAATATTGTTATTCAATAAATTCTTCGGGGAATTGAATGGGAAATATAAGAATTCTTACTTTACTTGTTTGATTCTTTTCCTTAATATATTTTATTTATGCTACTATTAACTTAGGTGAATGCTTTGTTATAAAAATACGTATTGGCGAGGCGTGTGGCTACTCTAAATTGGCTCGATCACGACTGACCAAAAACGTGGCTTAGCTGCAGCGGCCGCGCTGCAGCGTCCACCCCCGCTCAAGACCTTTCCTCTCCTCCGTGACGTCACGGTGATTGTCGCCTCATGTCACGCTCATGGTTCTTAAATGAGCTTAGTGACAGCAGGCTTGGCACTTTGCAGCGTGCATTCACCGATCTCGCGATAGGGGAGGAGAGACCTGAGCAGCGATAAGCGAGCAACCGGAGCCGTTTGTGACCTCGACCAATACATGGGGCAAATTAAGTGATGGAAGCTGTGTATGTGTATTCGATATATTAATTTAATTAATATAATACAATTTCCGTCACTTAATAGCATTATTTTACAATAATAAAAATTTAAATAAATAAACCATCATCCCTATGCTCTAAACCCAACACCCCCTAGTTCAGCAATTTGCAATAGTAAGAATTTAAACAAATAAACCATTATCCCTAAGCTGTAATTCGTATAGCTAAGTTAGTTCGGTTTAAGGCTTAGAACTTAGAGAATAAAATTGTTATTATTGCATAATGCTCAACTCGGGGTTTTTGTGTTTGCGGCTTAGGGCTTATCAGTGATGGTTTATTTATTTAAATTTTTATTATTGTAAATTGTGTTGAGTTTAGGGTTTAGGGGTAGTGGTTTATTTATATAAATTTTTATTAATAGAAATTGCAGCGCTTGGGGTAGTTCCGTTTAACGTTTAAATCATAGGGATGATTGTTTATTTATTTTAATTTTTATTATTGCAAATTGTTGCGCTTGGGGCTGTTCGTTTTTAGATTTAAAGCTGAAGGATGATGGTTTAGTTATTTAAATTTTTTACTATTGAATAATTCTCAACTCGGGGGTGTTGGGTTTAGGAATTAGGGAACGTCCATAAACTACGTAACCCTTGTTTTCATACATTTCAACCCCTCCCTACCCCCATGTAGTCTACCGCAGTTTTCTCATCGATATCCCCCCCCCCCCCCCTAAATTGTTACGTAGTTATTTCTTTCACTTTTGCGCGATTATCTAGCATTGAAATTAAATAAAATGTTTAATATTTGATAGATATTTATATATATATAGTTTGTATTATACATAACTATATATATTGACAAACGGTGAGACTAACTACTCGTATAAATCGTCTATTATCGGAATTTTGTCGTCGATTACAGATTCAGTATATAGTATTATAATATTATCTCATAATAATATCACTGGTATCTTATACCAATAGGACTATTATATTGCACAAGGCTTTACACGTTTTAATTGCACGCACGTGCCTGTTACCTGCTTCACTCGCTGCAGTTACGTCTGTTATCGGAAGAAACAAAAGCATTGCGGTAGGTGAGAGTCGTAGGAGCACCGAATGATTAAAAAGGCGCGGGGCGCGCGGGACCGGCAGCAGCTATGGTGGGCTTTTTTTAAAATGTCATGTAAGAACTACGTAACTTTACCACTTACCCCCCCCCTCCCCATGTAGATTAACGTACCCTTTTGCATATCGCCTCCCCCTCCCCTAAATCGGTTACGTAGTTTATGGACGTTCCCTTATGGATGATGGTCTATTTGTATACAGTTTTATTATTACAAGATGCTGCGGTTGGGGTAGTTCCGTTTAAGGTTTAGAGCATAGGGATGATGGTTTATTAATTTAAATTTTATTATTGCAGATTGCTTAACTTGATGGTATTGGGTATTGTGTTTATGGCTTAGGGATGATGGTTTATTTATATTAATTTTTTATTATTGCAAAATGTTCAACTCAGGGGCGTTCGGTTTTTGGGTTTAGGGCTTAGAGATGAATTCTTTTAGGCTAGGCAAGAAACATAACTAAAATACTCTTGCCTGTCGGACCGACATTTTTTTTGTTATGTTGTAACAAATTTAAATGGACTATTCCTTCGTGAAGAAATAAGATATTTGAAAAATTCGAAATGGATTTTGAAAGGGAGGAGTGGTACTTACAGATGCTGCAACGGGTTTTTTGAAAAATAATTAATTTGCGATGTAATATTGTAACATAGTATTTTGTTACACCTGTCTCTTATTACTTTATTAATTAAGCATTCGAACCTTTGAATGTTGCTCCGCACTTTACCGAATTTACAGTTAATGGGTACCAGGTAAAGCGCGGCTAGCCTCGCATGAGCCTTATCCCAGAGGAGTTTCCGTGAAGCAAAATCAGGATAATTAATTCTACCAATAAATGACACACTTGATTAATAATTTAAGTACCTAGGCTTTGTTTTTCAATTATCAAATCTGGTGGCTAATTTGCAAATTTGTCGCTATTCAATGCTTCCAACGACCGAGTACCACGTTTTTTTGAGCTGACTAATAAATAACAACCACTTGAATTTACTCTATGACTTTCCCAATTTGCACTCTTTATCGATAGATTCTACCGCGATTGTTGCACTACTTATACATTTTCCCACGTATAATGCCTAAAATTTAATGTAATTATCGCGCCGCGCACTGATTCCTCGTTAGTGTCACACCGCCAAATCGCGCGTTTATACCGTAATGTGATTTACTCTATATTTATATAATATAATATAATAGAAAGTTACCGACTCCAAAAGTGCCGAGTGTCGCTCGACAATTATCAGTCCAACTCACCGCAGCTAAGTGTCCTGAGAGGCTATAATTCGTCCAGCCTCTGCCTCGTGGTCGCAATGGAGTCGCTACTCTCCCCGCGCTGCGAATTTGCCCTTTTCAAACTTTAACACGCCATTTTTCCTAACTTTAATACTCCGATCCAAACTATCCGTAACTCAATAACAATGATTCAATAATTTAACAATGCTCCCCGTAACTAGCAACGTACAACTAAATTTCGTGCTTCTACTGGGTGCTACTAGTTCGACGCGTGGGCAGTCAATGGCCAAGATCGGAGAGGCCGGGAATATTTCCCAATTCGGCTTATCTTCTGCCTATCTTCAGCCCACACACACTTGTTGCTTCCGCCCTTATCTTGTTTTTGATTGGCCTTGATTTTCCTTAAATGCGAAAATCAAGACTAGATCCGCGGCAATTTGAATCGCTATCGTTGATTGGATTGGTGTCTTCCTGCCCGCGAAAGGTGGGCTTATGAATTGCTAATCATACACGCGCGGCAACCCGGCGTATAATTCTATAGCGGGCGCTGTCAGTTTTGTCGCCACGGGACCATCAGAGTTGGTAGCGGTGGCATGCGCGCGCCGGCCTACGCTACGGTAGACCAGCAGCTTCAGGCGGTTCGACAAGACGGCTGCTAGCTTTCCCATGAGCCGTCGACTGCCGCGTCTCTCTCTCTCTCTCTCTCTCTCTCTCTCTCTCTCTCGTGGCTACAGCTGGGGTGGTGTGCCTCGAGGAAGCTGCCGCTGCTGCTGTGAATCCTGTCTCGTCCCGCGTCTGCGTGCATCGGGAGAGAGGACGGGTTGCGCGCATGTGTGTGTATGTGTGTGTTTGCAGCGGCTCATCATCCTCGAGAAGCGAGAGAGAAAGAGAAAGCGAGAAAAAGTATCGTGCGTACAGCGTGCGATGGTGCAGGTGCCGTGTGTGTATCTGTGTAACTTCTCGTCGGTGCTTGCTCCAACCAGTCGCGTCTGCTGCGCGATCAGCTGTCGCCGTCGGTGTGGACGTGTGTGTGTGTGTGACGGTCCGTACTTTTTCTCGGTCGCAATTCTCCTTCTCCTCATTCCCTCCAACAAACAACATAATAATCCCCCCCCCCCCATTAATAACAATATTAAAAATAATATTTTAATACTCGGCTCTGGTGACGAGGCGATACGGTCTTGATTCACTGCCCTGAGTTTAAATAACATGTTGACGCGAAATACGCGTCACAATATATCTGCAATATAGCAGAAAACATTGTTTTTTGTTCTTTTAGGTTAGGGGATCATAAAAACCTGATGCGATGTAGCAATTCTAAGGTCGGGATCAGATTCAGCGTACCAAAAACCTTCAAGAAAGTCTGGTCTGGTCACCAAAGAGAGCCGCAAGATATGGAGGTTGTCCCATATTTATTGCCCTATACAATTATAACCTCCCAAAGTACGCTCTTCTTTCATTTACTGTAAGCCAGCTAAGATATTTCCTGTGAGGAGTGATGTGCCCTTCTAACACCACATATGTATCTCACACATGAATTTTGAAGTCGTTGCAACTTCGTCTCGAGCGCATCAGATACATCAAGGTGAACCATGGAACAATAATCTAAATGTGAGACTACCAGCGCGCATGCAAGCTGCTTTCTCAACGCCTGAGTTGTGCATGAACTAAAAAATCGTAGGCTGTAAAGAGCACGATTTACCTTTTTTACAACTGCATCAACCTCCAGTTTCCACGTGAGTTTAGAATCCATGACAACACCAAGGTTTGTGACCAAGTCAGAAAAAGGCACATGTACACCTTCCTGAAACTCAATGCCGGGCAAACCAAGATCCTGCAGCCGATTGATGTTGTGCTCGGAGCCGAAAATGATCGCTTTTGTTTTGTCGACAGTGAGTCGCAGTCCGAATGCTTCGGCCCACTCCGACACTACCCGCGCAACAGCCGACATGCGTCTGATACCCACATGAAGATCTCGCCATGTCACTTGAGTGTAAGTTTGCAAGTCGTCCGTGTATAGCAAGTGTTTAACATCACCACCAGTCAGTTCGTCTTGTAAGTCATTGATGTAAAAACTGAATAGCAAGGACCCCAGGACTAAACCCTGTGGCACACCTAGATTGGTGGTTAGCCAATCAGATTCCCCATTGTTGTCAGTTATGACTTTTTGCCTGCGACCGAAAATGTATGATTTGATTCACAGAAGAACACTCCTGGAAAAACCCATGCTATTAGCTTACGAAGTAATTTAGATGGTGATATAGTGTCAAACGCCTTACTAAAGTCGAACAGTAGCAGTATAGTTATTAGTTTCTTATTGTCGTTAATCCCAGTTCGTATGTCCTCGGTTATTTTTAGTAGAGCTGTCTGGGTGCTGTGATGCTGTCTGAAACCGGTTTGCAGAGAATCCAGGATCTTTTTGGATCTTAAGAAATCGGTAATCTGGTCGTGTACTATCTTCTCCAGCACCTTGGAGAGAAAGCTCAATAGTGCTATTGGGCGAAAATCTGATAGAGTAGATGGACACTGAAACCTTTTTTAGAGGCACCAAGTGAGCCCCCCTCCAAGCTCCAGGGAAGACACTACCAGACAAAGAGGGGTTGAAGACCCTCGCTATATGATGACTTACATACGGGAGAGCCTTAGCTACAACGCTTTGGGGAATACCATCCTCACCCCTAGCCTGCGACGAGAAATGAGCAACAGCCAGGGCTACGTCCGTCGCTGTAACGTCTTTGAAAACAGAGCCGTCGTCACTGGCCGAGTCCAAGATGCTACCCAAATCAACGTCACCTTCACTCTGGGAGACCGATACCCCCGCAAAGTGCCCTTGGCAGGAGCCCGAAGCCCTTTAGTTCTTTCCAAATATCCTTCTTATTTTCTAGGGCTTAAAAAATCTTATTCTGCATGTAAGTCTCCCGCGCGATTTTCATGCGTTTGTTCTGCTTCGATCGCGAGAGACCGGTACTCCTGCCAAAGATTACCGTTTTTTGTGCGCTGAAGTCGTCTGCGTACGGCGTCACGTTTTTTTATTATGTGAGCCAGATCTGCGTCAATCCATGGAGGATTAGCTTTATTTTTTGGTGTAAATTGCTTCAGTGGAGCGTATATAAGTGTGTGATTGCTGGCAAAGGGCGCCGTCTGATTGCTGGCATTCAGCACCACGTCGTTGTCATCTGTCATAACGACATCAATCCACGTGTGAGACCCCTCGTGGTGATGAGTCGCACCATGCTCTAATATTTTTAGATTTAAATCGTCGGCTAATCGCCTAAAGAATCTTGCATCAGCCGACGTCTTCAACATGTTCGCATTCAGATCACCCATCAAGATTTTATGGCTATAGTCCTGCGTGTATGTAGCTAGCTTATCAATTAGGTCAGAATTTTGCAGGAATGGTACATGCGGTGGCCTATAAATTAGAGCAACGAATACGGAGGAAGGTCGCCCTGTTGCACACTACACATAATATATTCAGGAATGTTCGGCGTACCATCCTGGTAGGAGGTGGTACCGGTGGTAGGACAGACCAGATAGAAGGTGTTGACGGAGTGTATCAATATGACAATCTAGAGAGGTCACATTGATAAATCCTGCTCTCAGTCCCCTACAGTGCACCCCCCCCCCCCCCCGCCCAACAGTGTCAGCCGATAGTCATTCATTTGCGACAGCCTCCGTTTAATGATTTGTTTGAATGGCCAACTTATCCTTTTCATTTGTATTTGCGTTTCCTCTTTTTTTATCTGTATCTAATGCAATTTGTGGAGTTTCATACGAGGCTGAAATTGCTTGGAGGTCTGCCGCTGTTAAAAATTCGTGGGAGACATCGCCATCCCGCATCTTAACCAGGAAACGGACCCCCTATGCCAGACATATTTAAATTTGAGCCTCATCGCAAGGGCATTAAGGCTTCTAAATTTATTAAATGTCTCCCTTGGTAGATGATTATTTATAAAAATTTTACTATTTAATATTACATCACTAATCTCCTGGTCAAGTGTCGAGATGTCAACATCTTTAGTGTGAAAACCTGTTATAAACTTTTGTTGTCGCATGATTTTATCTCCTAACACACTGCTGGAGAGGGTAACAACCCACGGTGATCGTCTGCGCTCGCTAGTTACCTCGGCTGATGTCACCGTAAGCGACTCATCTGACCGCAGCAGGCGGGTATTTACTATATCTGTTTTCGGTATTGATGGGAGGACACGACGCAGTATAGCATGAACCACATCAACACGCTTAGTGCTGTTAGCGTCAAAAATGTTCGAAATTATTAAGTCATTATTGCAATTTGTATTATTATTAGTTTGTATTGTCCTCCCACCTACCATTTTAACCCGCGTGCTTCGTGCAGATGACGTCGACGCCGTATCTTGCAGTGTATCGTTACTTTCGTCATTCAAATTATTATCGATGTTATATATATATTATTATTATTATTTATATTATTACTAAGTACACTATTTATCTTATCATTACTATTTCTATTTCTAATACTGTGCGGTGAAAAAGTTGTATTGGCCTTACTGGTAGGCAGACCAATTTGGTAATTTTCGATTTTACTTAAAAATTCTTGATGTTTATGTTGAATAATTTTCAAAGTTATCTCTATATTATTATTATTATTTATTGCAGTTTCATGATTGCTATTGCTTGCGGTCTCGTGTGCAATAATTTTTCCTATGTGCTTTAATATGTCGGAGTTGTCACTTTCAATTTTATTAACTTTATCAATTATTATTTTAAGGTCATTATCGTATTTCTTTGTCTCACTATTATTTTTGACTAGATTTTTCATTTCAAAAGTAGACTGCTCAATGTTATCTACTCTTTCTATAATTGCATTGTAATTAACTTCGATCTTATTCAACACATTATTTGTTATATTTTAACACGTTTCGTGTAGCTGTTTGTCTTGAATTTTTAAATCATTAATTTCATGACAAAGCACTTGCTTTTCATTTAACATCTCCTCCAGCTGGGAGTGTTGTTTTAACATCTTATCCTCTATTTTCTCCATTTTGGACCCAATTGTCAGTGCTAGAGTATGTATTGCTGGTAACGAATCTAGCCTTTTAACAATTGCATCCAATCTGCTTTCAAGAGACGACGAATGTCTAGTAAGTGCATTGTCTATGTTTCTAGATGTCGAATTGGCGTACTCTACCAAGCAGGAGACTGTCGTCCCTTTTTTAAAGGTGGTAGAGTCTAACATTCGTATTACCGACGCATTAACATCATTTACGCTGCCGAAATTACTTGTTTGCACCGTGGATTTACATCTATTTTTATGTCCGTGGTAGACGTCGAATCTGCCCCGGGGAGAGCGATATCGTCTTTAGCTGGCGTCGAAGTATGAGAAAAAACACTGTCCGTGTATGAAGAGTGGAGATTAAGCTCCTTCACGCCTGCAACCCGCTGTACAGTAGGCAGCGCAGGTGCGAGATTCCCATAAAAGTAATTTTTAAATACAGCTGTGTAATGTTATAGATAGACATGTTTTGCATATAGTTCAGTAAAAATAAATTATTATTGAAATAACATATTATCATTAAAAATGAATCCTGTTCTCAAGAATGATTTTCTTTCTGTGATTTCATAAAAATTATAAACCAGTACCAGGCTGGTACTGACTATATATAAATATTGTAACAAAATCATCATTGTTTCACTGATTTGATTGCATTTTTCGGATTGTTGTCATTCTAACTTTATATTCACATTCCTAAATACAGTATGTTGCTCCTTATCTATTTATTAAATCTAGAACACAAATAAGAGAGAAATTAAAACTATTATAAATTCGTCTAAATTTCAAGCTTTACCGGTAGCACATTAGCCACAATTTTTAATATTCATAAATAGAAATTTAATCAATAATTTTATATTGTTACAAAATTTATTGTCAATTGAAAATAAATGTTAACTAGTGTTTAACCAATTTATATTGAAATAGTTAATAAGGTTGGAGGAAGCTAAATGCTAATGAATTTGCAGCGGTTATTTATAAGTTAGAGATACCCGATAATATTTTTCAAGTGTAATAATTCTTCATCAAATATTTGTCTAATACTACAAAAACTTTGAACAGCATCTTAGCGTAACAGTCTTTGTAATATCTAAAGAAGTGCGACGAATTTGCAATTTCCTGTAAGAGTCCATGTTAAACAGCAAAAAATAGAAATATTGATTTCCCGACTTCTAGGTACTCTAGCTTTCTGAAAATGTATGTGGGTATTTTTGAGTTATGTGCCAACCTGTATACAAAATTTTATAATCATCTCAGCGTTATTTCTATTTGGTATAGCATTCCCCTGCTGAAAACGCCCGATTAAAAAGTATTTAAAAAAACCGAATCCGCTCAGATCCGGATTCTTGTTTCGTCATTTACGCAATGGTAATGATTAAAAAATAAAAAGGTGAATTGAAAACGATTCAAACCGATTTCCCAGAAAATAATACAATTTTATCGGATATAATCTAATTTAATTCCTAAAATATATTTAATAATTTTTAATGCGTAAAAGACGAACTAAGAATCCGGATTCGCGTGAAACTTTTAATCGTTTTTAATCGTTGCAAATATTTTAATTGTATTCAATACCATTTGAATGTATGCTTCTTAGTTCTTCCAATCGGTTCCAATGCTAAACTTTAATTAATTTAATCATTTTTAATCTTCATTAATGCGGTCACGAATCTGGTATTGCGTGATATATTTTTTTAATTGGTTTCAATCGTTGCAAATATTTGAATACTTCTTAAGGGGTGACACTATTGAAAATTGGTGTATTATTTATTTTTATTTTTTATACTTGGATCTACAAAATATTATTCCAAGCCTGTCCGAGAAGTTTATTAAATCACCTAAGAAACATGTAACAAAATTTCAAGAGAAAATAGAATTGTAGCCGAAACGTATGATTTATTTTTATTTAACACATTCTAAAAAAATCTATTTCTACAATGATTATATTTTTTGTAGAAACTTTTTTTACGTTTCTTTGATGATTTATATATCTTTAATATTGTATAGATCCAATGATAAAATACAAAAATGGCTAAAATACTAATTTTCAATAGTACCTTCTCTTTGAATTATTATTCTCTTTGATTTATTCTTGTTTTATCTAACTTATTGATCTTAATTATAAATCGGTTTCTATTAATGATTTATGCATATTATGCAAGTATTCATCCATAAAATATTCAAGAATTTTTTGATTTTATATGAGTATATCGACAGGGCACACGCATTGCAGTCCCCAAACGTATTACTTTGCCAATATGGCATCACTATTTTTAATTTTATGGCAGACAGTTGCATTTTCTTATATACTACAGTAGAGTAGATTTTTTCTGCATAAAAGTTTCCATAAAATGATTTAGAAACCTCTACAGAGAAAGATGCGCGATACGGGTTAAAGAATCATCTTATTACCAAATCTATTACCAATCAAAGTTATTGTTTATTTAAATACTTTATAATACACTCTTTACATATAAAGTTTCTTACATGAACTTCAGTTATTTTAGTAATATCTCCCTGCTAGGTATCAGTCTTATTCCGAGTCAGTAATCGGACATTAATTTATAGCGATTACTGGTTCAGAATTGGATTAATTTCTATCAAGGATTGACATAAGCAAATCACAATGTTTTCTTATTATTTATATTACCATTAATTTGTACTTTGTCTTACAATAAAGCCCCAGTCGCATTTAATGAAATAAATTAACCTTTAGCTACTGTGACCTTCACATCTACCCTTCGGAATTCGGATTGGCACTCGCAGTTGATTATAATGGACCCTCGTATTTGAGATATTAGCTATTTTACCCGAATATACATTATTTTAGTGAAAAAGTTTACCTCTTCTTTTTTATTATTAAAATAACGAATGTTCAGAGTAAAATAACTAAAATCACATTTTTGGTGCTAAATACACCTCTCAAAGTTTAATTAAAATGCGTTAAAAAGTAGTAAAAATTTGGTATAAAGTTACTTGACTAACTCAAATTCACCCACTCGTCTTCATCGCTAGCCTCTTCAGTAGCGTCTGAATGTGTAGGCGTTCAATCAAATAATTCATCGACGTCATCTTTATCTTCAGGGCTTTCACCATCGTTACTATTTTTCTCTAATTCATCATTATCAGCATTGATAATTTGATCTTCCTCGCTAGTTTTTTCATTAGTTTCATCAGTCTCAATAACCGTTTGATTTTTTTCAGTAAATTTCTTCTTGGGCGCTGGGTCATTTTGAAGTTCTTTGCGTCTTTTAATTTCTGCTATTTTTTTTGCTTCGTAAAACTTGAATAAAGCCAATTCAGTGTACAAGGTACTTTTTGTTTTATTATTCTTCTTCTTCTTCCCGTTCTTACTATTTGTATTTTTATCAGTTTCTATTTTTTCATTATACTACTCTTTAAGCACTGATATATATATATATATATATATATATATATATATATATATATATAAATCTAAAAATAATAATAATAAACAATTATGAAGACTAGTTAAAAGTTTAAATGATCGTAAAAAACGGACAGGAAAAATTCAATTTTTTTTATTTTATATTTCCAAGACTTTGAAAATTTGATTTCTGACAAAGATAAGTTATGAAATTTATTAACTGTTAGGTGTAAGGTGAATATCGCAATTTCTTCTCATGTCCCTATTTCTACTCACTGAATTTTGTTCATCTTATTACGGATATTGAATTTATTTGGGGGTAGCACAAAACTTGATACTCGAGCAATTGAAAATTACATTTTATATGATTATTATATAAGTGTAATATCTAGAGCATAAAAAATACTACGTGAGTAAAAATTAGGACATAACCATATATCCTTCTTTATTCAAAAATTTTTTTCTTTGTATTATTTTACCTAAACCTAACTGTATTCAATTTAACCACACGTACAATGTAGCCCCAGTATTCTATACTTATCCTTTTTTAAAATGTGTCTTTTTGTATAGATATTTTGCTTTGATTGTTTATAAAGGCAATAAGAAAAAAAAATAATATTGCCATGTTCGGCTGTTTTAAAAAAACTCAAATTTGTTTTACATATTTACATGTAATAACATTTTAACCTTCCGATTACCCAAACCAGTTTAAGGTTACATTTTATGTAAGACAGTAATCAGGATCTGGGTCAGCTGTTACGGTATATTGTGCACTAAGGGTGCAAAATAGATTTCTTTTTGCCCATTCTGGTTTCAGTACTGCAATCACACAAGGTCAAAAAAATGTCTTTTCACCCACGGTTGGAAAACGATCACGTTTTACGCCCGATATGCAGGCATGAAATAATGCAAAAATCGTGCATTTAAAGGATCTTTCTTATACTTTCACTAGTCGAGTAAAACAGCGCAATTGAAAAATAAATACTCTCAGTTTGCCGTAATTTTTTACACTTCGTGTTTATTCGAAGTCTTTTCGGCTTCTATTTAAAGCTTTTATTAGATGCAGAAACAGTATGAAGACACCTTAATAATTGTTTAATAAAAAAACTGTAATTACCCTTGCAATGTTGTCACTTTCCCGACGAGTTCCAATAGGTACAAAATTTTCTCCATAATCAACTCTGTCCTTTGAATGTGTAATGTTTCTCAGCATGTCTGAATGTATATAACTTTTCATTTTTCATTTATAAATGCTAAACGTGGTTAGAACTAATAAGTAAAATATAGACTGGGTTAAGAATTATTTTTCAACTAATTTGAAGAGTGGGCGAACAAAACGAGATAACTCTACATTTCTTAATTGTGAGAAATTTGAGTAAAACTGTATTATTTTTCATTAGTCTAAATGAAATATCGTATTTTAAATGCTACGTTAACGGCTGAAAATTGAGGTTAGATAAAAAATGACCTTATAAATGTTAAGACAACAATGTACTATGATGAAAAAACAAAAAATCAATTTTAATGTAAGTATAAATAATCTGGTTAGTGTTTGCCCTCTTTTCATTTGTCCTAGTAATCAATCGTTTATGTTGTCGGTTTTTGTTGAAAATGGTCGCCGTTGTCGGTCCATTCCATTTGGAATGTATATCTGTGTAGACAGGTGTGTGTGTGTATGCGTGTGTGTGAATGTGTATGAGATGTAAATGGTCTAGCCTATTTATGAGCCAGTGAATATGTATATGTGCGTGCGTTCGTGTGCGTGTGTGTGCGTGCATGTGTGTTGTGTGTGTGTGTATCTATTTTGATGCATGTGTGCTTACATTCTTAACAAACTTTTCAGATTTACCAGTTTTATCAAAATGAAACTAGAAAATTAATATAAAATACGCAACTAGTTAATAGTAGTTAATAGGATCTTTCTTATACTTTCACTAGTCGAGTAAAACAGCGCAATTAAAAAATAATTTTTCTCTAGTTTGCCGTAATTTTTTACACTTCGTGTTTATTCAAAGTCTTTTCGGCTTCTATTTAAAGCTTTTATTAGATGCAGAAACAGTATGAAGACACCTTAATAATTGTTTAATAAAAAACTGTAATTACCCTTGCAATGTTGTCACTTTCCCGACGAGTTCCAATAGGTACAAAATTTTCTCCACAATCAACTCTGTCCTTTGAATGTGTAATGTTTCTCAGCATGTCTGAATGTATATAACTTTTCATTTTTCATTTATAAATGCTAAACGTGGTTAGAACTAATAAGTAAAATATAGACTGGGTTAAGAATTATTTTTCAACTAATTTGAAGAGAGGGCGAACAAAACGAGATAACTCTACTTTTCTTAATTGTGAGAAATTTGAGAAAAACTGTATTATTTTTCATTAGTCTAAATGAAATATCGTATTTTAAATGCTACGTTAACGGCTGAAAATTGAGTTTAGATAAAAAATGACCTTATAAATGTTAAGACAACAATGTACTATGATGAAAAAAACAAAAAATCAATTTTAATGTAAGTATAAATAATCTGGTTAGTGTTTGCCCTCTTTTCATTTGTCCTAGTAATCAATCATTTATGTTGTCGGTTTTCGTTGAAAATGGTCGCCGTTGTCGGTCCATTCCATTTAGAATGTATATCTGTGTAGACAGGTGTGTGTGTGTGCGTGTGTGTGAATGTGTATGAGATGTAAATGGTCTAGCCTATTTATGAGCCAGTGAGTATGTATATGTGCGTGCGTTCGTGTGCGTGTGTGTGCGTGCATGTGTGTTGTGCGTTGTGTGTGTGTGTATCTATTTTGATGCATGTGTGCTTACATTCTTAACAAACTTTTCAGATTTACCAGTTTTATCAAAATGGAACTAGAAAATTAATATAAAATACGCAACTAGTTGATAGTAGTTAATAGGATCTTTCTTATACTTTCACTAGTCGAGTAAAACAGCGCAATTAAAAAATAAATTTTCCTGTAGTTTGCCGTAATTTTTTACACTTCGTGTTTATTCGAAGTCTTTTCAGCTTCTATTTAAAGCTTTTATTAGATGCAGAAACAGTATGAAGACACCTTAATAATTGTTTAATAAAAAAACTGTAATTACCCTTGCAATGATGTCACTTTCCCGACGAGTTCTAATAGGTACAAAATTTTCTCCATAATCAACTCTGTCCTTTGAATGTGTAATGTTTCTCAGCATGTCTGAATGTATATAATTTTTCATTTTTCATTTATAACTGCTAAACGTGGTTAGAACTAATAAGTAAAATATAGACTGGGTTAAGAATTATTTTTCAACTAATTTGAAGAGTAGGCGAACAAAACGAGATAACTCTACTTTTCTTAATTGTGAGAAATTTGAGTAAAACTGTATTATTTTTCATTAGTCTAAATGAAATATCGTATTTTAAATGCTACGTTAACGGCTGAAAATTGAGGTTAGATAAAAAATGACCTTATAAATGTTAAGACAACAATGTACTATGATGAAAAAACAAAAAATCAATTTTAATGTAAGTTGAAATAATCTGGTTAGTGTTTGCCCTCTTTTCATTTGTCCTAGTAATCAATCATTTATGTTGTCGGTTTTTGTTGAAAATGGTCGCCGTTGTCGGTCCATTCCATTTAGAATGTATATCTGTGTAGACAGGTGTGTTTGCGCGTGTGTGTGAATGTGTATGAGATGTAAATGGTCTAGCCTATTTATGAGCCAGTGAATATGTATGTTTGCGTGCGTTCGTGTGCGTGCGCCGTGTGCGTGTTGTGTTGTGTGTGTGTGTATCTATTTTGATGCATGTGTGCTTACATTCTTAACAAACTTTTCAGATTTACCAGTTTTATCAAAATGGAACTAGAAAATTAATATAAAATACGCAACTAGTTGATAGTAGTTAATAGGATCTTTCTTATACTTTCACTAGTCGAGTAAAACAGCGCAATTAAAAAATAAATTTTCTCTAGTTTGCCGTAATTTTTTACACTTCGTGTTTATTCGAAGTTTTTTCGGCTTCTATTTAATGCTTGTATTAGATGCAGAAACAGTATGAAGACACCTTAATAATTGTTTAATAAAAAAACTGTAATTACCCTTGCAATGTTGTCACTTTCCCGACGAGTTCTAATAGGTACAAAATTTTCTCCATAATCAACTCTGTCCTTTGAATGTGTAATGTTTCTCAGCATGTCTGAATGTATATAATTTTTCATTTTTCATTTATAAATGCTAAACGTGGTTAGAACTAATAAGTAAAATATAGACTGGGTTAAGAATTATTTTTCAACTAATTTGAAGAGTAGGCGAACAAAACGAGATAACTCTACTTTTCTTAATTGTGAGAAATTTTGAGAAAAACTGTATTATTTTTCATTAGTCTAAATGAAATATCGTATTTTAAATGCTACGTTAACGGCTGAAAATTGAGTTTAGATAAAAAATGACCTTATGAATGTTAAGACAACAATGGACTATGATGAAAAAACAAAAAATCAATGTTAATGTAAGTTGAAATAATCTGGTTAGTGTTCACCCTCTTTTCATTTGACCTAGTAATCAATCGTTTATGTTGTCGATTTTTGTTGAAAATGGTCGCCGTTGTCGGTCCATTCCATTTAGAATGTATATCTGTGTAGACAGGTGTGTTTGTGCGTGTGTGTGAATGTGTATGAGATGTAAATGGTCTAGCCTATTTATGAGCCAGTGAATATGTATGTGTGCGTGCGCCGTGTGCGTGTTGCGTTGTGTGTGTGTGTATCTATTTTGATGCATGTGTGCTTACATTCTTAACAAACTTTTCAGATTTACCAGTTTTATCAAAATGGAACTAGAAAAGTAATATCAAATACGCAACTAGTTAATAGTAGTTATATAGAATAATTATATTACAAACAATTTAACGTTTAAATTTTTTTTTCTGAATAGTAATAAATAAGTCGTAATGCGTTACTGTTACTTACTATTCTGCTCTTCAGTTCTTTCGACTAAAGCATTCTCGAATTATATTTTAATTTCTTAATCTCTCCAATTCAGCATCTCTATCTTCTATTTTTTATTTTAACTCAGACTTTCTTTTAAGTAATTTCTTATTGTTATCTTCTAATTCTTTAATTTTATCTTTCAACTTTTTAATTTGTGTCATAATTTTAGAATCATCAATTTTAGCAGTGGTTTTTGTAAGCGATTTTTCGGAGACATTCTTTTCCTGCAATAAACTTCATAAAATAATAATCATATTAATCGATTTATTTAACTTTGGTTAAATAGTCTAAATTTATTTCATGCACGAGTTAAGAGGACTAGGCAGTAAAATTTTTTGCTTATTATTTATTGAAACTTTAATACTTGACTAAACTTCTTTTAAATACAACAATATTTTGTAAGTCTATATAAACGAAACACGATATTTTCTTTAGAGTATACTGAAGTTAAATATTTTATCAGTTATTAGAATTAAAATATGTACTTTTAATATTTTCGTTTCTCAAATATTAGGTTATTGTTAAAATATAGCTAAAATAACGACAAATAACGCACAAATATATGCATTTTGTTCGATAACTTAACAAGAAATAATCATTAAAAGTGTTAAAAAATGTTTGTGTTCTTTAATTATGACAATAAAAATAAACGATATTTTTCTCTTATCGGGCAAAATGCACAGATTTTTTTGAAGTTACTGGAGGACCTCATTCAAGAGAAGTATAACGCAACATCACTAGGCTGATGAGACCTTTAAAAACATCATATTAAGCTATTAGAAAATTTTTAGTAACCCTGATGGAAAATTATTTAACTTTTTTAAAACTCCCGTTTAAAAAGAAACTATCTCAGTTTGGATCAGATAACTGATATTTTAAAATATTTGCTGCTTTTTAGTCGCCATTTTCTTATAATTTATTTTTTCGTTACTAGCTAGAAAACAACGACACTTCAATCAACTGTATAGTGTCCATGTATTTTATTAAATTATTAGATTAAATTATTAAATCAATCAATTTAGTTTAATACAATAATTATCCCAAATATATAGCTATAAAAGCTAAATATAGGCATCTATACTGAGGTACTTCTCCTAATAAATGTAGGACTTACGTCTATGTGTGCAATGGCGTTTACGCCGGCTGTCAGTTTATCAATGCTCTGTGATTTCTCGAGCTTTCAGGAAATACAGGTTCATTGATAATTTCATCTACTATTGTCTGAAAATGTTGCTACACAAAGTTTAAATATAATAAAAACATTAATATTTTGTAATTATATTGATACTTTAAGGAGTTAGACCTAGACATAAATTTAAAAGAACTTTTTCTCTCAATGTTTCAAGATAATTTATTAAAGTTCATCGTGCACTTATAGGCACTTATTTGAAACATTTTCACTAATCTCTAATTGGTTTCTGAATCTTTAAATCTGCCTTTTTCGAAAGAAAGTTTTTAGACAAGTAAGCTAAGGTATCTCAAAAAGTTATGTACTAATCTATTTTTAATAGGGTGTCCTTCATTTCTGTATAAATAAGCTAGTTCTAAGTTGATGACTTTTATTTAAATGCATACTTTACATTTTGTAATCGAAAATGGGTAATTTTTTTGGTTGAAATTAAAATATTAACTTTAAGGTAAGCCTCTACTGAAATTTATTTAAAACTTTTTAAAGTATAGTTATTATAAAAATGTTAGTATTCATGATATTCTACGTGCATCAGATTATATTGAAGTATTCTAAAACTCTACATAGTGTGTTTGTTAAAAAAGTGAACATAATGTCCAATTTCTTTTTTCAAAAAATTATTTTTACAATTATAATTCTTTTTACTTAAAAATACATTTTTGATTATCAATTTTTTTCTCGCAAAATTCATTAAAATTCCTTTTAACAAACTTTATCTCTAACATAAGTTGTAACTTATGTATAAATAAATATTTACACACAATAACTTATTTACTGAATATTCTTTAAATGTAACTATTTTAAATAATAAAAATGTTCCAAACAAAATAATCTATATTTTTGCATAAAGAAAAAAGAAATTCTCAAAGTTTTACTTTTTTGTGTCTCCGAAGTAGGTATAACCCCTTACTCACAAACTTTAATTTATATTACGCAGTACCTTCATTTTCTTATTCTTATCAGACTCAAGCAGTAATTCATTATCAGACTGTAAATATTATAAATTTAGAGATTAACTCATTTTTCAACCATTCTATCTAACATAATTTTTTATTAGATTTATCAATTCCATATTCATACATTCCACTAACGAACACATATTATATATGAACACATGAAAACAAATATCTCGTCGAATAATTTTTACTTTCTCCAAGTATAATACACATGATTTCAAAGTATAAAGGTCCGAGGTGCGGACCCGAGGCTTCGTATATGATCGTATACATACTCATACGTGCCATCGTGGCGCTACCGCGCCCGTTGATTCATAGGTAAATATACAAAAATTATAAATGTATAATATCTTGGTCAAGGGGAGGTGAAAGGGTACTTTTCAAACCATTTTCTGAAATACTAATCATAACTGAGTCTCTTGAAAATTTAACCAGATAATAGGGTAAATGTGCCAACTACTGCGGTGTGGTTTCCTATTACTGCGCTACTTCACTTTGTCCATTATATTTCTCTTTCCCTGGTAGAAAATTAATCTAGAACTATGTAGATCTATCTAGTTTGCCAAGGAAATAATCGAGGGCCTCGATAAAACTAGATAATTTTCTACCAGGGTTATTAGTAAAATAATAGTACACATTTGCCTACATTTCTACTTAAAAGTGCATTATATTTTGTTTATATTTAAAGATTATATATCTGTTAAAATAAAATGCAATATAAGAAAACAATTAAATTTTGAAAGACACACATTTCGCGTACTGCAATCAGTGTTGAGAATTCGTCATATACTCAGGATTAAACACGGCATTATTTTAATCATTCTGTTGGGCCCTCAAGCGGTTAAATATTTTCCATGTTCATAAGCATTTCGTATTGCCACCCTTTCACATCACCTTGATATAATTTTGACACAGTATCGTGAGATATTTGTTTTGAATAATATAAACATAGTAAGTATTAAAGTATGATTTTTCGATTCAAACTCGTGCTTTATTTCATAATACCTTTTTATTAGTACAGTTTGGCAGCACCTCGCAGTCTTTTGGTTTTGCATTATCATCTGTGATCTTAGCAATAAAAACAATAATTATGTAAAATGTATGAAAATATTTATTTTATTATCGGCTTAACTGTAAATGCCACACTGCTTTGACCTGAAAAGCGGGACGAAAGCGACGTATTATTTTCTCTAATACTTTATTCTCACATTTGCAAGTCGAGTTCAGTTTCTGTGGCTTTCTCTTTTTTTCAATTTTGAACTATTTATTTCTCTTTCCGTGGGTCCCACTTTTCAAATCAATAAAGTGGCATAGTTAAGAAGGAAATAAAGTTCTTTATGCAACACGGGAATAAAGTCGACTTTATTTTCTTGTTGCATAATGTTCTACTATTTTTAAAAATTAGTGAGCAAGCCAGTCTTAAATCCTTTATAATAATTTATACAGAGTTTCGTTTACAATTTTTGTAAATTTCCGCAAAAGGCTTTTTTTCAAATGCTCACCATTTATACAACGTTTTATTCAAAATGTATGCAAAATTGTACGATGTTTCTCTAGATAATCTATTTCGTGAAAACTTTAAGTAAGTTTTTAGGAAAATTTGATTTTAGCCACCATATTTAGGTTCCAAAAATAAAAGGAAAAAATAAATATATAATATAATTATAGTTCAGTGGCTCCGAGGCATAACTACTCAAGTCCATTTTTATGAAAATTGAGTTTTTCATGGAATTCGTACGTTCTATTGACCCTCTTTCACGAAATACTTGCAGGAAGTAATAAAACATAATCAACTGTCGATACCTGCTATGTGCATAATGACTTAAGTTCATTTTCTTGGTTTTGTTCACGGCATAACAATTTAAGTCCACTTTTTACGGATTGTTCGAGGCATAAAGACTTAAGTCCACTTTTTTGCGGCTTGTTCGCGGTATAACAACGTAAGTCACATTATCAAAATTAAGCCTGATATCTTTTTATGACATAAGCCTGATATCTTTTTATATTTATATATGGAAAATCAAAATTTATTATGTTCTTAAATAGTTAATTAAGTAAACGCCATAAGGAGGCTCTATTAGGTACGAACAAACTATTATAAAATAATTTGAAACCGCAGTTTCAGCATCATAACAATGATGATTTTACGTAAATCGTTGCACCAATACTAAAAATTTTTTAAAGTTATAATTTAAACTATGATATAATAATTGTGTGACTTCAGAGTTATTGTTAGAAATTACCTCAAAGAAGATATAACTTTTCTAACTGTAACGTACAAGATGTAACGCGCAAGATAAGTATTTTCTCTTAGTGCCCAACAATATACAGAGTGCCCCTAATTAGAACATATACATGTTGTCTGTAATTTGATAATAGGATATGTACCGTATTTCGGATGTATACAGGGTGATCCTAATCTATATATACATATATAAGGCTCAATGAGGAGGGGGGCCTCAATGACTAGAGCTCAATGAGGGGGGGCATGGGGTGGGGATTTAATGAGGGGGGGGGGGGGTAATTTCCGAAACGGCGGCGGCGGCGGCGTAACTTTTTTAATAATATAGAGAGATAGCATAATCACTTGAATTCATATGGCAAGCGTTCGAGGCATAACAACTTAATTGCATTGTTATACTATCTTGGAAAGAATAAAAAAAGAAATTGTTATATTCAAATGTATGATTATGTTCATATTTGATTGCCAACTAGTTACGCAGACTTTCAAGCTTTATATTAGGCACTGTAGTATTTTGCAAAGAATAAGAATGTGAATTTCTCGAAAACACGAAAAATGGACTTAAGTCGTTATGCCTCGAAGTCATAGAGTTACATTAATTGATAATAAAGTTATCTATAGTGTAATAATAGTGTAATATAATACATACCGTAGTTGTATAACCTTCAAATAGCCGTTAAAAATCATTTATTTAATAAAAATTTAGCTCATTTATGTTAGCTTATTATTGTCTGCTGAGGACAATGCTCACGGGTCTATAAGTTGAAAACCAAGAAGAGGAAAACTTTGTAACCTATATAGGTTGTTTAAATAAAAACACGGGGATTAAGGATATGTGATATACCTACCTGTTTTATACTTTTTTCTGTAATAAATATTTATTTCGAGGAAAACTAAACCATTCCATAGACTCCGTATTTACACTATAAATTTTTACAGTTTATACAATGAAACATAATAAAAATTTAAGGGTAGTCCACTGTTATAGGTATGAAAAATCAAATTTCTATTTATTTTATTTTTCGAAAATAAATAAATGTTAAATTGTTATGGAAAAGTTTCAGAAAGCACATCGAAATATTGAAGGTTCTACAGTCCTTCAACATAAGCTGATAAGCAAAGCTCTTTCGCTTTTAAAGAAATTGCTAGGCACTGCGAATCAAATAGCTCAAAATGAGATATTCGAAGATGCCAAAGACATACTCTAAGAACCTGTTACCGTTTATTAGTACTAAGTATCATAAATTATATTTTATTTGATAATAACGTGATGTAACGATGACAAGGGAGACATTTTTTTCGAAATATTTATTTATTACAGAGAAAATTATAAAAGTGGCGTAAATTGTTGATTCGCATGTCCAAGCAAAAGTGGCATACCTAGTACCAAGTGCCAAAAGCGCTGAACGGTATATTAACAGAAAGCAGCTTTAGCCTAAAAGTATCAGAGAAAAAATTTAAACGTAAGTATATATTTATGAAATATTTATGAAGGAACTCAAGAGCTCTACTATTGGCGCTTGCAGGCGCGCGAAAATACGAGTGTGACAAACTCTCATTTATTCAACAATAACAACAGCGTTCTACAGCGGGAGTTGAACATGCGAATTATTAGTGTGAAATTCTCATATTTAAGGAGGGTCAATTATTAGAATTAGGAGGGTCCATTAATTTTTTTGTTTTTCAATTAAATAGGCTAAAAAGGTTACTTTGTTAGGAATTCGGACCTATACCTGGGACTGTCTTGAATATCCTCTTTTATACAATATATATCGTTTAAGTTAGCTCATTTATTTTACTACTCGTAATTGTAGTACTAGTACCGCGTATACACTCGACGGAACAAACATTTGAACGAATTTGTTTGAATTTTGTTGAAATCCCCCAATAACGTTAGCGAAAGCAAGCGTTCGATCGAATGAAGTTGCCGTATAGAGAAACTTATTTTAATTAAAAATAGTATTAAAAGCTCAAATTTAATACAAAAAATATGTACTCATACATTTAATGATTGTAATAACGTTACAGAATCAAATATAAAGTACAACTGAAGACCTTAATGATTTTGTAGGTTAATTTCCATAATTATTTTACAATAGGGAACTTGCATGAAAATATCCATTAGGTTCGTCAGACAGAATATCGAAAAATAATCTACATATGACCGATTTCATCTCAAATCATGCAGGCCGACAGCACCTATCTCTCCGAATCAGCTCAAATTATAGTATATTATTCTACTCGGAAAATAAGCGTATACGTATTTTTTTATTTTTCGATAGCATCAAAATTGCATGTGTTATGCTTTTTTCAAAAATGACTCCTCAAATTTCGTTTCTCAAAAATCGAAAACTTTTTTCTTTTTAAATCGTTTTAATTCGTCTTTTTATGGATATTTGAAAATAATTCTGTACATATTCGATGCTGTTGGTGATACTCTTTCAATGTGCCAAGTTCAAAAATTTTTTTACAAAAAATCAAGGATGATATGGCATTTTTTATAAACAATGTAAAATGCTTTTTTCTCAAAAAAGCCATCTTTTTTTTTACTCAATTTTTTTTTATAGATAGCTAGTCTCAATACCTATATGGTCATATACATGACATTTGGAATATTTTTGTTTTTTAAGAGATATAAACGAAATAAGAAAAAAATTTGATGTACCCCTAAGTATAATGATTATACGAATATAGCAGAGCAAGAATCTGTGCATTAGGCGAATACGTGTACGATTATTTATATATGTGTGTGTACACCATAGAGGAGTATAACCCATGGTACTAGAATTCTCCGCAAGGTGGCTAAAACTCATCTTTTGCTGTCACGTAGATAATGTTAGTTATTTTAGCTTATTTAAGGAACCCAGTCTAGTTATCTTAATATATATAGTATTACTTATACATACTAAGATTTCTCTTGAATTATGGCTGAAATTTATTCAACAAAGCGGCGCAAGTTTCCAAACTTTTTTGGATAACACAAAAAAAACGTATATGATGCCACTGTTAAATTTAGAAAATTGGAGAATTTAGCAGAACTTCTTCGACAAAGTTTTCCTAACAAAGCAGTGCAGAGTTCGGATTATGTATGCTTCAATTGTTATGAACGCGTTAAAAATATTGAACCAAAGGAAATAATTGACGCGATTCATTCAGACAATTATACTGACTTGGACAGTGATACTGAAGACCATGATTTTCGAGCTAGCACCCCAGAGCGGATTGAGCATTTAAACGAAACCTTAATTTCAAGTTATTTTGGTAATGTTTCGCCACTTAAAAGGAAGAGAGGTATTGACGATTCATCTGTACAAAGATACATTGTTAGAAAAAAATCAGAACTAGTATCTTCATTCTCATCTGCAACTAGCTCAAAATTGTCAGAAGCATACAATGTTTGCATTGATGAATCACATGATGATTTGACTCAATGCTTCTGCAATGAATGGCTCAATAACTTGCGAGTAGCGCTTGAAAATTGTGACAGTATCAATGAGAAAATTAGATTTTTAACGTTGCTTCCTTCGTCATTAACAAAATCTAGTATTTTATCAGCATTTCCCGAAGTAACTGTTTATATGATTGGCAAAGCAAGAATGCTTGTAACAACTAAGGGAATATATTCTGATCCTGACGCGTATACTGGTCATCCATTGGACGAAAAGTCTACAAAAATTGCCATGGAATATTTTCTAATCGATGACTTTAACTGTACACGTCAAAGCCCTAATAAATGTGATGTTGTGACTGTTCAACAAAAAGGAAAAAAAGAAAAAAAATAAAACGTTATTTGACACGCAGTTTAAAAGAGGCGTATAAACTATTCAAACAAGAAAACTCAGACATAAAAATCGGTATAACAAAGTTTTATACATTAAAACCAAAGTTTGTTATGTTGAGCCCGTCGAAGGAAGTGTGTCTGTGCATTTACTGTGCAAATTTTGATTTATACGTTAATGGTCTAAATAATTTCCTAGTAGGCAAACATTCAGACCTCGATAGAGTTCGTTCTACACTTTTATCGGCAATTGTTTGCTCCAATTTGTTCGATAAGTGTCTTTTTCAAGAATGTACTTTATGCCCAGGTTCTGAAAATATCAACCTAAGTTTGTTTGGATTAGAGACAACTAATGAACATGAGCAGATTGTTTTTGCTATGTGGGAAAATGGCCATCTTGTGAAGAAAAGATTAACAATCTCCAATTTTTTTAGCGATCTTTCTTCTTTGTCAGTCAAAACAAGCGTTCATTAAAATATTAAAAATATACAAAGAAAAGTTATAAAAGAAGAGAAAGAAATAGCTGCAGCTAACTCAGGTCATCTAGTACTGCATGGTGATTTTGCTGAAAATGTGGCAGGGATTCACAGTAACCCTATTCAAGGTACTCACTGGGTTAATCAACAGGTCTCTATTTTCACAGCAGTTTGTTATCAAGGAAAACTAACAAAAACTTTTGCTGTCATCAATGATGATAGAAAACACGATTCTGCCCATGCCTTGTTAGCAGTGGAAAAAATAATTGAATCGATGAAAAATGATTCAACCGATTTAATAGATCAAATATCGATTATAACAGATGGAGCAGCAAGTCACTTTAAAAATCGATTTTAATTATATGAAATGAAAAATGCTTCCATCAATAAAAAATGGTTGTTTTCAGCTACAGGTCACGGGAAAGGTGCATGTGATGGTGTTGGCAGACTAGTCAAACACTATGCAACTAGACATAATCTTCAGAACAGTCATATTGAATCAATACAAGATGCCAATCTTTTTGTAACAAAAGTTCAATCTTATACTAATAACATTAAACTAATCTTACTACCAAAAGAAGATATTGAAGTTTTTAGACAAAATAAAATAAAAGAGTGGCTTAAGGCTCCTAAATATAACGGCATTCAGAAAACCCATGTATGGAAAGTAAATGTAGGTAAAAAGAAAAAATCTTATACAGGTCGAACTGCTCTTCATTCTTGAGCAAAATTGTTAAATAAAGAGAAACAGAAGAAGAAGAAAATCAACTCAAAGAATCGTGTTAGCAGGAAAGTTAGAAAAAGCAATAAAATGTGTAAAAATCATAAAAAAGGAAAAAATACATAGAATTTTTTCTTGCACGACAGTGCTATGGGGGAACATAAATTTTTTTTCTTATTTCGTTTATATCTCTTAAAAAACAAAAATATTCCAAATGTCATGTATATGACCATATAGGTATTGAGACTTTCTATCTATAAAAAAAAATTGAGTAAAAAAAAAGATGGCTTTTTTGAGAAAAAAGCATTTTACATTGTTTATAAAAAATGCCATATCATCCTTGATTTTTTGTAAAAAAATTTTTGAACTTGGCACATTGAAAGAGTATCACTAACAGCATCGAATATGTACAGAATTATTTTCAAATATCCATAAAAAGACGAATTAGAACGATTTAAAAAGAAAAAAGTTTTCGATTTTTGAGAAACGAAATTTGAGGAGTCATTTTTGAAAAAAGCATAACACATGCAATTTTGATGTTATCGAAAAATAAAAAAATACGTATACGCTTATTTTCCGAGTAGAATAATATACTATAATTTTACCTGATTCGGAGAGATAGGTGCTGTCGGCCCGCATGATTTGAGATGAAATCGGTCATATACGTATTTTTTCTTTTTTCAATTAAATGATTATTAACAAAGATACAGCACGTTGAAATGTCGCGTGACGTCTCAAACTCCCACTATATAGATATAATATAAGGGCATTTTGTGACGTCACGCGACATTTCAACCTGCTGTATCTTTGGTAATAATCATTTAATTGAAAAAGAAACAATACGTATCTATTATTTTTCGATATTTTATTCGACGGACCTAATGGATTTTTTCATGAAAATCACCTATCGTGGAAATTTTAAAAATAGTTTGTGATGATTGCATTATATTTAAAACAACACTTTTATTAAAGATATGAGTTCAGGAATTGATAAACGTTCTCTTTTAACCCCCAAACTAAATATATATTCAGATTTTAAAACTGAGTCGCTCACTTAAAATTAAGGGGCGCGGTAGCGCCCGCTTGCACGTATAAGTACCCACGGTACGATACGAAGCCGAAGGGCGCACCGTCGCCTTTTATACGTCTATAAAGGGACGCGGTGCGCCTGCTTGCACGTATAAGTACCCACGGTACGATACGAAGCCGAAGGGCGCACCGTCGCGTTTTATACGTCTAATTGTGCCTTTTTAACCTCTTCAAAATCTTTAAATATCAATATCTAAACACTGATTGACTTATGTGAAGTCTATTGACACTCATTTAAGAGATAATAATTTAGTCTATCACGTAATAAAAGTTTCTGTTAAAAAAGATTCATCTAATTAAAAATATAAAGCATAATATATTTGCTCAAATTTTTTCTTTTCATTTTGTTCTCCGCATTTCCGTTTTCTCTAATCATATGTATATTTGTATATATATACGTGACTTCCGTTTTCTCTACTCATAAGTATAATACACATATACACACATACAGACCATATATATATATATAGTGCCTGCAGACAGTGCAGACGACAACCACAAAATCTAAGCTATTATTTAAATCAAATGTTGAAGGATAAAGGATGCGTTTGTGTCATTTGTATTATTAAAATAAAACGGGTTGTTTTTACGTGATTTGTTTTTATTACGTGATGAAATCTCTGTACGACGATTTTGAAAAATATCGTACGTCCGAAAAAGTGGCAAGACGGTCGTCTGCAATAAAATTATTGCAATCCCAAGTGTAGTTGAAAAAAGTTGCTGTTTTACATGGTAAGAGAGATAAAGAAAAAGACTAACAATGAATTCTGTCGAAAGAGATGAAGAACGCACAACATTCAGGAGCATTGGACAAGGTGTTACCATCGCTCCATTGCCTTTCTGTCGGAGGCTACACCAGAAGTTGTACCGAGACCACTTCTTTGACAGAATCTAAATCATCAAGGATACACAACGTCTTCTGTTGCAGCAAAAATCGTGGCAAAGTATGGATTTAAAGAGGGTCAGGAACTTGGAAAGAAATGGCAGGGAATGTCTAGCATTGTAAGTAAAGAAAACTAATAAAAGAAGAGGTAGAATAGTATAGTACACAAAAAGGAACAATTAAGGACGTCTTCTCTGCCTTTGAGTAAGTTGCCCCCTTGAAACTCGCAAGGAATAAACAAGATGAAACGAGCATTATTGAAATCATGAAGTCATCAAGTAAAGTTGTTTTGCTCAGAAATATGGTTGGAATTTCTTTGGTGCCACGCTTATAGGTAAAGTCATTGTTAAAATGCATATACAGCAATTAGCTGTGATAATTGCATTCAACGAATAATTATTAGATAAAACAATAAAGAAATTAGTTTTTTTGTAGGTATATTGACAACGCTGTTGCAACGCCGTTACCCTAAGCGGGTCCTGGGCGTAGTCGTCCAGAGCGGACGGGTGGGTGCCTATCACCACTACACAGCGCGTCCTCAGGTTGCGGATAGAGGAACGACCCCTGAGAAAGAGGTTAGCTGCGAATAAAGCGAATAAGTAGTCGCGGACAGCCGATAGGCCCAGGCGTGGGTGTGATGAGCCCGCACTGGCGAACGCATTCATCTAGAAACACTACGCAAGCACCGCAACAACTACAAACACTATACAAAATCTCCTATCTTACTTTCTTCTTTTACCTTACTCTGTAATCTATCTCTTTTACCACACATTTCAAACAAAAAATGGGCCAAAAATCCTGCTGTCGTGGAGGATGCGGGAGCGATGACAACTGCCCTGAGAGGGGATGTGTAGAATGATTCGCCACCTGGTCTTACAAGGCAACGAAGCCAGCGAAGGCGCGCTGCCTTGCAGGGGGCGTTAGGATATGAGAATGAAACCGAGTGTGTCTGACGACGAGTTGACTATGTCCTCGCCAAAGTCAGAAAGCTCTCATACTTAGTTCTAGGGAGGTATGAGGGTTATCGCCCCTAGACGGATGGACTCACCTGCGATCGGAACAGGATCCAAAACGCGTGGGTTTAACTTACTATCATGGCTCAAAGAAAACAAAACCAAACCAAAACGAAAAGAAACTTAAGGGTGGGAACCTGGAATGTACGCAGTCTACACAGAGCAGGCGCGTTCCGGGAAATCATAAATGAAACTGTGAGGTACAATTTAGATTTGGTAGCAATACAAGAAACCCGATGGAAAGATAACGCGATGCTAGGATCCGGTAACTTCACCTTTTTATATGGGGGCGCGAGCGGGCATTCTCTAGGCACCGGATTTCTTGTTAACAAAAGCATCATACATTCCGTTAAAAGTTGCAATTTCGTGAATGACCGACTCTCGTATATCATCATCGAAGGAGCGTGGTATAATTACGTGGTTATTAACGTCCACTGTCCCACGGAGGACAAAGAGGAAGAAGTAAAAAATCTTTATTATGAAACTTTAGAGCAATTAATCGACCAATTCGCGTCTTACGACACCAAAATAGTAGTGGGGGATTTTAATGTTAAAATAGGGAGAGAGGAAATGTTTAGGCCCACCATAGGCAAAGAAAGTCTGCACGAAACCAGCAATGATAACGGTATTATGGTCATAAATTTCGCAGCCGCAAAAGATCTTATAGTCAAGACCACGTGCTTCAAGCACAAGGATATACACAAGGCAACGTGGACATCGCCGGATGGGGCCACGCACAATCAAATCGATCATTTTCTTATTGATAAGAGGCGCCACACGAATGTACTCGACGTAAGGACCTATAGGGGGGCGGATTGCGACTCAGATCATTATCTAGTAGTGGCCAAATTAAGAGCCAGATTAGTAGCCGGTCAAAATAGTAAGCGAGCGAACAAAGTAGAAACCTTTGATATTGGAAAACTACGAAGCGGGATAGAGCGAATCAAGTACCAAGTAGAAGTTAGCAACCGATCCGAACAGGTTGTGGGGGGCTATCGAAAAAACTATAAAAGGGGCTGCGAACAAAGTACTGGGTAAGAAAAAAAGGCCGAAGAGCAAACCATGGTTTGACGAAGAGTGCGAACTCTGGTTTGAAAGGCGCAAGAAGGCTAAATTAGATAGTGTACACAATGAAAGCGGTAGGGCCGTAGAAGAATACCATGAAATAAGAAAGCAAGTACGTGTGATTTACAGATACAAGAAGCGCGAGTATCAGAAAAATGAAATTAGAAAAATAGAAACTAATAGTAGGCAAAATAACCCGCGCGAGATGTACAAAGGAATAATAGCTATTAGGAAGGGTTTATCGTTTATCGGGAAGAGTAGATCGCAGTTAATGAAAGATAAGGACGGGAACCTCGTGACAAGCGAAAATGAACTATTGAAATTATGGAAAGATTATTTCGATAAGTTATTAAACGTGCATGAAAACTCCGAGGAAATGGGAGACGAAATCCACACTGCTGAACTCCATATGGACGAAACGACCTACAAAGAAGTAGAGGCCGCGATCAAAAAGCTAAAGAACAATAAGGCCGCAGGAAACGATTCTATACCAGCTGAACTACTTAAATATGGACGCACCGCGCTTACATCTAAAAATTTTTATCTAGTGCTATTTGGAGAAATGAAACAATATCAGAAAATTGGAAAGAATCCATCATCATACCGATCTTTAAAACGGGAGATAAAACAGACTGCAATAACTACCGGGGAATCTCACTTTTAGCTACCTGCAACAAAGTTCTGTCAAACGTAATACAGGCCAGACTCACACCATTCGCGGAAGATATAATAGGAGATTATCAGTGTGGATTCTGGCGCAACAGGTCAACGAGCGATCAAATGTTTACCATAAGACAATTATTAGAGAAAAAGTGGGAATATTGCGAAACTATACACCAGCTATTTGTGGACTTTAAGAAAGCGTACGACTCTGTCAAACGAAGCAAAATGTATGAAATCCTAGTGCTCCTTGGCGTACCAAAAAAACTCGTAAAATTAATTCAAATATGTCTGAACGGAAGCACTGGAAAGGTCCGAGTAGGCGGTAATGTATCCGAATCGTTCATGATACGCGACGGTTTGAAGCAAGGTGACGGACTTTCAACGGTACTCTTTAACCTGACGCTAGAGCATGTTCTTAGAAAGATGCAGGCTAGCGAGATAGGCGCAACACTCAACGGAACAACGCAAATTTTAGGCTATGCGGATGACTTGGATATAGTGGGAGATAATGGTGAAACGGTGGCGAGAAATGCGGAAATCCTTATAAATGCGGCTAAAAACACGGGGTTAGAAGTGAGCGAATCGAAAACGAAATATATGATCATGGAGAAACTGGGCATTCGCGAAGCAGAGGGGGATCTCAGAGTCGGAAATTTCACTTTTGAAAAGGTTAGCGAATTCAGATATTTAGGTACAACTATAAATGATCGAAACGAAATTAAAGCCGAGATTAATAAGAGACTTCATTCGGGTAATGCCTGCTTCTACGCTGTGAACAGATTACTTAAGTCAAAGCTACTGTCGAAAAATGTAAAAATAAGGATATATAGGACTATAATAATGCCGGTAATCTTGTATGGGTGCGAACCCTGGGCGCTCACTAAAGCGGAAGAAAATCGTTTTAGGGTATTTGAAAATAAGGTTCTGCGGAAAATATACGGGCCAAAGAAAGATGAGGAAACTGGGGAGTGGAGGAAACTGCACAATGACGAGCTACATAATTTGTACGCGTCACCAAATATTAACAGAATAATAAAATCACGGAGACTAAGATGGGCAGGGCACGTGGCAAGAATGGGCGATGATCGTACAGCAGCGCGCATAATGAAAGGAAAACCGAAAGCAACGCGACCTCTTGGTAGACCTAGACGCAGATGGGAGGATAACATAAAATCAGACGTAACTGAAATTGGGCGGGAAGGCGCGAAATGGATGGGGTTGGCACAAAATAGGGAAACGTGGAAGGCTTGCGTAGATGAGGTGATAAACTTTCGAGTTCAAAATGTCATTTAAAAAAAAAAAAAAAAAATATTGACAACGATTTTTTGGTTGTTCAATAAATTTGTTACACTTGTGGTGTGCTACTTCTTAGTAACAAGTATTTATGTGCTCGTGCGTAATCATCATCGGGGATATACAATCATGGGGATGCAGTAATTGAATATCTACTCTGATGTTGTCATGATGTAAATATAATACAAATCAAGTTCTCCAATCAAGTTGATGCGTCGCAGAAGCATCTGTTAAATATTTAATACTCCAATAGATGTACTGTTTTTTAACCCAAATTTTTGTTATTGACAAGGGTCTTTGAGAATCTTTATACTCGTGTAAGTGCTTCTTGTGTTTAAAGGATTATTTGAAAGTAACATATAATATACTCATGTTCTATCCAGATATAAAGTCAACGCTGGCTCAGAAGGGTCATTTTAATGAAATTACAAAACTATAATTAATCAAATGTTTGCAAGCTCAGGTTTATAATTACATTAAAAAGACTCTTTTCACCCAGCGTTGACTTGATATCTGAATAAAACATGAGAATATTATAAGGTTCTATCGAAGAAATTTTTTTTAAATTTATTTTATTTTAATTTTTATAATCAAATAGGGCTACATAATGGTTTAGGTAAAATTGCAAAAGATTACTTCAAGTAGTTTAAAAGAAAATGGAGTCAATGAAACTATCAAATTACCCATACACAAATATTTATTTATTTGAAAGTAACACATAATATACTCATGTTTTATCTAGATCTAAAGTCAACGCTGTCCCAGAAGGGTCATTTTAATGAAATTATAAAACTATAATTAATTAAATGTTTGTAAGCTCAGGTTTTTATTACATTAAAAAGACTATTTTCACCGAGCGTTGACTTGATATCTGAATAAAACATGAGAATACTATAAGGTTTTTTCGAAGGAATTTTATTTAAATTTATTTTAAGTGAATTTTCATAATCAAATAGGGCTACGTAATGGTTTAGGTAAAATTGCAAAAGATTAAAAGTAGTTTAAAAGAAAATGGAGTCAATGAAACTTTCAAGTTACCCATACACAAACATTTATTTATTTGAAAGTAACACATAACTTTCTAAAAAATAAAATCTTGGCAAGTAAAGTTTCGTTATTATGCACAATATAAATTAAAATAAATACGCTACAATTAAAATAGTAAACAGAAACTAATATTCTATTTTTAAAATATTTCTATTTTTTCGAGAATAGTAAGAATAAATTTCCGTCTCTGAAAAAGTTGTGAAATCTATAAAAAATACCTTTCTAAAAAGTAAAATATTGGCAAGTATACGTTTCATTATTACCCACAATATAAATTAGAAGAAATATATTATTACCAAAATAAGACGTTCAACTATGAATTTTATTCATAAACTCAAATTAAAATTGTAAAATTAAACTAATATTATATTTAAAAAATAATATAGTTCAAAATATTTCCATTTTTTACTAATTCTTATAATATCAAATGAACGCTAAAGAAATTAATGAATTCGATTAATATATTAGCAAGTATTGTATTTTTATTTGTATATCAATTTCCTTCTTTTATTAATTAGTATGAAGTATACAAACTATTTAAAAAATATTATAGTTTAAAATATTTCTATTTTTTACTAATTCAGATAATCTGAAATAATCGCTAAAGAAATTAATTAAATCGATTAATAAATTGGCAAGTATTATATTTTTATTTGTAAATCAATGCCATTTTTTTATGAATTAGTATGATGTATAAAAATTAATAATACCTTTCAAATTTAATATTGTAAGACATTAAATTTGACGTAAATACATGTTGATAAGAAATAGGTCGAAAAGTCGAACCTCAAACACTGATCTATAATACTCTCGCTAAATTACACTCGCGTTATATGTAGTGCTCATATGGCAATTCATGTCTATTATAGGTAAGGTAACTGATATTTTTTGATAACAAGCCAAAAAAAAATATTACGGACAAACAGCTATACGGACATAGTTATATGTCGAAATTAAAGAGACCGTCAATGCACTATATTTTATATTGAACTACAGTTAAACCTGGAACATTGCTCGAGTTTGGGAAAAATAACCTCGAACAGTGCCCGAGTTACCTAAGGTTCGTAGCAATTAACGACGGCAGCTAGTCAGAGCCCTAGATAAGGTATAAACTGTTTGTCCGAAATATTATATTGGCTTGTTTTCAAAAAGTATCAGTTAGCTTACCTATAATAGACATGAATTGCCATATAAGCACTACATATAACGCGAGTGTAATGTAGCGAGAGTATTATAGATCAGTGTTTGAGGTTCGACTTTTTGACCTATTTCTTATCAACATGTATTTATGTCAAATTTAATGTCTTACAATATTAAATTTGAAAGGTATTATTAATTTTTATACTTCATACTAATTCATAAAAAAATGGCATTGATTTACATATAAAAATATAATACTTGCCAATTTATTAATCGATTTAATTAATTTCTTTAGCGTTCATTTGATATTATAAGAATTAGTAAAAAATGGAAATAGTTTGAACTATATTATTTTTTAAATATAATATTAGTTTAATTTTACTATTTTAATTTGAGTTTATGAATAAAATTCATAATTGAACGTCTTATTTTGGTAATAATATATTTCTTTTAATTTATATTGTGGGTAATAATGAAACTTATACTTGCCAAGATTTTACTTTTTAGAAAGGTATTTTTTATAGATAGTACATTACGATACATGTGTCCTAAGTAGTTCTTTACAGCACGACATAAGGACGGTGCAATAATGGACTACTTAAGTCACGAAGAGGTGTGACTTAAGAGGAGTCCGTATCTACTGTCCTTGTTTAATCACGTTTTTGCTATTTATTCAAATTGTAGTTTGTTAATTGAAAAACTAAAAGTTGGCCTCAATTGGTATTAAAGTGAGGAATATTTTGAGATCTTAAAAAGTATCTAACATTATTTTCTTTTCGAGAAAGCTTCAGAACGGAAAAGCTAACCTCAATTTTCGCGTTCCGAAGTTTTCTCGAAAAGGAAATAATGTTAGATACTTTTTAAGGTCTCAAAATATTCCTTATTTTGATACCAATTGGGGCCAACTTTTAGGTTTTCAATTAACAAACTACAATTTGAATAAATAGCAAAAACGTGATTAGACAAGGACAGTAGATATGGACTCCTCTTAAGTGCGGATTTAGGCCAAACAGTGCTATAAAGATATAAAACTTCTATGTTAAAGAATTAAATACGAGAGAGTGGGGTCATTGTAGTCATTCATGAAATATCAAGTGCATAGGTTACAAAGAATTGAAAAAACTTTTTTATTATAGATAATAAAAGGTTAATAGATGCAATGTTTACAAATTATTGTAAATTTCAAATAACGTTAAATTGCAACCATCAGAAATATAGATTTAAGGGGCATAAATAATAACATATTACCTAAATATTGCGAAAAAATTATTTTTCTTTTTATGATGTATTATTCATTTATTTAAAAATAAAATTTTAGGTACCGATTAAGGTATATAAAAATATATAGGCTTTAATTATCATTTTTTAATATCAGCATCTTTTAAATCTCGCGCCCTTTTGAATCGGTCGCTGCGCTGTGTCGTGTCCAGCACTATACTGAAGTACTGACAATCCGCTGGTCAATCTCTGACAGTCAGTTTGAGTGCTTACTTTTATAAACATAACATTTTAACTTGATAGTGCAGAATAGTTATTATAAAAGTGAATTATAAAAAACAATTTTTTTAACCAGATGAGTATTTTTGTTTTAAAAGTAATCTAAATATTGAAAAGAATATATTACTTTGTTTTATACTTATTTATTTTCAGAAAATTCAGCATGCAAGAAACAAACAATTAAGTAAACAATATAATTTTATTGAAATTATTCTAAATATGAAGGCTTTACATCAAAAAAGTTACTAGCCTATTAAGTGGTTAGTCTTATTATGCAAGCAAATTATTTATACTTTAAATCATATATTTTTTTGTATTTATACTTATGTAATATTATTTTTTACAGGAAACAATAAAATGAGAATGATTATTTTATAGCAATAAGTTTTCTTTAAATGACTTTCACAACCTCACTCTTATCTATGCAGATCATTATTAATATTTTTAAAATACCATTCTACATTATATCGACGCTCCGTACGAAGACTAGCACAACTTAGAATTCTCAAAAAACAACAGTTTTAATCAAAATCCTCCTACGAAACTAGGAGTTTTCAGGTTCTCAGACAAAAACTATCACCTTTTCAAGGGTTCTGAGAAAATATTAGTATTTATTAGAGGATCTAAAAAGTGCTAGTTTTATAAGAGGTCTTGGAAAAGAACTAGCTGTTTTTGAGAATTCTGAGCTGTGCTAGTCTTCGTACCGAGCGTCGATATGTACTATAATTATTATAGCAGGTATACAAACCATAGATTTATTATTGCTTTCTGAGGAGGCTATAGCATCAGCTAAATTCTTTGCCTTTTTTGCCAGTTTAGCTGCCAGTATTGTTTCCAATTGTGGATTCTACAATTACATATAGTACATAATAACCATTGATATTTGTACATTTATATACAAAATATTTTCAATATATTATGAAATTTGTATATGCTGTTCATAACTTAATGCGTAATGCTAATAGGGGAAGACAGAGCTAATTTATACACTTCATACTTTTAAAATTCTAACTAGTAAGACTGTAATAACTTTTTCATTGTTTGGTAAAAACTGATAATCTTGCAAATAGTGCATAATATTTATCAAATTTATATCATAATAATTAAATCTGCTAAAAAGTTTCTACTCGTATTATTTATTATCTAATTAATACATTTGATTTCAGTAACAGTTTATGAATTACCTTCCTAATATAAATTAACAATAATATAATTGTACAAGAGTTTACTTTTGCATTACATATGTGTACTGAAAAGTGCGAAAAATAATGAAAAAATATTCTAGACTTCATTTGCTAAAGGGTATTCACCAGTTGACAGTAAGGTTAGAAATTATTAAATGCCATTATTAAATGGCAATATTTATAATGAAAACCCTTCACTTTATACTGTAAAGTATTAATATATAAGTGAAGAATATGAAATTTATGAAAAAGCACCAAAAACTGAAGTACGGCATTAACTTTTGCATATGTTGTACCACGATATAGATATATTAATTAACTTTGATCTTCCTAATATAAATTAACAATAATATAATTGTACAAGAGTTTACTTTTGCATTACATATGTGTACTGAAAAGTGCGAAAAATAATGAAAAAATATTCTAGACTTCATTTGCTAAAGGGTATTCACCAGTTGACAGTAAGGTTAGAAATTATTAAATGCCATTATTAAATGGCAATATTTATAATGAAAACCCTTCACTTTATAATGTAAAGTATTAATATATAAGTGAAGAATATGAAATTTATGAAAAGGCACCAAAAACTGAAGTACGGCATTAACTTTTGCATATGTTGTACCACGATATAGATATATTAATAATATTGGAGCACAATTTTAGATAGATATATCTTTAGAAAAAGTACCGCTTGGTATGCTCAGCTTTTTGTGTATTACTTCTATGCTTATTATACATTATTACTAGTTTTTCAAAATGATGTAAAGAAAACCTAGTTTACAATAAATAAAAATGTTTATTTTGTGAGAGCTCAAGATAATAGGACTCCCATGTTAAAAGCTGAAACTTTGAAGCTAAATTTCTCGATTTTAGATACCGCAAAGGGGTCGAAATTTCAACCACGTATAAAACACATCCAAATTTACATACGATAAAAGTTTCAAGATATTTTAAAGTGTTATAACCCAAATGTCGGTATAGTGGAGATTGGCTGCGTCAGTGGCGCGACGGGCGCGTCGAACGCGAGAGACGAAGAGCTCGGGGAGCGCGGGACGAGAGGAGGCAGAGAGATCGGGGACGTGAGTCCGTCTAGACGCATCTTCGTGCGAGTCTAAAATCGGTGGTTATTATAGAACCAAATCTGAGAGCCATACGGGCGTGAAGCTTCTATCTTATGTACAGACGCAAGTGAGGCGTCGATTAAGTTTACTTAATTTATATTATACCATTGTATTTAATTATCTTATTTTTAATCTAAATAAACGTTTGTGTCCTAAATCCTGTTGTTTGTGTTATTCTGAAATATAACAAATCAGAAGTGGGATAATCAAAGTAAAACCCAGACCAACTAGTGCGCGAGAACAAAAAAAAAAATTTTTGTACGAACTCGTGAAAACATTTATCTGCCTAAGCGAAGAATGGTAGAAAAAGTGAACTGTAAATAGTGTAAATATACAATAGTTAATAAGAATTTTATTTTTTAAGAGACAAAATTGGAATCGCGAAAGCCTGAAAAAGCCACAAAAACACGACGTTGCCGGTTTCCCAGAAGGAACGTGCGAGTATAATCCGGATCGGCAGACGTAATGACAAAGACTCTTGTTTACATGCAACTTTTGTTTCAAAACGAGATTGTATTGATCGGAAAAAAAACTGTCACGCGAAAGATGATCAAATAGATTCATGGGAATCTCAGAAGAAGAAGCGGCGAACACGTTGTTAAATTTGAAGTCGGTTTCTTCGAATTCTCAACAAAGAAACATGGCGGACGACTCGTTGGGAGGAGGAAGGAAGCAACAGTCACCCGAAATGACACAATTATTACACGCCATGACCAATCTAATGAAGCAAAACACCGAACTCATGAAAACTGTGAGTAATACGTAAAAGGAAAGTCAAAATCAGAAACAGAACTTTTACAATGTCTTGCCTGACCTTTCGCACAACAAAATTTCAAAATATGGTTGAAACAAATCGAGTCGAAAAAAGTACTGCACCACTGGACAGATTCGATTGCATTTGAGACAGCGCGAAGTAATCTCACCAAAGCTGCAAGGAACTGGTACATTGCTAACCTTGATGACATCACGGACTGGCAAAGTTTCCGGAAGGCTTTTTCTAGCACCTTTCTAATCGAGAGAACATTAACCGAAAAATTCAAAGAAATGAAGAAGAGATACCAATTACCGAGTGAGGATACTCGAGAATATTTTTTCGATAAAGTAAGATTGTGCAAAGCCTTAAACTTTGGAATAAATGAAATTACGCAACAAGTTGCTATTGGACTGTGGTCGAAAGAGGCAAGTACCGCAATTTTGAGTAAATCGCACTTCGACCTGGACGATATGCTACGCAATATTCTCGAGATGGAAGCATTCGAAGCGGCTCGTAAACAGAGGATCAATGCAGCTCGTGATTCGACAAGATCAGTAGCAGACGGCGGCGCTCGACGCAGAGAGGCGGCGGAGACGAAGACGCCGCAGCGTGCGAGCGAATATCGCGAGAACAGCGGTTCAGGTATCAAAAGAAACAACAGCGTGACAGCGACGCGAGACTGTTATCGATGTAAAAATACCGGCCATATGGCTAAAGATTGTCCTGTCAAACGCGACCATATTAAGTGCTATAATTGCAACGAATTCGGGCACATCTCAAAAAATTGTTCGAAACCAAAAAAACCGTTTAAATCAGAGATGAGATTTCTTGAACCGAATGAGTCAATTGTTACATCAAAATATCATAAACTTGTAAAAATCGGCGGGATTGATCATTTTGAAGCCTTAATTGATGCAGGAAGCTCCGACTGCACGATCAAAGCATCGTTCTCGAAAACGGTTTCAATTTTATTCGCAGTCCCAGTATGCTCGTCGGGTTTGGAAAAAAGGGCCGTGAAATAGCATCTAGCGGAATTATAGTAGAAAGTTTAGCAGTCGGCGGATGTTCAGTGGAAAATGTCAGATTCCGGGTAGTACCCGACGATGTGCAGCCATATAACGTAATAATCGGACGAAACTTTACGGAATTACCGAATGTGTCGTATTTCAAAGTCGACAATAAACTGGAGTTTCGCGAAAGAAATGATTTTATATTTGCGATAAAACTAGAATGAGAAGAAAATAATGCGCTGCAATCTACAGTAAAAAGCGTAGATCCGATTCAATTACCTCGCGCATCGGTAAAATTTTTAAATATCGAAGTAAAGTGGGCGAAGCGATTAAAAATACCGTATTGTCGATTATAAGCGAATTACCAGCGATCGAACCAAGATTGGCACCTATTGTCGAAAGCGACCTAAATGTAGGGCCTACCATTAATGAAGACCAGAGACGCGAACTCTTATATCTTCTTAATGATTATCGTCAATACTCAGCGATGAAAGAATCCGAGATAGGTTGTACGCCATTAATCGAAATGAACATAGAAAAAAACCGGGCTCATTACCAGTACAATGTAAACCATATAGAGCGAATGCGGCGCAGTGAGAGACCATGCGCAAAATAATAAGCGAATGGAAAAGTGTCGGAATCGTGACCGAAACAAAATCTGAATATGCGAGCCCATGTTAGTTGGTCGATAAGGGAGACGGTAAACCTAGGTTAGTGGTTGATTATCGTCGCTTAAACCGAAATACAATTCGTATGAATTTTCCGATGCCGATCATCGACGAAGGAATGGAATTTCTGTACGGACAAGTGATTTTTGCTAAGCTTGATCTAGCCCACGGATATTTGCAAATACCGTTGAGCAAGCAAGCGAAGGCAAAAACCGCGTTCATAATACCGGATGAAACGGGGCAGTTTGAGCGCGCAATGTTTGGCCTTATGAATGCCGCCTTCTACTTCGCTAAACTGATGAAACTGATTTTTGGGAAGTACGGAAATGAACTCGCGATTATTTATTTTGACGATATTCTAATTTATGCACGTAGTTGGTTAGAATTAATACAAAAACTCAAAAAAATTCTAAAACTACTTAAAGGCGCAGGGTTAACATTAAACTTAAAAAAATGTGAATTTGGACTCGAACAAATAGAATATTTAGGTTTTATCGTGGGTAAAAACGGAATAGAACCAGGCATTCGTAAAGTTTCCGCACTAATGGATTTTCCGACTCCTCGAAACTGCCACGAAATCCGTCGTTTTCATGGAATGGCTTCTTATTTTCGGCGATTTATACCTAAGTTCGCACGTATAGCTGCTCCATTAATAGACGTGTTAAAGAAAGACAGAAAATTCGAATGGGGGGAAGAACGAGATAAATCGTTTCGGCTTATCAAGGAAAAATTGTCTATCAAACCGGTGCTAGCCCATTACAACGGACACACGACACGCACCGAGTTGCATACGGATGCATCATTCGAAGGATTAGGCGCGATTTCACTCCAAGCAAACGAGGATGGCATACTTCATCCTGTATACGCGATCAGTAGACGAACATCTGAGGTCGAGAGATCATACCATTCCAGTAAACTGGAGTTTCTGGCCAAAGTATGGGCAGTAGATAGATTACGACCTTTATTAATCGCGATTTCTTTTACAATAATCACCGATTGTCAAGCGCTCATCTACATGAATTCCCTCAAAACCAAAAATCCTCAGTTCGTTAGATGGCTTAATGCCCTCGCGGAGTTCGATGTGACCATAAAGCTTCGAAAGGGCGAGCTCATGAAGCATGTATATGCGGTATCGCGAGCGCCAGTCGAAGATGTGGAAGAAACTTCTGCGATCATGTTTAACATTAGAGTGCACGAAGACAAAATTTTAATGCACCATAGGTCAGATGAAAATTTAGCGCAAAAAATTAAAATATTAGAGAAACCCGAACGTGACCGATCTCGCAGGGAAAAGGGAGAGACGCTTGACGAGTCATTTCGGGATTGACAGAACGGTAGCGCGTATTCGTGAAACTTATTATTTTCCAAAAATGCGCGCTTACGTGCGAAGGCATATGGCAGCCTGTATTGAATGCTTACTCGCTAAACACAGATCCGGAAAACAAGCCGGAGAGCTTAACCCAATCCCTGCCGGAAAACATCCGTTCGAGGTCGTGCATATCGATCACTTAGGGCCATTCGTAACCACGAGCCGTAATAACAAATATATATTAGCGGTGGTATGTAACTTAACGAGATTTTCGCAGTTATACGCGGTTAAAAATGTCAAAGCCGGTATGACTGTTCGAAAGTTAGAAAGTTTTGTCAAGCGATTCGGAGCTCCAAAACGGTTTATCGCAGACAGAGGCTCGGCATTCAAGTCGACGAAATTCTCTCAATTTTGCGAGGCTAATGGTATTAAGCATATCCTGAATTCCAGCAGGCACCCACAGGACAACGGCATGGTCGAAAGATTAAACCAAACAATTTTACCGGCGATTCAGACTAATTTGATCGAAGCCGAAGGGAGAGATTGGGATAAGCATATCCCAAAAATAGAGCGTGATCTTAATACGTCGATTAACAAAACGACAGGCCACACACAGTTTGAGACTCTTTGCGGATATATACCCAGTTATAAAGACGGATTTAGTCGCAAACTTACCGTAAACTCCGAACAGTATAGGATTCCGAGCGAAATTAAAAATGAGATACGTACACAAATCGAAGAAAGCCAATTTCACGCAAAAGAGTGGTATGATCGATTGCGATACAAGAACGTTAAATTCGACGTCGGCGATATAGTGTTTATGAAAAGAAATGCTGTAGCGACCGGAGAGTCCACAAAACTACAGCCGCGTTCAAAAGGACCTCTTGTAATAACACATATACTACCATCCGACACGTACAGAGTACACAATTTGAGCGGAAAAGATGTATTACGTAGCAAAACATCGGCGCATGTGAGCCAATTACGGTTGGCGCAATTCGACAGGCGACAGCGATAGCGAAAATGAGTCTGTAAGCGATGTATCCGAGGACGAGATTAACGAATCGGACTGCGAAAATCGTGATGCGAATGAAATCAGCGCCGAAAATATTGTTAATACGGAGAATCAAATATCTGCGGCAAGCGACAATAATGTAAATAAAAATAAAAATTCAACAAAAATAGATCATAATGCGTCAGCACAAGTAGCGCGTAGAAGTTCACGAATTCGACAAATACCACATAAACTCAAAGATTATATCGTCTAACAAAATTGTAGTAGTTTAAAAAAAAAAAGACTGTTTTAGCTCTATAAGTAATATATTAGTTTTGTAAGTTAGCTTGGGGGCCAAGCTAAATGCAGGATGGCCGATTGTTATAACCCAAATGTCGGTATAGTGGAGATTGGCTGCGTCAGTGGCGCGACGAGCTCGTCGAACGCGAGAGACGAAGAGCTCGGGGAGCGCGGGACGAGAGGAGGCAGAGAGATCGGGGACGTGAGTCCATCTAGACGCATCTTCGTGCGAGTCTAAAATCGGTGGTTGTTATAGAACCAAATCTGAGAGCCATACAGGAGTGAAGCTTCTATTTTATGTACAGACGCAAGTGAGGCGTCGATTAAGTTTACTTAATTTATATTATACCATTGTATTTAATTATCTTATTTTTAATCTAAATAAACGTTTGTGTCCTAAATCCTGTTTTTCGTGTTATTCTGAAATATAACAAAAGAAATTCAGTTATCTGGTGAACGTCCTTAAAAAAATATTAATGTTAGAGACTGTTTAAAAATATATTAGTAATGGAATACGACAGAAACATCTAAAAATGCAAAATAACATTCTAGATTAAAGTGAAATAAGCTACTGAATGAAAACTTTACAGACACACAAATATCAATTAAGAATACTTAAGTATTATAATATCAAATGTATGACTTTATCTCATAATACGTATACTTTACATTGATTTAAATTTGAATGCGTAATTGTTATCAAAAATATTTCACAAAAGCTGTTCTTTTGGATATCGTCGACAAAAGAACTAACTAAAGGTGTCTTATTTCAAATTATTATTATTAATCATACCTTTGGAATAACGTTCTTAGAATCTTTTGATTGTAGACGCGATTTTGTAGGTGCTTCTTCTTCAGTACTTAAGTCAGAGGCTAACATGATAAGCCGGTTAGGCACACTTGATATCCGGTTCATAGAAGATATCAGATTATTCATATTTTTCTTTGGATCTGAAAAATATATTTAATTATAATTGATTGATTGATAATTCCACCATATTTTCTAATTTTTAGAAAAAGAAGAAAAACTGTAATTTTTTTCTATTGTCACAAATTAACACAAATTTGTTTGTATTTTGAGTCACTGTAATTTAAAAAATAAATGAAACTGTTTATGCAACCAATTATTGTATTCTTTAAAATCATGGAATGAGGTAGAAATACCGAGTTATTATTAAAAGTTCGAAATTTGAATTAATATTGTAAAGAATTAAAATAATTGGCTTGTATATCAACCATACTGTACCTGCTAATGGCTGAATTTTCAGCTTGGATTAAAAATAACACCATAAAGGTGAATAATGTATTACAAACAATAATTAAGAAACACATAAAATTAGTAGTTTGTTAATTCCAATAAACAGTACGTTATATATACATACCTGATAGTAATAAAACACTGACATCACATAAATGTTTACTATATTCCACGTTGTATTTCTTGTTTGTTTGATGAGTGGATTTATTGAAATGCTTTATTCTTTTGGTTCCAACAATAATTTTTTTGTCACGCATTGGACCAGTTAAAAATTTTACATAGGTTGCATCATTATTCTGATCCATTTTCTTTGTTAGGTTATAAAGGAAAACCAATAATGCACTACAGATATATACAAAGCTGGACTGTTATGAAAATATAACTAATAATCACTGTCCAATATTCGAACCACGTTATTATCAATCATTGTTAATCCCTGTGCACTACTTAATAATTTTCTAATTATTTTGGAAGCTTACGTACGTTGCACACGCGATTATCAGCTATTATATAATATAAGCTACATCACCGATAGACTGTTGAAAAAATAAATATAATGAACTCGTCCAATATATTCTTTACAAAGTGCGACACGCCGTTAATATCGAGATAAAACGTGCTGCAAATTTTTTTTTCAAAATGGCGAGATCATCCCCGGGTGGAAGTTGAAATTGTTTGAAATGTACATTTCTGTACATTTCTGTACATTTTTGTACATTTTTGTACATTTTTGACACTTATTAGACTTTTGTACAGAAATGTACAGAAATGTACATAAATGTACGGAAATGTATAATAATAAAATAATAAAGAGATGTACAATTTAAGGAGGTGTCAAAGTCAGTTTTCCTTACCTTACCGACCTGAGAATCCCAAACTTTTAGCTATAATTAGAAAAATGAACAGAATTATGAAAAACTAAGAGATAATTGTCCTTCGTTTTATAATTAGCTACCACTGTGCGAAGTTTCAAGTAAATATTTTACGGCTTGTGTCAATAGCATTTGAACGAAATTTCATGATAAAACAAAGATCTGTGAAAGGTGATTCGAAATTTCGTTCAAATGCCACTTATATATGCAATGATATTCTTACCTGAAACTTAGCAAAGTGGTAGAATGCTACAAAAGGAAGGGCAATGATGTACTGGTTTTTCATAATTCAGTTTATTTGTTAATTGTAATCGATTATTTATAACTCGGTCAAAGATTTGAAGTTAGGAATTTCAGCGGAAAATTTGAATCGTCTGATACCCTCTCAATGGTACTGTACGGGTAGGTTAGCCACGGCTTCTCGACTCCGATGAGAATCACTCGGAAGGATTTAGACGAGCAGGAGTAAAGGAGAAAGAAGTGAGGTAGATGCGATGTGCGTTGACTAGCGTTTATTTCTCTATATACAGTATTTACAAAGGGGCGCACGCCAGAGCTGTGGCGCGCGTGAGAGCGTGGGCTGTGGCTGCGATAGCGCTTGCGTGCCACACGCGGACTGAGCTAGTCCTGCTTCGGTGCAGGGAGCGGAAGCCTACTCAAGCGCTTAGTATATGTCGCGAGGCTCGAGCGTTTGCTTCCGTGGACGGCGTCGTTGCTGGTCCGTCGGTACTTCAGGCTGCGATAGCCTTGGCGGGGTGGCCGATGTCGCCACAGCCACTCCCCCCCTAGAGGCTGACTGGTTTGACAGGCAGGGTGGTTGCACCTGCGGTGGCTGTTGCGAGTTCTCTGGGAGCTGGAAGATGACTGAGCGATTAGCTTGTCGCTGGGCTGGTGGCGGGCAGGTCGGCTCTTCCGTCGAGATGTAGGCCGGCTTCAGCATATCGGTCGAGACTGTCTTTGGCACCCCGTTGAAATCCAATAGATATCTTTTTAAGTCGAGGCGTCGCAGGACACGGTGACGGCCTGTGTAAGGCTGTGCCAGGGGCGGCTTGATCGCGTCGACGCGCTTGAACACGTGGGTACAGCTGTCCAGGTCCCTGTGAACAAATGGTTTAGCTTTGATGTGGTGGGAGGTGGGAGTTGGCTGTAGGAGTCGGAAATGAGATTGCAGCTTTTCTAGGAAGGTTTGAGGGTTTGACGGGCATTCTTGAGTGACGAAGAATTCGCCGGGTACCCGTAGAGTTGTTCCTAGGAGTAGTTCCGCTGGTGATGCTTTCAGGTCCTCTTTATATGCTGTCCTGAGGCTGAGCAGCACTGGGAGACACTCCGTCCATGGCGTCTGCGGGCTACACATCAGGGCTGCTTTTAGAGTACGGTGCCAGCGCTCAATCATCCCGTTCGACTGCGGGTGGTAGGGAGTGATGCGTAACTTGTTTGCACCGAAGAGCTTGGCAAGCGAGGTGAACAGCGCCGACTCGAACTGCATCCCTTGGTCCGAGGTTATGGTAAGTGGCGTGCCGAAGAGCGAGATCCATCCTGCGTAGAATGCGGCGGCTACCGTTTCCGCTCGCATGTCCTTAAGAGGTATCGCTTGAGGCCATCTCGAGAAGCGATCGAAGATTGTTAGACAGTAGTGATAACCGTCGACTAGAGGCAGCGTGATGAGATCCATATGGATGTGGTTGAATCTGCCGTCTGGAACCTCGATGCTATTAGGTGGCGTCCTCGTGTGACGATGAATCTTGGTACGCTGGCATGGTATGCACTGGCGCGCCCACAGTATTGCATCTTTCTTTAGGCCAGGCCAGATGAATTTTTCTTTTAATGATTTTGAAGTGACACGGCCGCTTGGGTGCGCGAGACCGTGTATGACTTCGAATGCCGTTTTGCGCAGCTCTTTTGGCAGATACGGGCGCACGACACCGGAGGAGATGTGGCAAAACAGTCGGTGCCCGTCGATGATTAGCGGCTGTAGGTTGAGCGACGTGTTGTTGTTGACGTCCTTCAATTTTTCGTCTGCTTCTTGAGCCACGCGAATGGTCTCGGCGTCCAGAGTCGTTGGCATCGTGATCGCATTTATTCGTGATAATGCGTCTGCAACGACGTTTTTCTCACCCTGAATGTGCTCGAGCGTAGCGCAGAATTGGCTTATAAAGTCCAGCTGGTGGGCTTGTCGTGGTGATGCTTTCTCCGGTCGTTGCTCCAGCGCCTTTACGAGCGGCTTGTGGTCAGTGCGGATAATGAATTCGCGGCCTTCGAGCACTGGTTCAAAATTCTTGAGCGCCACAAATACTCCCAGGAGTTCGCGGTCGTAGGGACTGTATTTTGTCTCTGCTGGCGAGAGCTTTCTGGAGAAGAAGCCGAGGGGTTGGTAGCTGTCATCTACCAGCTGTTCGAGCGAGGCCCCAATCGCCGTGGACGAGGCATCAGCTGTGAGCACGAGGTGTGCGTTTGGCGCAAGAAAGCTGGATGCTGTGGCTTCGACGAGGCTTTTCTTAGTTTCCTCGAATGCCTCCTCGAGCTCTGGTGTCCAGTGGATCTTCCTCTTGTCCCGCTTTTTTGCGTTCCTCATGAGGTTTGTTAGCGGAACTTGTGTGCGTGCTGCATGGGGGAGATGTGTCCGGAAATAGTTTATCATGCCTAAGAATCGTTTTAAGTCCATTATCGTCTCTGGTTTCGTGTAGCTTGCGATGATGTCGACTTTCTTCGGAGGCGGACGGAATCCGTTTGAGCTGAGAAGGTGTCCCAGGAAATTTACTTCTTGCCTGGCGAACTGGCATTTTTCCCAGTTGATGCGCAAGCCATTCTTGTGGAGAATGTCGAAGACGATTTTGAGGTGTCGGAGGTGCTCCTCCAGGTTTCTTGAGGCGACGATCAGGTCATCGATGTAGACCTTTACGAAGTCAAGGTGTCCCAAGAGGCTATTTATTCATGTAGCGTTGGAAGGTTTGGGTTGCGTTTCTTAGACCCAGCGGCATGCCTATGAATTCAAATAGGCCAAAAGGCGTGGTTATTGCGGTTTTTGATATATCTTCTGGTGCCACTGGTATCTGGAAATACGCTTGATTGAGGTCTAGAGCGGAGAAGATAGTGTTTCCGTAAAGTTCGAGGAACAGATCTTATACTCTAGGAATTGGGTACCGGTCGGGCACGGTCTGTGCATTGAGGTTGCGATAGTCTCCTGTTGGCCGCCATTTGCCCTTTTTGTTCTTCGTCATGTGTAGAGGGCTGGCGTATGGGCTGTTGGAAGGGCGAATGATGCCATGGTAGAGCAGTAGTTTGAATTCGTCCTTGGCTGATTTTAGCTTCTCTCCCATTAGACGGCGCGGCCGCGCAAAGACAGGGGGCCCTGAGGTCACTATGTCGTGCTGAATTGAGGCTGTGGGCCCTCCTTTGGGCGTTGAATCAGAGTGGGCCAGCGTCTGGTACTGGGCGAGGAGCTGTGCGACTTCTTCTTGCTGGTTGTCAGCCGAGGGGCTGGGGGCTATCGTTGAGATGCCAAAGACGTCTGCGTGACGTAGCTCACCTTTGGAGGCACCGTGCGTGAAGGAGTCGATCAGCTGCTTGCGCTTTAGGTCCGGCAGGAGTCCATAATGCACGAGGAGGTCCGCGCCGATGATTGGGGCCTTCCTGTCTGCAAGAATGAATGCCCATGAGAAGGAGCGACGGAGGCCAAGGTCAAGGGTAGCGACTTGTTGGCCATATGTGTGAATGGTCGTTCCGTTGGCCGCTGAGAGCGTTAGGCCATCACGCTGCCGTCTCTGCTTGGCGGCGGAGTAGGGCAGAATGGAGAATACGGACCCGCTGTCACGTGCAGTCGATTTTCTCGTCGCGCAGGCTTGGTGGTGGTACAGGTGACGTCTGGGCTGCCGTCTGTCGCCTGTTCAGGCGGCAGCTCTACATGTTTTCCGTCCGGTTGGTTGCGGGCGCCGCTGAGAAAGAGCAGGGCGTGCGGCAGCGCTGCGCCTCTGCGCCGTAGCGGCTATGGTAGTAACACATCCCACCTTAAGCGTTGCGAGGTTGAGATGGCGAGCGCGTACGCCGTGCGCCTTCGATGTACCTGCCTCTGCTGTTACTCCGGCTCTGAGAGAGGCGCGACAGCTTGTGCTGGACGTCCCTTGACACGGTGATCAGTTGCGTCAGCAGGGCCTTGACTTCTGCCATCTCGGAGCATTTCTGCACGCCGCAGACCTGCTGTTGAGAGGCGGAATCTCCATTACCGACTGCATAGGAGCCTGGAGCGACGGGGTTGTCGACTAGTATGTCGGCTGCTGCAATTAAATCAGATATGTTACCCGTTGTGAAGATTTTTAGATTTAGAATGTTTGTGGCGTGCCGCGGTAGAAGCGCGAGCCATTTAACACGGAGTACATCGTCGGTGGCTTTGTCGCCTGCGAGCGATTGCATCTCGCGGTATAGTTGCGACGGCTTTTTGTACCCGAGCTCCAGCTGATTGAGCATTCTCTCGAGCTTTTTGTCCGACGACTCAGTAAATCGACTGAGTATTCGCGCTTTCAACGTGTCGTATTTTTCTTGGGCCGGCGGTGTTTTGAGAAGGTCAGCGACCTCAATCAGTGCTCCCGAGTCGAGCGCACCTATCGTTAGGTGGAACTTTGATTCGTCCGCGCGGATTCGGTTTACCTGAAACGTCGACTCTATTTGGTAAAACCATAATTGCGGCTGCTCACGCCAGAACGGGGCTAGGCGCACGGTCCCAATTGCTGCGACGTCTGAGTTTTCCTGAGCGGCTGGATCGTCGTTGGGCATAGTGGATGATGTCCCTGTTTGGTTGGCAGCAGAGGAGGTTCCGGCAAGCGTTTTCGCGGACTCGTGCTCCGGTTTGTTCGTGCAGCTTATTTGCTTTTCCGGCGTTGGAGTGCCGCGGCTGCCCCCTTTTGGTAGCGTGGCCACACTTGAAGAATTGGCGGGAATCTTCTTGATGGTCGCGTTGAGGTGTTCTAGGTCGCTGGAGTTGCCGTCGGAGAGGTCGTCGTCGAGGGAAAAGGGGGGCGGGAGATTGCCGGCGTCCTTGATGTTTGCTTGAGAGGTTTTTCGATGATGGCGAGAAGGAGGCACTGGCGTTGAGGTGCCGCCAGGCATGCCGCGCTCGCTAAGAGCGTATGGCGTGGTCTGCTTTTAGACGGAGCACGACCAGTATACTATGCTTTCCTTTTTTTTTTTTTTGTTTTTTGTATGTTGAGAAATCACACTTATGCTGACACTCATTTCATCCGCGTTGTTGAATTTCGTTCGAGAAACGTTTTTCTTTACTCACGAGGCTTGGGGTCACCAATGTACGGGTTGGTCAGCCACGGCTTCTCGACTCCGATGAGAATCACTCGGAAGGATTTAGACAAGCAGGAGTAAAGGAGAAAGAAGTGAGGTAGATGCGATGTGCGTTGACTAGCGTTTATTTCTCTATATACAGTATTTACAAAGGGGCGCACGCCAGAGCTGTGGCGCGCGTGAGAGCGTGGGCTGTGGCTGCGATAGCGCTTGCGTGCCACACGCGGACTGAGCTAGTCCTGCTTCGGTGCAGGGAGCGGAAGCCTACTCAAGCGCTTAGTATATGTCGCGAGGCTCGATACTTCAGGCTGCGATAGCCTTGGCGGGGTGGCCGATGTCGCCACAGTACCAAATAAAAAATTTTAAATATACTTTAAACTTCCTATTCTTTTCTGTGAAAATAGCATTAATTGATTTGAATAATTAGAAGTAAATAAGAAATATGCATGTATATAAATATAAGAAAAAATTGCAGGTTTTTATTTTTAAATTACAAATATATTATAGTAGATAGTGGAAATAACAATTAAACATTCCAATTTATTACTATGCATTTATTTAATTAAACTTTTTAAATTTTTTCATACAAACATAAAAAAACTTTGGATGTAATTCTTAATTTAAAAAATTCCATGAACATAAAACGCTAATGTTATTTAAGATAATTTAATCTTAGTAACACTCAACATAATATAACTGTATAATAGTAATAGTAATAAAATAGTAACTTTTTAGAGTTTCTTAAAAGTTTCTCAAGAGGATGTCGATGTACCGGTCAGTGATCTGCAATACCGGCATTACGATTAACATTAATATAATTAATCGTTTAATAATGAGTCATCGCCGGAATTTAAAAAATCATTATTAAACAATTAATTATCAATGTTAACTGTGATACCGGTATTGTAGATCTCTGGCCGGTACCTCCATATCCCCTTAACAATTCAGATTATTTATACTTAAAATTAAAAAAATTTGTATACAGCTCTAGCATTATTTTATCCAGTTTGATAGAATCTCAAAATATTTTTGATTTTAAAATAGAAGCCTGCAATTTTTTGCTTATATTTATATTTACAAATATATTTATTATTTATTACTAATTATTAAAATTAATTAATGTGATTTTTACTAAAGAGATACAGTTTAAAATAGATATAAATTTTTTATCTGCACGGAGAGATGGGACGTATTCAAATAAAATTATTATTTACTGCATGAAAATTACTATTTATAGATTATGAATATTTGAATTTACTTGCATTTGGATGCTTTTTACAGTTTTGTAGAAGTTATTCATAAACGTATATAAATTTTGGAATTAAAAATTTATGGAATTTTACTATTTACTTTAGTGAAAAATGTCATTTATAGAATTTACTAAAAAATATAGTAATTTGTGCTGAATATTTAGTAAGGAGTACTTGTTTATTATATTATAAATATTTTTTAGTAAATTTTACGTACTTATAGTTAAATTCTCATATATATTTTAATAAACGTCTTGACTCACAAAATCTAACTTATAAAACTTACGTATTTTTTAACAACTGTATCTTATGCCCCACCATATATAAATGGATCTTGATTGGTATATCATTATTTAATGAATATTTACAAGACAGTAAAATAAATAAAGCTTAGTGTAACTTATAAGGACGATTCGAAGCATAATCAAACAAGGATCGTTACGGCGAAGTCGGTAGATCGTCCGCTTCAGGAACTGAGGATCGCCAGTTCAAATCTCCACGAAGTTGGTTTTTTCGGTAAAAATATTTTTATATTTGAAATTAAATTGTACAAAAGAAGAAATATTATATGTGTAATAAATAAACAATCACGGAAAGATTAAACTGCAAACAAGTTTTTATTAATGTAAATTTTAAAATTACTATTTAATATTTTAGAAGATTGCATAGTAAAAATTATTAAAATACGAGTAATGTCCAATCATTAAAAATGTACACATTTATGAACAAAAATAGGAGGAACGTTTCTCTTTGTCTGGTATCATTGATTTGTACATCTCTGTACATTTTTGTACATTATTATACATTTCCGTACATTCTTGTACATCTCTGTACGTTTCTATACAAAAGTCTAATAAGTGTTAAAAATATACAGAAATGTACAGAAATGTACAGAAATGTATAAAAATGTACAGAGATGTACGAAAATGTACAAAAATGTGCAAAAATGTACAAAAATGTGCAAAAATGTACAGAAATATATAGAAATGTACAGAGTTGTACGAAAATGTACAATTTTTACTTCCGCCAGGGTCTTCAGATGATACATCCACATACATATATATATATATATATATATATATATATATATATATATATATATATATATATATATGTTTATATATTACCCTCGAGATAAACTTTTTTGGGGAAATGCATGTTTAGGTGTATTTCTGTTTCTTCGCTGGTGTAGTACAGTATAATAATATTATAAGTATAAACGCGCAAACTGACTGACTTACATACTAAAGGAGAAAAAAAGCATAAACGCGCCCTCTTGATTTTAACATCACTGCAAATGTAGTGTTATTGTTGTATACTACGATGTACATAATATATATACTTTGATAAGTAACCTAAAACAACCCGTGTTTTTTATGCATATTTCTGTGAATAATATATCCGTGAAGATATATAATTTATAAAGTGATTTATAAAGTGAATACATATTAACTGTTAATCGCAACACTAACTATTAGTATTACGATTATTCAAGCTATATTATAGTAATAGCGGTAATGAATGTCTCATCGTCTGAATATGATAGTGACAATCGTGAAACACCACCAAAAAAACATCAGAAGGATATAATACAGGATTGTTAAAAAATTACGAAACGGATTACAGAAATAATCTATGTGAACGTACTGGGTTGAAGTGGGATAGTTTTGGAATGAGCCAACAAAATTTAGTCTCAAGTAAGTTAAGTAAATACGTAATCGCCTTCGGCTCGTGCTCTCTTGTCTACGACTCGTATTGCAAAGTTCACACTCAGTGAAAAACGACCCACTTTTCGTCCTTGGTACACAATATACTATTGTTAAATATTTTTATTAAATAACATCATAGTTTTGTGTACTGCAAAACATTTAACCATTATTGTCTTATTGGATAATTTTAATTCATAAGTGAAATTAATACAATTATTTTATTATTTATGTCGAAATATATAGAAAACTCACTTTACCCCGCTTTACCCCGGTCTCTCCTGCTTTCTCAATCATTTAATGAGATTAAAACTAGTTTTAAATATGCTCTTTCTTTGTATTTTTATCAAGCAAATTACTGGGTCAAACTTATTTTTGTTACTAAGCAAGTATTGTAATTAGATATCGTATTTTTTAGATGAACACATAAATGAATGCATAAATGATGATTGTGATCATGGAGTAGATAGCAATATACATAACGATGAAAAGAGAAACAGTGAAGATGATAGCCAATCAATTAGGTACAAATCTTATTTTCAATATCAATTATGTACATATTTTATTTTTTAAGTAAAACCAGTAAACTTTTGACTGAGCCATCCCCTTAACAGGGTAATTGTGCTATAATCGTAATTAAATTACGTTAAGTTTATTTAAAATTACCATAAATATGGGTAATTTTACTTTATACTGCATATTATATTATATTTTAGCATAAAATATATGAATAATTTATAACTTCCCCATATTATTTTATAATTTTCTTCGTTAACTTTGTAGAGTAATGTTTAAGGGAAAAAATAAGACCCGAAATATTAAAATTGGTTAAGAAATAAAACTAAAATTGGGGTGTAACTAAATATTTTTAAATTAACAATATTTACAACTGTACGTCACGATTCTTTTTGGAAAAATTTTTTTTTTCATGTAGTTATGGAGTATTAATAAGTAAATTTAATTAGTTTTCTTATAGGATCTTAGTAGTACTTGCTGTACTATCGCTAGACACAACAAACCCCCCATCCTCCACCTTCCTCCCCCAACAGTTTTGTGGTGGAGTAAGTAGAAGAGTGTAGTGGGGGTTAGAGATTGTCACAGCGATAGTGTAGCAGTGGCTTGCTTATATGTTCTCTCCCTTTTTCTCCCTCACTCTCTTTCTCTCTAAACTCACTTGGAAACTGCAGGTTGATGCAGTTGGAAAAAAGGTAAATCGTGCTCTTTACAGACTACGATTTTTTAGTTCATGCACAACTCAGGCGCTGAGAAAGCAGCTTGCATGTGCGCTGGTAGTGCCACATTTAGATTATTGTTCCATGGTTCACCCTGATGTGTCTGATCAGCTCGAGACGAAGTTGCAACGACTTCAAAATTCATGTGTGAGATACATATGTGGTGTTAGAAGGGATGAGCACATCACTCCTCACAGGAAATATCTTAGCAATAAATATGGGACAACCTCCGTAGCTTGCGACTCTCTTTGGTAAAAACACAGCTAGGACTTCCAGAAGGAGTGGTGTGAAAGAGCTCTCGGTTACGGTATCGCGGACTGATAACGCGGGTCTCTACTCGCCCAAGGTTTGCGATTCTGGAACTCCCTCCCCTGCAGTGTGAAGTATCTGCCGTCTTTATGTAAATTTAAAACGGCGTTAGGCAGGCACCTCAGGCAACTGCACGGTGATTAATTTGACGTTTTTTCATGACGACGGAGAATTCATATACATGGGTAGTTATTTATTTATTTATTGACTTATTTATTTGTTTATTTATTTATTTAATTATTTATTTATTTATTTATTTATTTGTTTGTTTGTTTGTTTGTTTGTTTGTTTGTTTGTTTGTTTGTTTGTTTGTTTGTTTGTTTGTTTGTTTGTTTGTTTGTTTGTTTGTTTGTTTGTTTGTTTGTTTGTTTGTTTGCTTGCTTGCTTGCTTGCTTGCTTGCTTGCTTGCTTGCTTGCTTGCTTGCTTGCTTGCTTGCTTGCTTGCTTGCTTGCTTGCTTGCTTGCTTGCTTGCTTGCTTGCTTGCTTGCTTGCTTGCTTGCTTGCTTGCTTGCTTGCTTGCTTGCTTGCTTGCTTGCTTGCTTGCTTGCTTGCTTGCTTGCTTGCTTGCTTGCTTGCTTGCTTGCTTGCTTGCTTGCTTGCTTGCTTGCTTGCTTGCTTGCTTGCTTGCTTGCTTGCTTGCTTGCTTGCTTGTTTGCTTGCTTGCTTGCTTGCTTGCTTGCTTGCTTGCTTGCTTGCTTGCTTGCTTGCTTGCTTGCTTGCTTGCTTGCTTGCTTGTTTGCTTGCTTGCTTGCTTGCTTGCTTGCTTGCTTGCTTGCTTGCTTGCTTGCTTGCTTGCTTGCTTGCATTCGTTCGTTCGTTCGTTCGTTCGTTCGTTCGTTCGTTCGTTCGTTCGTTCGTTCGTTCGTTCGTTCGTTCGTTCGTTCGTTCATTCATTCATTCATTCATTCATTTATTTATTTATTTTTTTATTTATTTATGTAGCCATGGTGAAAAAATTGCAATTGCCCAACGATTAGAATCTCCTCTTGCTTTACAGATTGGCTTGTAAGGTTATATATCTTTCTCTTGCTAAAACTTGCACGCTTTCTCGCAGAAGCGCACTAAATGGTGACACGACCATCGATCAATCGGCTTGTTTTTTTTTTCGCCACACCCAATCAGCTTAGTGGCGACACGTCGTGGTGCAAAACAACTTCCAGTATACATTTGCACATGCGTGAACGAGCAATGCCGACGATACTAGCGCCATCCGGAGATCGGCTATCCATGATTGGTCGATTGGAACGTCACTTGTCGGTGCCACGTCGCAACCAATCAGCTTTCTTGGCGAGCGCAGCGTCCAATGAGCTGAATGGTGGCGCAGGGTGTCCGCGGGAATGAGCTCCTTGGCAGAGGAACGGGGACCTGATGGCATCAGTATCCGATGTAGACATGTGGTGGAAACATCCGTTTACCTCCATGCTGTGAGGGCCCACAGGTTACGATAAACCGGTTTTTGTTGAAAAAGTTTCTACGCGATCTGGATTGTGCGTGTGATTCGTGGATCGAGCGCGTCATTGAAAGTACGCCGAGTGGGAACCGGGCTGACCTGATCTCGGTAAGAACGTTGAATTTTTCGCGAGAGTTAACCGCAGTCGCGAATACGATGGAACTTTCTGTGTACTGCATCACTCATTGTTACCGTCGTCGTCGTCACTCGCCTACTTTCTTACTCGTGTAAGCAGGAAACCATTTTATTTTGTCACTTGGCCAATGCCTGTAGCTTATTTTGCATGGTAACAGAGTCCCATCAATCCATAAAAGCCGTCAGTTTCTTCTAGCGTTTCGGAGCGCACGGATCACTGCGTGTGTATAGCGCTGCAGTGCTACAGATATTCAGAACGACACTAACGTCATTTAGGCCTTGACAGTTTAGAGCTTTCTATGTGCTGTTTCACTCATTGTTGTCGTCGCCGTCTCTCTCTATCGTTTTCTCTATATCACGCGCTCTCCTACTTTCTTACTCGTGCACATGCGCTAACAGGTAGCCATTTTGATTTTTCACTCCGTCATTATCTGCACTTTATTTGGCATGGCAACAAAGTCACAACACTCCATGAATGCTGTCAGTTCATTCTCACGATTCAATGCGCATGGATCACTGTGTAAGTGCCATGATTACACTGTGTAAGAAGCCATTGACAACGACACCAGCGCCGTTCAGAACATGACTTCTCCAGCACTTTCTGTGTGAACCGCGTCACTCATCGCTGCCGTCATTGCAGTCACCGTCGCTCTCTCTCTCTCTCCCTCTTTCTCTCTCTCTCTCTCTCTCTCTCTCTCTCTCCCTCTTTCTCTCTCTCTCTCTCTCTGTCTCTCGGTCTCTCATACCTTTTTACTCATGCGCATGTGCGAGCGGGACGCCATTTTGATACTTTTCGCTGCCACGTACTACAGTTTACTTCGCATGACAACAGAGCTCTCCACATCTCCATGAAAGTTGTTAGTTCCATCTCACGTATCGCAGTGCACGGATCACCTCGTGTGCGTCACGCCGTAGTGCTTTAGACTTTGACAACGACACCCGCGCCGTTCAAAACTTGATAGTCTAAAACTTTGTGTGTGCATTGCAGCAGTCACTGCTGTCATCATCGTCAACGTTGTCTCTCTCTCTCACACTCTCACCATTTCCTACTTTTTTACTCGTGGGCATGCGCGAGCGGGAAGCCGTTTTCTTGTGTTTGGTTCTGTATTCCTCTTTAGTTTATTTTGCATGACAACAAAGTCCCACATTTCCGTGAAAACTGTTACTTACTTCTCGCAACTGGGGGTGAGCGGGTCATTGCCTGTGTGTGTCGCGCTGTAGTGCTGTAGTCAATGACAACGATATCAGCGCCGTTCAAAACTTGATAGTCCTGAACTTTCTGCATACTGCTTTACTCATCGTTGCCATCGTCAGCGACGCCATCTTTCTATCGTTGTCTCTCTCTATGACACCATCTCCTACTTTCTTACCCATGCGCATGCGCGAACGGGAAACCATTTAGATTTTTCACTTCGCCATTGTCTGCAGTTTAATTTGCATGCCGACAGAGTCACACCAGTCCATGAACGCTGTCAGTTCATTCTCACGATTCAACGCGCACGGATCACTGTGTAAGTGTGTCGCGCCGTAGTACTACAGCCATTGACAACGACACCAGCGCCGTTCAGAACATGACTTCTCCAGTACTTTCTCTGTGCACTTGTTGTCGTCTCTTTCGCATGCCCTTTCCTACTTTCTTACTCGTACACATGCGAAACAGGAAGCCATTTTGTAGTCTTTCGGTCTGACGGATGCTCTACATATTTTCACTCGGTAGGTTTAAACGTTACCGTTTTAAATACGCTGACGAATTATAACTGAAATTTCTCTCAAATATATAGTGGCGTGTTCAGTATGGTGGTGGGATGTTCGAGCAAAATCACACCGCAAAAACTACCGCTGAAGAAGCTTTGGCTTCTCTACAAGCCTCGTACACGTGTCGGTTTGCTAGATCTGCATTTTTGTGGATCTGCGTAGACATTTGATTTTCAAAGAAGCTTGAACAGCGTTATTTGATGTTGTGTTGATTAAACTAATACCGAGAAATCTTTTTGATTTGCTTTTTGATTTCGACGCGGTGAAAGTGATAGTGAAACGCGATAGTACAAGATGCTGTAAGAAATACAGACTTTAAAAAATCAAGACTTTTAAAAATCAAGATTTTTAAAAATCTTTAATGTTAGTATACACCGAAAACAGTTTAGTGCATCGGTAGCGCTAACATGAGGATATCTGTGACGCAGCAGTTTGGAGCATCTGGTGGCATTTCTTGACGTAGATTATATCCGCTTGCAGGCAGCAGCGCTCCTCGCTGGGATTTGAGGTTATGTTTGTGTGAGCGGCGGGAACACTATGGATGAATGCTGCGCTAAAAAGGGGGCACCAGACGCTTCAAATGAAGGAAGACGAGTTGCACTTCAAATAGAGCAGCTGATGCCTACTAGAGGGCAGCCGGGGTGCTAATCTCTTTTCAATGTACAGTCCAAGAAATCTACCCAATAACTTGAACACTGGCATTTTTAAACAATGAAAAAAGTGTAAATCCGCTCAACGATTATTAAAAAGAGTGGTGGGTAAAATCTGAATACACGGTTAACAAAGACTTATATCTAGCTACACAAACGTATAATCCCGCGAGCTGATCAAACTATAAATTTTTGAATCAGTTTATGTTAAAACTATATTGTGAAAGTTTTGCGTTACTTTTATTATTATTTTGAAAGCACGTATTCTTATGTATCAAAATAATTAAAGAAGTAATGCAAAACTTTTATAATGTGTATTTAGAAGTAAATGATTCTCAATAGGGGCACTGATACACAATAGGGTCTGTGATGGTATATGTCAATTTGTAATTGTTCGCCGACTTCGAGAACATTTTTGTGAATTATTTCACACTTTTGAGTGCATTTTTCGAAGTCGGTTCTTTTTTTTCACGAAATTCTTTTATTTCAGACTTTTTAGTTGTAAGGGCTGAGTTTCATTGAATTTATATTGTCTGAAAATTTTTTTTTCTGTTCTAAAAATGTACAAAGTATCAGAAAATGAAATAAAAAAAAACGAGTTTTTCGTCTAATTTTACTATAGGACCACCTCAAATCAATATTAATTTATTTAATATTGCTTCCTCCTACAGGAAGCTTTGTAATCCTAGAAAATAACGTCCTTTGTGAAGCATAAAATGAAAACGCTAGTACTGTCGTAGTACAGGCTCCATACTGGCCCAGTTATATAATGGAACCACCATGGAATAATTCTCTTTTATTAAAAAAATAGTTTATCAAAATCGGTTCAGTAGTTTCCGAATAATCGGCGGAAGAACATAAAAAATTACCAGTACTTACGTAGTACTGGCTCCATACTGGCCCAGTAATATAATGGGACCGCAATGGGATCATTCTCTTTCATTAAAAAAATATTATCAAAATCGGGTCAATAGTTTCCGAATAATCGACTGTAGTACTGGCTAATACTGGCCCAGTAATACAATGGGACCAACATGAGATCATTCTCTTTCATTAAAAACAAATATTATCCAAATCGGTTCAATAGTTTCCGAATAATCGACGGACAGAGTCGGCAGAGACCGAAATGTACAGAAAAAATATTCATAAAAAACTAAATTACTGGCGAGATACTGGACCAATAATCACAAAATTTGAATGGGACCACCGGAAGATAATTATCTTTCATATTAAAAAATTTCATCCGAATTGGTCGAGTATTTTCGGAATAATCACTGGACAAACATAAAAAAAACCATGTTGAATTGAGAACCTCCTCCTTTTTCGAAGTCGGTTAAAAACTACTTGCAGGTCCTAAATTCAAGAATGTAAATATTTCTAAATGCAGGTTTCAACAAGCGTTTTATCCTTCTGATGATAAAATTGTATATCACTATTACTGTAAAAATTGCAGAACAGGAAAATCTAAAAAAACTTGTTCACAATGTGTTAAAGATACTGATTTAGCATTATCATCAAAATATTATTTTATGCCTATAGATTTAACACATAACCATTAAAATTGCTATTTAACGGCCCAAAAATATAAAATGAAATTTTTAATTTTATGGATGGATTTGAATTAAATAATATTGAAGACAGTAATTTCGGAGCAATGAAAGATATTTATGACAGTGAATTATACAAAAACATCAACAGTGGAAGTACATTTTATTTTACTTACAATGTTAGTACTGATTCAGCACCGATAACTAAAAGTGGCAAACGTGAATTCTGGCCTCTTCAAATAATACCCAATTTTTTGCTTCCTAAAACTTCAACCGAAGAACCGAATAGTGATTTAGCTAATTTATATTTTTTTAAATTCAACGAACAAGTAGATCATCTGTACAGAGAAGGGATTGAGGTCAGTAAAGACGGCCAAAAAATTATTGTTCGTTTTTGTCCTCTGGTATTTAGTGTGGATTCTGTTTGTCGACCAATTATAGGGAACAGTTTATAATTTAATGCGTACTTTGATTGTAGCTGGTGCTATCACCATGGCATCCATATTCACGTTGTATTTGGAGTTAGATATACGTTACAAGAAATTGATGCACTGATAAGAAGTCATATTAGTCATTTTAAAGACGTGGAAAATTATACTGACAGACGCACAAAAAGGGGAGTAAAAGGTGATATTTGTTTATCAAATATCCTGCACATAGATATGGTCTCGTCATTTAATTACGACTATTTACATGATTTTCTCACTGGTGTAGACCAACAGATTTACAAACAGTGGACATCTCCAAAATCAAAGTCGATTTTTAAGTTACGTAAAGATGACATCAAGAGGATCGATAACCGTTTAATGTCTATCAAACCAACGCAAGATATTCATAGGCTTCCACGATCACTGAAAGATCGAGGTAAATGGAAAGCTTCTGAAATTAAATCATGGGTATTAGCTTACAGTTTAAAGTGTTTAGAAGGTATACTCGATGTTACGGCTTTAGAGCATTATGCATTATTTGTAAAAAGTTTGTATACTTTATTAAAAACTGAAATTAGCGAAATTGATTTACTGCAATGTGAACATGATTTATTAGAATTAGTTGGTTTATACGGACTGTATTACGGTAGAGAAAATGTGACTTTTAACGTTCACACTGCATTGCACATTGTTGATTCTGTAAGAAAAATTGGTCCTCTATGGTCAAATTCAACATTTCCTTTTGAAAGTAATATTTATCAATTAAAACAATTAATGAATGGTCCAAATGGAATGGATTTACAAATAACGCGAAAACATTTACAAAAATGGCTTTTTAAACCCGAAAACGTTCATTATTCGTCATCAGATATTAAAGATTATTGCACTAATTGATTTACAAATAGAAATGTGTCTACATACTTTGATTATGAAGACGATAATGTAGTTTTTATAGGGAAAAGCCTGTTTAAAGAAATCGAAACGAAATTTTGCAAAGTCGACAAAAAATGTATATTTAAAGAAAAAGTATTTCACAGCATGTAATATACAAGAGTAAAACGTACCAATCATACAACGGTATAGTTGAAAAGTGGTGATTTTGGCCAAAAAGTAGAGATTATAAGTATACGAAAGAAATGTTATTTAAAACTTTCAAAAATAAGTACATTCCCAAGCAATCCTTTTGAAGTAACACACATGAAAAAAATTAAATCTGAAGATTTAGACAATTGTATAATAGTTCCAATTACGGATGTAAGTTCTAAAATACTCCTTGTAAATTTTCACAATGCTAGGTATTTATGTAGATTACCAAATGATTTAGAGACTCAATGAATATCATAAATATATGTATGTAAATATTTAGTCATTCTTGCAAATCTTTTCAAACCTATTGTAAACTGTACTTAAGCGAACTGTGTCAAAAATTTGTTATATTTATAATAATAAAAATTTCAAGGCGTAATTTTCAATCATTTCACTTACCATATATTTTTATAATGCCAAAAAATCAAGCAATTTTTTAGGTATATCGATTTGAAAAAAAAATTGATTTAAAAACTTGAAACTTGACATGACAGATTTCTGGATTCAATTTTAAAGCTATAAAAATGTATTTCGAGAAAAATATATTCAAGGTTTTTATACCTATACTATTTATTTGAATTATTGTGACTGGTATGTATTAAAATATTCCTTTCCAAACGATTAATTTTTTGTCAAATCGGTAGAGCTTGAATCTATAATGAAGATTTTTTCAAAAGATGAGAACACTTGATTTGAAATATAATGGATTTGGAGAATTGAATGATTATTTTATTATTATTGCTTAAGAAGAATTAATATGTTAATTACTCAAATACAGCTTAAGCAGGATTGTCAAAACACCTCTGTAATTAACATATTTGTATCATGTAAAAAAATTCAATCATATTTTAATATTATTACTTAGAACGGATTAATCTGCTAATTTGAAAAATTAAGAAAGTGATTTAAAATAATATAATATATTTATAATATAAAATCATTCAACCGTATTTGATTCCTAACATATATATATATATATATATATATATATATATATATATATATATATATATATATGCGTGTTATATAATACTATGGGACACTTTTTTTTATTTCATGAGTAAAAATGTTCCTCTTGGTATGTAAAATGTATGTAAATTTTTTCAGCTATTTAGAAACCCTTAGGTTCAATGTTGATTCAGGCTAAATATGAGCGTGTAGACATTTTTTACATTTTATAGCATATTTCAACCTCCATTTATTCAACAAAATCAAATCTCTTTAAAAATAGCAACAAGGGATTTTTTAGCAAAATTTCTGAGTTCTTTATAAAAAATGGTTCCAAAACTTTTTAATGCCTCTTTTGATTCATTAAACTCATTTGAAAACTTAAAATCTTGAAAAAGTTGGTTTGTTCGATCGAACCACGCCAGAAATCATGAAGATAGCTTTTTTCAGTTCAAAAGTTACTGTCACAGTCGCAAAATAGCAGAAGTGCAATGTATTGTCACGTAACGCTAAATAATAGTTATTTTACGTATACAAAAATTGTTCTTTTAAAATATAGTATTACATGAAAATGCGTACGTGACTGACCTTATGAAAACTTCTCACGATGAAGGCCTGAAGAGAGATAGGTAGAGTACTTAAAATTATCTTTTTTCAGCTGCACGCATCGGTCAAAGTAAATTCATAAGCTTTTTACGTGTCCTTCGAGAAGGGACGACGAAAGTCGACGACAAACAAATAGAGCCATCTACAGTTTGTGATAAGATAGAAGCGTTCCGCGTAATAAAACAATAATGTCGCGCGCTTCGAGCACGGACTGCATATATCTGATTGGTACGTCTAGACGAAAAGGGATACCTTTGCTTCAGCGTGAAAGACTATCAAATGCTTTCTCACAGAACTGCACACTTTTTAAAATTTTCGACGAAATAGTACGTTTAATGTAAACATTTTTAATTTCAATATCTTGCTTAAATATTACAATAAAGCATTGTGTATTTTTTTAGTAGAATGCTAAATAGAATAAATTTATGCTTTTGAAGTAATATATAGATTCATATTCATAATATTAAATTAATTTAAAATGTATAGTCTTATATAATAATTTTTATATAAAACAATTATATAAAAAACTAATCTTTCTTCAATAGTTAATCGATACACGTAAATTATTTGCTTTTTGAAACTTATAGGGAGTCCGAAACTCAACTTTTACCGACCGAGTCAATAGTGACTCGGTCGTCATAGATTGCGCGCTAGAGAAATACTTGAAACTAAATAAATATAATGAATTACTCAAAACTAATACATCATTGCCCTTCCTCTTATAACCATCTACCACTATGCAAAGTTTTAAACGAAAATATGAACGCATTAACAAATGGCATTCGAACGAAAATTAGTAGATGCAGTGTGCACACGCTGGAAATTTCGTTCGAATGCCATTCTTATGTGCGTGCATACCCTGCTAAAACAGACGAATTAAAATTAATTAAATTCGATTGAATTTTAATCGAATTTAATAGTTTTGAATTAATGCTACCGACTTGCTGAAAGTGACCGATTACAAATTAATCGAGATGGATCGATTTGAATCGTAATCGTTGTTAATGCTCACTTTTTACATTCAAATTAATCGATTTCGATACAATTGAATCGCACAACTTTATGAATAAGATTTAAATGTGTTTTTCGCGATTCTTTTTAGTGGATTTCAATAAATACCTATACCCACAAAACTGAATCGATCCCAATGTTCAATTTTCGCATACATTTTTAATCTATTTGAATGTAATTGAATAAACACGACCATCAATCGTGTTGAATGCGTAAAGATATAATCTACTTCAGTACAATTTAATCGCGCAATTTTATGAATAAGATTTGAATGTGTGTTTTGCGATTCTTTGTAATCGGTTTGAATAAATATCTATAGTTACAATAGTGAATCGATCCCAAATAATATATTTTCCCATACATGTTTTATCCATTCGAATTGGATTCAACAAACACAATCATCAATCTTTTTGAATGCCTAAATATAGAATCGAATTCAGTACAATATAATCGCGCAATTTTATGAATAAGATTTAAATGTGTTTTTTGTGATTCTTTTCAATCGGTTTTAATAAATACCTATAGCCAGAAAACTGAATCCATCCCAATTTATAATTTTTGCATTAATTTTTTATCTATTTGAATTGAGTTCAATGAACACGGTCACCAATCTTTTTGAATGCGTAAACTCAGTGTAACCTAGTAATATATTTTGATTAACTTTAATTGATGTAATAGTTTAATTTGTATATAAACAAATTACGCAAAATATAACATAATGAATAACCAAATAATAACATTTATAACAAAGAAAATCTTATAAAAAATATTTATTTTAGGTACGTTATTCATGGGAATTGTGTGAAAAAAACCTCATAGTTTTTTCTTATTGGACGAAGTATATACTCTATACAAGCTGATTGTGACTGTTTGCAAAGCATTATGTGAACCACTTTCGGATGAGAGCAGACAGCTGACTCGGTCTGATCAACATCATCGAAAGCCGCAGTCCGCAGTGAACTTTGCTTCTACAACGTCAATGGCACCAACCCCAACGCACGAAATCGACCGAAGACGAAAATACCTTATGGATGCTACGCGTAGATTTTTTTTCTATAATGCTGGAAATTTCGTTCGAATGCCATTTTTATATGCGTGCATATAATCACTTAAAACTTTACAGAGAGGTAGATGATTATCAAAGGGAGGGCAACGATGTCCTGGTATTTCATACTTTTTTATTAAAAATAGTAGTTTTATTATCGCGGAGCGTGACCGTGGTGACGGCAAACAGCTGATCGGCTTAGCCCGATAGGCGTACGTGGCGCCATCTATCAGAAGATAGCCTTGCAGAAATGATAATAAAACTACTATTTTTAATAAAAAAGTATGGAAAACCAGGACATCATTGCCCTCCCTTTGATAATCATCTACCTCTCTGTAAAGTTTGAAGTGATTACACCCTGCTAAAAAGTACTCGTTTAAGTCGATAGAAAAAAGTTCAATCGATTCTGAGTGTGAATCTTAATACCCATAATCGCTATTGAATACAATTCCAAATCAAATATATTAATGTTAAATTGAAAGGTCGATTCAAAACGATTAGCGAAAAAGCATTGCAGTCGATTGGGGGTCGAATCAGTATGAATCGACTTAAATATCCATTTTTCATATTAATTTTATCTCATTCAATCGATTTGTATAAGATTACGTTTTTAATTGTATTTTAATCGTATTCCGTTCCAATAATTGGTATTAAGATTCACACTCAGAATCGATTGAACTTTCTTCTATCGATTTGAATGCAGATTTTGCGATTCATTGGATTGATTTTAATCGAATCGAATCGATTTCAATAAAATGACGCTTTTAATTGGTTTTAAATGGTATAGTGAGCATTAACATAGACATTTAAAATCGATGTAACCTTTATGTATCGACTTCAATGTCATTTTTGCGATTCATTGGATTGATTTTAATGGAATCGAATCGATTTCAGTAAAAAGACGCTTTTAATTGGTTTTAAATGCTATAGTGAGCATTAATGGTCATTCCTGTAGAAGAATTTACCAAACAACTATATTTAACTCAAAAATCAACCTATCGATTCTATTTTCTCAAACAAACTCAGAAAGTTCTAAATTAAAAGAAGCTCCAAGCAGCCCACGAGAGGTCAAAGCATAAATCAAAATAGTTACAAAAGATTTTCCAAGTTTTCATCAACTTGCAACCCAGTAATCTTTCTTCATTTACAAACAGACGTGACAATTACAGTTAAAACTTACTTGACATACAAGTTACAAAGTCACTGACCTAAGTGCAATTGCTTGAAACTGCAAGACTAATCTTAACCACGCAAGTGTATCATAAGAAAAATCAATATCTATTTAAGTTTTGTCTTACTTTAGAACTGTAGCTAGTTTCAAATCTGGAAGAAGTATTCCATGATTACTTGTCTTTGTTAATTTCACACATACAAATTCCTACGAATTCATAAAATTCTTCTTGGATATTTAACTTGTAAAAGTATTTGAATAGATCGGTTTCGCCCACAATCTTCTAACATTTTTTAAGTTTTTTGAACATTCATCCAAAATTGAGTGTACAATAATTATTTAAATTATCCATGAATTTAATAAATGTCTCACAACTGGGTTTATTTTGAGACTTTTACAAAACGTATATTTAAGTTTAACTTAACTTCGATTTCTAAAATTTTCAGCTTGTTACCTTGTAAGCTTAAATGCTAATTACAAACAAACCAACCAATTCCAAAGAACACAACACAAATATGCCTCTTTGCAAACATTTCATTAATATCTTCCATTATAATCATGCAACTCATACCTAAAACTGAATGCATTTTTATAATTAATTCAATTATTACTTTTATATTAAAAATGTAGTCATAAATAAATATATTTGTTGGATTTTTTACTTCACCTTCTGAATAATTTTTGTTTTTAAGTAACATTATCTTTTCTTTTTCACTTTCCTCGGCAATATCTATACAATATCTATACGCTCAGAAATTATTCTAATATTAAATTAAAAATGTAATACGTATAACTTTCAACATGCGCAGATACACTCGGTTTTACGCAATCGAACCGGGTTCTCGGGTTCCGGTTGTACATTATATTTGCAGGACTTCTGCCCGTCGTACAGTTTGGGTAGTTTCTACAATCCAAAACGAATTTACAAACTGCGTCTTCCACGTTCTCTCCCTCTTTCGTAATTTTCGCAACCTTATGCTTGATCGTTTGTATAAAATTTTCTGCAGCTCCGGTCGTTGCTGGATGATACGGAGGTGAAAAGGTATGCTCTACATTATTTGCTTTAAGAAAATAGCAAAATTCTGCGCTTCTAAACTGCGGATCTCCGTCTGTTACGCAGTGAATAGGTAATCCAAATCTTGTAAACAGAATTTTGAATTCTTTTATGAGCCTTTTCGCATCCGTATTTTTCTTACAATTTATTATTTCTGGCCACTTACTGTGCGCGTCGATTACAATTAAATACATGTCGCCTTCAAATTTCACGTAATCACAGTGTATGCGGCCCCATACTTTACTAGGAAATGGCCACGTCGTTAGTGGTATTTTATTCGGTGCCTTTCTATCTATTAAACACGTTTGACATGTGTTTGCGATTTCTTCTATCGCTGAGTCTATACCCGGCCAATACACATATGAACGCGCGAACATTTTCATTTTTACGCTTCCGAAATGCGTTGCATGTAGTTCGTTCAATATCGCAATAATTGCGCGTTTTAATTCCGTCTTGGGTATTTTCTTTGACGCGTACGCGATTGGTCTTTCTGATCTGTCTGTATATCGGTGAGACAAAATCGCAGATAATCCGTAATCTGATTCATCAGACGCGAGTAATAGTTCCTCTTTTGGATCGTAATGAGCTAAAAAATTCGGAATTATCAGTACGTTTTTTATCCATTTAAATGCACTTTCGCATTCATCATCCCACTTTTCTTTCTCTTTATTTAATAAATCATAAAGTGGCTTTAGCATTACCGATCTATTTTTCAAACATCTGGCATATAAATTTACGAGCCCTAACAACAATGCAAGTTCTTTTTCGTTTGGTGGTCGCGGTGCGTTTACCATTGCGTTGATTTTTGATTTTGACTTGTGCAGTCGGTCTTTGTCTATTACGAATCCTAATACATCAATACGCGGTTGCATAAAATTACATTTCTTTAAATTTAACCGTATGCTACAATCTTGCAATCGTTTACACACTTTTCTTAAATTTTCCGAATGCTCTTCTTCAGTCTTTCCCGATACGTATATATTGTCTAGATGCGCAATAACACCGTCAATCCCACTCAAACACTCGTCCATTTTACGCTGTATGTCAGCTGGTGCTGGTGAGATTCCTTCTAGTAATTTTGTGTATTTATACAAGCCCTTATGTGTAATTATTGTTAACAATTCTGCGCTCTCATCGTCGACTGGAAATTGCATATACGCGTGTTTGAGATCCAATTCGGAAAAAAATTTACCGCCTTCCAGTTTTTCGAAAATTTCATCTATAGTGTGCAAGACGTATTTTTCTACAAGAAGATGCGGATTTAATGTCAGTTTAAAATCCCCGCAAATTCGTATTGTATTGTTGCCCTTCAATACTGGCATGATAGGCGGTGCCCATTTTGATACATCAACCTGTTCTAAGTGCCCTAGTTCGACTAATATATCTATTTCCTTTTCGAGCATTAGTCGTAATGCGTATGCAGCATGTCTGCATTTTAACGCTATTGGCTGCGTATTTGGTTTCACGTGAATTTTAGTTTTACTCTTATTATATAATCCAGGTGAGTTGCTAAATAGTGTAGGGTATTCTCGAGTTAGATAATCACACAAAGTTTCATCGATTTTGTTTACTATATTCGAATCGAATTTCGGTATAGTTAAAGGCCAGGCGCTGAACTGTGTAAGCCAGTCTCGGCCCATTAGAGCTAGTCCCGTTCCCGGTAAAACAAAACATTTCTATATTCTCGTCATATTATTGAATGTTACCTCTAAGTCAGTTAGTTCGCTAATTTTTTTTTGTTTCCGTGATTTTACTTTTACTGAAATATTTATTATACATTTTTCAGAAATCACGGTTGCAAATGTACCCGTGTCAATTTCGAATTTGAGATCTTTTCCATTTATTTTTAAATCTACGCACATGGGAAGTAACCCTGTGCTATTATTGCTTGTGTGATTAAATATCTCCTTTGTACAGTCGCTTCGAATTTCGCTTTTATCCTTTACTCCTTTTTTAGCTACGCTAATCTTTTTACGCGAGTCTGTTACATTTTTTTGTCTAATAGAAAAAAAATCTTTTTGGTGATCTTGCGATTCGTTGCTATCTTCGTCTGCGGTTAATTTTTTCACCTCATTTGACTTTTGCGCTATGTTTTTACCGCTTTTACACGCTCTCGCTAAATGTCCTTTTATCTTGCAATTATTGCATACATAATCCCGAAAATGACATTCGTTACTCGAGTGATTTACCTTGCCGCAGCAATTACAACGCGCTTCCGATGATCCCGTGGATTGCCGACTTGGCTGCTGTCGCTGTGTGTTGTTGCGGTCGCCGACCGTCTTTCCTTGATTACCTCTGCCTCGCTGTCCTCTGCGTTGCCATCCCCTCTGCTCGCCACCTTGTATTGCGTGTATCTCATTCCTTACGCTTTTATTTTTCAGCGTAATATTTGAATTTGTATCATTTTTCACTGCTGCTTCTCGCGCTATAGCTATTTCTTGCGCTTTTTGCAGTGCCAATTCTTTTTCTTCAAATAGCTTTATCACTAATTCCACACACTAATTGGTCTGGAATTGCGTTGTCTAATTCTGTAAAATTGCAATGAATAGTCAATTTTTTTAGTCTCGCTATGAAGTCTGCAATTGACTCATGCGGCTCTTGTTTCATTGTGTGGAAAGTACATCGCTCCATAGATTCTGATGGCTTCGGTTTTAAATGTTCCGATAACACCTTTGTCAAGTCCACGTACTTTCTATCTTTGATTTTTGCTGGTGCAATGAGCTGTTTGAGGAACGCATGTGGCTCTGGGCCTAATCTCTTCAGTAGATTGGCTACTTGCAGTTTATTGTCTGTTATATTCTTGGCCCAGAAAGTGCCCAGTCGTCGTCCGGTTGAAATTCGAATTTCTGTTCGGCCATGTTGTCTTCTCCGTCCGACTCGGTTTCTGAACTTTCAGGCGTCTTGTACGCTTCGTTTTCCCTTTCAATCGATTCTCGCAGTTGTTTTCTCAACTTGTCGTAGATATCTATTTGTTCGAAGGTTTCTCCTCTTTCTGTTAACTGTGCGATAATTTCTTGTTTGTTGAGATTCTGAATCCACGCTATTCCTTTCGGCTTTTCTCCCATTAGTCGGATTTACTGTGTGCGTTTATCACGTCTCGGAGCTTGCCTCTACGCACGTGTTTTTGCGTTACTATAATCGCACTCGCGCACATAGGTTCTAAAATCCTCGTCGCCAAGTTGTTATGTCCTGGAGCGAGGGGACTTTAAGGTAAGATTAAATAGGTAGAGGTTTATTTAATCTACGTTTATTGGAATCATTCAAATAGTGTACAGTTAAGACAGCGGATGAGCATGTTTCTCCCTACAGGAGGAAACTGGGCTCGTTGACTGTGGAGTTAAGACGAGAGAATATTGGAACCATGGAACCACCCCCTTAACTGTGTCCCTTTTATGAAACAGTATCAAAAATGATAAAATAAGAACTAATTATAACATGCATAAGAAAATATAACATTTTTATTGATAATTATGAATATTTTCGTCTGCAAAAATACCAACATGAATATTATTATACTATATGTATAAATAATCATTCAATTTTGTGTCTCTCGAAACCCGTGAAGATCAGCGGTGTTTGAATCCGAAGCAGCAGCTGATTTGTACGACTTTGTTTATGAAGTATATTTATAAATATAAATGACTTGATACTATCAGCATTAGCTTAAATTGTAGCTTTCGGTCCGTAGATTTGAAACATCTACAAAGTGTTTTAATGTTATTTCGAGTTTTATTAAACGTATAGCTGTTTCATGATAGGTACGCGAGTTAGGGGAAGTCCGTATTTATGAACCACCTTCGCAAGGGCTTTTTTATAATAATTTGAGCTATTTGAATATTATTTTTTGTATTATGAAGCAAGACATACTACATTGTAATGATATAGCTTCTGAACAAGAGAAAACTAAGTAAAATAAGCATGTTTATTGAATTTGGCAGCCTAACCTGTATCTTACAGATTATTTTGTTAAATAAATAAATAAATGAATAAGTAAATTGACGAACGAACGAACGAACAATCGAACGAAGGAACGAACTAACGCCTACCCGTGGCTTAAGCAGTCCACTTATGCAGGAGAAATCCGTTGACGGTGGAACAAGGGGAGAAAGAGCGCGCCACACGCTCTGCAGCAAGTGCCCTCTCAGGACTAATTCTTACACTCCCTCTCACTTGCGACACTCTCAGTCCCATGACTCCTCATTCTCAAACTGAGTAGTCTCATCCTCCGAACAGTCTAAACAAACAGAAACACAAATCATTAATATTATACATTCATATTCATTATATTATAAGTTAATTTGTCATGCAATTGAGCAGTCAGAGCTTTCGTGAAGATGTCTGCAAGTTGATTTTTAGAGTTTACCCAATCTATTTCAATGAATTCTTTATTTACATACTCTTTTACATAGTGTTCTCTACGTTCCACCATGCGTCTTAATTTATTGCAACAACTTACTTTTGCACATGAGATGGCTGACATATTATCGCAATACAAAGTAATCGGATACAAGTTTCTTTCTAGCATTATATGTAGAATTAACAGAATTATGCAACGACTTCATTCGTGGAAAGTCTCGCTCATAACCACATATTCTGCTTGGCAAGTGGATAGAGCAACGCTCTGCTGTTTATGAGTCCTCCAGGCTGCAGCATTTCCAAACAGCTTAATCACATATCCATAAGTCGTCAAGGAATCTTTGCAGTTTGATAAGCTGACATCGGAATATGCTATCATTTTATTCGTTGTATTATCCAATACCAATTCATAATGTCTGGTACCTGCAAGATATTGAAATACTCTTTTTACCATATTCCATTAAAAAATTGTAGGGTTAACTTGATGCCTACTGAGCACATTTACTGCATACGAAATGTCAGGTCTAGTCGCGATTGCTAAATACAAAAGTGATCCAACAGCTTCTCTGTATAGTCTATTGGGTATACGTTCTTCTACATATTCACTTTCCTCTCTCATTCTTATCACGACTAGTGACATCACTAGGTTTCATAGGCGTATTTACCGGTCTACATTTGTCAAACCCGAATCTACTCAACATTTTGTTAACAAACTTAGTTTGATTTAATTTTATTACTTGTTTCTGCAGATTTCTTTCAAATTTTACATCTAAAAATTCCTTAGGGTTTCCTAAATCTTTAATTTTGAACTCTCGGCTCAGTTTTCTACTTATGTCATTCAATACATTGCCATTCGGGCTTGTGAGTAAAATATCATCAACATACAAAATTGCTAGCACAATGCCTACATTAGTCTGCTGAATGTACAGACATGGATCTATGTCATTTGCTTTAAATTCAAGCGTTATCATTACGCCAGTGAACTTATCATTCCACTTTTTCAGACTTATCTTTAGACCATAAAGAGATTTGTTTAATTTCCATACAAAACGTGTTCTTTTGTCGATATCTACTTGTATTCCCTCTGGAATTTCCAAGTATATGTCTTCTGACAGCTCTCCATAGAGGAAAGCCGCTTCGACATCCAACTGTTTGATTTGAAATTTAAATTTATTATATATTGAGAAGAAAGCTCTAATCATTGACATTATAGATACAGGAGCATACGTTTCACGTAAATCATACACATTTTTATCTTTAAATCCACGTATGACTAATCTGTCTTTATATTTTGTTTCTCGTTTTTCATCTATTTTCTTTTTAAATACCCATCTCGAGTCAATAATGTTGGGTTTGTTATTTTCCACCGGTATCTTACATCTCTCTACTACAGTGTAAACCTGCTTGTTTCTAACCGAATCTAATTCATTTCCTTTAGTTTCTACCCAAAATTCACTCTCTTGGGAACTCACAGCCTCTCTATAAGTCTGCCGATCTCCCTGGATTTTTGCCAGAAGCGCGTGATATTTTAAATCACTGAACTCGTGGTCATATTCTAAGTTTTCAGTATCGGGTGTTTCACACAGGAAAAACATGGCTTCTGAGTTCTTTTTCGGTCTATCCCTCTTTCTTTTTGTCTCTGTGATTTCTATCTGGTTTCAGCTGGAAGCTCATGGCTCTGGCTATCTGAATCAATGATTTTCGATGGTTCTGTAAAGCTTAACTCTGTCGTGTCTGTAACAGTGTGTTTGTCTGTGAAGTCTACAAATTTTCTACAAATCTTACATGTTTACTGTCATATAGCTTATTTTCTTCCGGCACGAGTATGGTACATCCTGTACTCAAATACCCTACCAAGAAACCTAGCATAGCCTGAGGAGAAAATTTGGTGTCGGTGTTTCTAGGTATCTTTATATATGCTGTACATCCAAAACGCTTGATCTGGTTTAAACAATCTGATTGTTTGGTGAGAATTTAACTCAAAGGGGTTTTCATGTTGATCGACTTATGCGGAGTTCTATTATAAATATACACAGCAGCTTTAACTGCGAGATCCCAATAAGAATGTCGTAAACCTGAATCAAGCATCATGACTCTAACCTTGTTTTCTAGTGTTCTATTAAATCTTTTATCAACACCATTGTGTTGCGGTGTATCAGGACAAGCTAATTGTAATTCAGTGCTATATTTATCTAGTATATTTTGTGTGGCCTGACTCGTAAATTCTATGCCCCTATCACACCTGAGAAAGCAGAATTTTTCATCAGATTCAATCAGGTTTCGCATGCTTTTAACAAACGATTCTATGCATTCTGGCACATTTGACTTACATTGTATAGAGAATGCCAATGCCGCTCGTGTGACATCATCTATTAGAACTAAAACAAATTTATACTTTCCAGGGTGAGACACCGGGCTTATCAGACCCATAGTGTCACCATGTACAATTTGTAACGGTTTATTGGATCTCATTCTTATTTTCACAGACGGTAGCTTGACGTTATTCGCCTGAAGACAGATCTCGCATTCTTGAATCATCGTATCATTAATTATATTCTCAACGTTAATTATATCACTATTGTTCTTTGCAATTGCCAAAAGAGTTTTCCTATTTTCTGACGTGTTCCAGAATTCATGTTCTGTCTTCTTTATACTCGATTGTATGTTTGTTTTATGAGCTTCTTTCTCTTTAATAACCTCTAACTGGCTATCTATACTCTCTGTGTTTTTATTGCTTCTAAGATTGTAAAATGTTCTAATTTTTGGATCTAATAGTTTTTTATCTGTTTCTTTTGATTTGTTTTCTATGACGAACCTCAAAGTCCAAAATGGTTTTTCATATTTTCCTGTTATGATTGTTTTATTTAATTCCGGGTCATAAATATCTATACTTTTATTATCTAAGTATATCTCTAAGCCTTGATCGACAAAACGTCTTAGTGATAATAAATTATTTGACAATTCTCGTGAATATAAAATGTTATTTAGAGTGTAAATATTATCATCTCAGGTTATTATTTTAGTTTTTCCTATACCCGATGTTTCAAAACTACTGTCTTTGTTCGCACATTCTATTCTTGATTTTGATCTACTATCAAATTCATTGAAATACATTTTAGTGTTACTCAGGTGCTCAGACGCACCAGAATCTGCTATAAATTCAACTAACATATCGCTTTTATTAGTTGTACAATTTTTATCATTAATACCTTCATAGTTGCTGGCAATGGCCTGAAGTGACGACGCCAATTCAGGATTCTCTTGGCTTCCTGAATTTGGCCGCTGTCCGCATCTGCCCTGGCCTCGACTGCTGAAGCCACCTCTTGTGCCTCTTGTTGAAGTTGAAGCGCCTGACCTCCTGTCATGATACAGGATACAGGAGGTCAGCCACCGTTTCTCTGCTAGTCTTGGAAGCATCAACCTGTAATAAAAAGTTTTTAAGTTGATTGCACGACATTTCTTTGTCGTAGTGTCTTTACACACGCAGTCAGTTGTAATTATCTCGGAAACAGCATTTACCACAGCTTGAATAAAATAGTCCCTCTTTTATTTTCAGATAATTCACCGGCATCAGGGATATTTTCGAACACTCTTACCTTTTCTTGGAATTTATCATAAAAATCAGATGCTGATTCTTTACCGGGTTGATATTTCGGAGATAGTAGATCTTTTCTAGCAGTTATACTCGTGGTACGTGTCTCAAACCTTTTTACTTCTTTTAGTTTTGTCAAAATCTCTTTTTGTTCGGATAAGTTAAGAATCATGTTGTAATACCCGGTGTCAATCCGGTTAATTATAATATCGGGAACTTTGAATTTATCATCTGCTATCTTTTGCTCATCTAGTGAGAGACTGAAGTTATCTTCCAAAATGTAGGATAATTTCTTAATTCTCAATTCAGATCTTACAAAATTTTTAAACATTTCAAATTTTTAATTTGTAGTTAGTTTGTAATTTCTAGATATCTGATTATCTCTATTTGAAATTTCTATTTTCAATTGCTCAGTTAAGCTAGTTAAACTATTTTCTTTCATTTATTTATTCTTTTCTACTTCGTTTTCATTTAAAATTAGTTTAATTTTATTTTCAACCAATTCATTAATCAAACTCGCGGTTAATTTATCTTTTGACAAACTCTCTGATGTTCTAGCATCGTCTGTCACCTTATCGTAGCAGGATTCGGCTGTCTGAGCCAGATCAGATGTCTCAGTTTGAGTATTAACAGCCTACCCATATACTGCGTCAGCTTCCGACAAGTATTCGGAGATCTCTCCTTCCTCTGAAGCTCTTCTCCTTCTCCTCGGACCTTCCGAGTCGCTTAATTTCGGCCTCATATCAATGTTTATTGCGTATAAATCGTCCACCCGTCTTCTCGTGGCTTGTGTTGGCGGCAAGGGTATTGATGTCACCTAGACCACAGATGGAGTGGTCAAGATGACATCCTCTTTGATTCTTGGCGGAACTTTTGGAGAGCCCTTCTCCTTTGGTTGATCGATGCTTTCACTGCTCGCAGCAGGTGGTGGTGCCGAGGCTATTGCTGCCTGAGGTCGAGTGGGCATCACCAGCTTGCTTACCCGCATCTCAATCCCTTTGAGAAACATTTTATTTTCCTCCTCCATTATCCCCATCACCTCACTTTTAGTAATAAATTCTGGGGAGAATACTAGGTTGAAGTAAAACTTCTCCCTAGCCGGTCAAACCCTATTTATCAGGTCCCTATCCCCTCTGCTGAGGAAGTCGTCGAATCTTCTGAGTTGGTGCTCAGTCCGCCAAAAATACAGCGATCCGTCCGGCTTCCTCAGCAGGGTGACAGTGTCCTGCGTGTAGAGATCCTCACGCGCCTCTTGGACCTCCGAATTGTCCCACTCTCTCAGAATTATGGACCAGAAGTCGTGCGCATCTGCATCTGTTAAAAGTCAGTAACAATTAGATATATCAAGTACAATCACTCTTGGATTTATTTATCTTGTAGAAAGATGTCTTATCATTAGACGCAATTCTTGTTGCAGACTCTTGTCTATTGTAAAATCTCCCTTTCAATGGTGCAAGCGATCTTACTCTTTACACTCTTTTTTTTATAGTCGTTCTTGTAACTGCGTTGACTTTAATTAATTTTATTTGCACCTGTTGAAAGTCAGTAACAATTAGATATATCAAGTACAATCAGTCTTGGATTTATTTATCTTGTAAAAGGATGTCTTATCATTAGACGCAACTCTTGTTGCAGACTCTTGTCTATTATAAAACCTCCCTTTCAATGGTGCAAGCGATCTTACTCTTTACACTCTTTTTTTTATAGTCGTTCTTGTAACTGTGTTGACTTTAATTAATTTTATTTGCACCTGTTGAAAGTCAGTAACAATTAGATATATCAAGTACAATCAGTCTTGGATTTATTTATCTTGTAAAAGGATGTCTTATCATTAGACGCAACTCTTGTTGCAGACTCTTGTCTATTATAAAACCTCCCTTTCAATGGTGCAAGCGATCTTACTCTTTACACTCTTTTATTTATAGTCGTTCTTGTAACTGTGTTGACTTTAATTAATTTTATTTGCACCTGTTGAAAGTCAGTAACAATTAGATATATCAAGTACAATCAGTCTTGGATTTATTTATCTTGTAAAAGGATGTCATATCATTAGACGCAACTTTTGTGCAGACTCTTGTCTATTGTAAAATATCTCTTTTAAATGGTGCAAGCGATCTCACTCTTTACACTCTTTTTCTTTATAACCGTTCTTGTAACTGTGTTGACTTTAATTGATTTTAATATGATAATAGAACTAGCGTACTGATGGGCTAGACCTTTTTTTGTGACATAAGCTCGCTTAAAAGCTGAGCTGAGTACGCATTTGACTAGGGCCCTTACTAAATGTAATTTTTTTAAAAGTTAATAACTGCAGTTTATATATTTTTAATGCAACACAGGATTTTTATCAAGAATTAGAATATTCAGTTGGTCTCTAACGAATATTATCAAGTGAATAAGTTTAAGTTTATTATACACTTTATTCATTTAACTTTTCTTTATATATATATATATATATATATATATATATATATATATATATATATATATATATATATATATATATATAATATTTGTACGCGCGTGCGCTTCGCAGAACGGTCCATGCTGCTGGCAAACGAGTTCGGCCGTACTGTCTTTGCTACTGGCTCTTCGTGTTGGCTTCCCCTCTCCGCCGCTTTCTTTCTCTCTCTGTCTGTTTCTACCATGCTACTGCTACAATTGACTCAAGCCGCTGCCGTAGTTCTTGTACGCGGCTACTGATTGCACAGCTGATGCGCTGCGACTAGTTCGTGTGGCCGCTGTTTGGCTGCTTCCATCTGCATCTGTGTGCGTGTTAGAGCGCCATCACTGTAGACTGCCCCTAAGCGTTTACTTTCCGACGTCGGATATCAAAAATCATAAAATTGCATGACCAACTCATAAAGAGTGGCATCGGATGTTAATGGTATGATTCGCTTGTTGAATGATCGTTCCCGTCGCAGGAGGTGGTTGCATTTACCTGCAGATAACTGAGTCCGCGTATTTATTTGAGTAACAATAATGAGTTGCGTAAACAGGCAAATATGTTAAAGTATTATACTTTGTCAGATATTCGATAAAGGTTGATATTGAGAGCCATACTTTTCTCACGCGCAAATATATAAATGGATTTAAATTGAGGGTTTCTATTTGTCCACACATTTAAGTAAGGAAACGCGAAAGAGCGGTGATGCAGGCAAGAAATGACTGGCTATCTACTCGCGTAACGGCTCGGCTGTGCATGATTCAGAAGATATAAGTCAGAAAAGGGCTGCATTATTCTACAATTTTATGATAACTTTGGGCATGAAGAAGTTAGTTACAACATTGACAATGAACATATAACGTTCTCTTGCATCTCAATATCTTGCAAGTGTAAATCCTGCAATTTGTTACCGATGAATAGATAGATAGATATATGATATTTTATTTAATCTGTAAGTAAAAAATATTTAAAAAGTTAGAAAAAGCTTAAAAATAATCACAGATTATTTATCACAAAATTGTTTTCGCCATTGAGTTCCCTATTGGACATTTATTTATCTTACTATAACGTGATAATTCAATTGTAATATAATTTAGAATCAAGTCTCACTGATTCTCAAGGTGTTTCAGTTCAGCAACAACCCACGGTGGTAGTTCTTTTTTCTTTGGTCTAACTGCTTTAGGTTATCGACAGTAGCCATGATGTTCTGGCGAAGATGTTCCACTCTACTGCTGATGTACATGCCCGGACAACTGATTGACGACAACTCGCATGCATCGTGTAGAGTTAGGAGCTCCTTCAGCCTAATAAATTTAAAATCGCTGTATGAGAAGCTGGAAAAACCAGGGAGGGGCTTCGATGCTTCAATGACAATCGTGGCATTAATGATGTTATGTTTGCTAAGAAAGATCACTATTACGTTATTCAAATCCAGCACTACGTCATTGTCGTAGGTAAAAATTATATAAATCTAAGTTGGAGAATACTAACCTCATATTGATTTCAAATGCCAGTACCTTAACAAAATGTGCATACTGAGACGCTGATAGCATATTCGTGTTCAATTCTCCCATAACAATGCTACGATTGTAGTCTACCGAATATGATTTCAAATTATCTACAAAGTTAGAATTTTTTAGCAAAACATTGTAGAAATGTTTCCCTTCTGCATCCTACATGTGAGATATTCAGGAAATCTCGGTTTCCCTTGGTCTACCTTTGTCAGCAATTAGCGCAACAAAGCCGCTTGATACACGTTGTGTATATGAAGGACAACAACTTCTTCCTACATATTCCCATGTTGTCTAATTATCAAAAAACTATCAACCTGAACGCATACGCCATCACCGATCTGTGCCTGCAACGCGTCTTAGTCCCGCCGAATATTTGGTAGAAGGCACGATCTGTCGTAGTAAATTGACGGCAAATTTCCATTTTTCTTTTAGGCGTGGTCGTGTTTATGAAACCCTCCCTGAATCCTACACATTCCGCCTCTCCTCTGATACTTCTATCAAGTTAGTCCTGGCCGGCCAGGACCAGGGATTGTCCGGATGTTTTTAAATTGTCCAACGACGCGACAATTTTTTCTTCCGCCCGTAGCAGTATCTTGCAACTGACAATGCTGCTCTGGAACGCAACGATTGCGTGCAGATCAGTCGCAGAGAATACTTTTCTGAATAACAATTTTTCTTCGGATTAGGTTGTTATTCGTTTCCTGATCCAGAGACGATACGTTGATGTGCCTTGACGTAAGTCCAATAAAGTTACATTTGGCGCGCACATATTCGCGTATAAGTTCCTGGTTACATAGGCGGACAACCCATGGCGAGGGACGACGCATGTGTTTTTTCGTTGGCACGGCAGCGGGAACCTGACCATCCGGCCGAAGCAAGAGTGTTCACATAATTTTTTCCCACCCGATGGACGGCAGAATAGTTGTGAGCAGTTGCGAGCACCACGTCCGAACGTTGCTTTTCATTACCGTTCTAATATTGGAAGTTGTTATTTCCGAAGATACTCCATTACCACACCCGGCTCGTCCACGGGGGAACCACGCCCGCCACGAGCAGGACAATCACCACCGCGATATTTCACTCGGTGCCGAATTTGATGGCGGCGACTACCTTGAGTCCAGAACTTGTTATTTTAGAATTTTATGTATATCAAAACGAAAATAATATGTTTTGATAGCAAATGTCAAGTGATCAGCGTGAACCCGAGATAATTCTCTAGTAATTTCGTTATGCGTTTGAAGGATATCAGCATATAGTAAATGTTGTACACCTTCGGTTTCTTAAAACCGGGCCAAAATATAATCTGTGAAGAAAAGGATCCGGACTATTGTTGTCTGACTTGTAACCCAATGGTATATGGATTTACAAAAAAAACGAATCTCATTAATTTCAGGGCATGCCATAGTCCTCTCTGTTGAAAATAGATACGTAGGTTCGTTACGTAATTTGATTACGTAAAAAATTCGAACGTTTTAATACGTGTGTTTGGCACAAATTTCAAGCTATAGTTTTATTTAAAAATTACACTGTTTTTCTATATCTGAATACCATTGACTGGAAGTACCATGCGGATGATAACACCAAATATAGGATATATGTCTATGTTATTTGTCATTTTCCATTGTTTTGTTTAAATAATTAAGAATGAATTAAGCTTGAAAATTTGATATGTAACAAAAAAAACATTTGAAAACGTTCGAATTTGTTACATAACGAAAATACGTACTTATTTTCAACAGGGCTGTTTTGTCGATCCTAGCTTCGTTTCCACTTTTTGGCGAAACGGCGGCTTGGCTTGAGATTTCTTTTTGGGGATCGCGTTCTGAAAGGTTCTCGGTTTTTTACGATTTTTCGCCAACAACTTAATTTATTGCTAAATGCAAATAAGCAAATCAGTATTTGTATTGATTTCCATAGCAACCGAGATGGCAACCACCACAACGACTTCCTATAACAAATATTGATTTACCTCCATAAATTAACGTTTTGGTGAAATATACAAAAAAAAAAAACGGTTGAACGCCCTTTATTAGACCCTCAGAATGCGATTCCCAAAAGGAAAACTCATTTTCGGTCGCCGTTTCGCCGAAAAGTGAAATCTAAACTAAGGTCGATAGGCCAATAAAACAGGACTATGGCATGCCCTTAAGAATGATTTTCGGATGAGAAATCTGGTCTCATAGCTTGACTCAATAGCATTGCAAGCTATGATGTTGCCGTAAGTCAGTGAAATAAAAATACGATATTAAAGATGAAATTCTCACTTTCCCAAGAGGCACAACATGCAGGAAAAGGCTTTGTGATGGTGTTTAAGATATACGGACTTTTCCGTTCGCTTTCGATGAGCAATGAACATAAGATAACACTACAATTACAATCGTAATCTTAAGAAAAATTCTTCGGATTTAGTCCTGTCCTTCGCTTTTTAGGTCAAAAGACACGCTACTATTTTCAAGCTGGATCTATTATTCCATAGACCTGTGACGCGTGAAAATAAATCCAGGCTAACGATTTTTGTCAATTTTAGTCGATGCTGTAGGTAAAGGTAGACAAAAAAATGTTTCATTATCATATGATTTAATTAAGTCTAAGTCCGTTGTCGCTATTATAAACAAAGATAGAAAATGTTTACCGCGAGCTTTAGTTGTAGCACTTGCACATGCACAAAAAATTAAGAATAATAATAAAGACACGCAGAATCACTAGGATAGAGTACGTAATAGTAGATGTAAAGTACAACTAGAGCTAGCTGATAGGTTAATAAAAGAGACTCGTATTAACTTTGATGTGGAAAGAGGTTGCGGGTACGCGGAAATAAAAAATTCCAAGATTTTTTTAAACATAAAAATATTGCTATTAATGTTTATGAAAAAGGACGTGTAGGTACAGGTGATGCACGTTTATTTAACGGTTACCGTTTATTATTAGATAATAACATAGACATTGATCACACATTAAATATTTTATTTTTACCGAATGAGACTCACTATGACGCAATAACAAGTTTAACGGGGATATCTGCATGTGATAATTTTTGTAAAATATGTAACAAAGGTACAGAACGCGTTTCTACACATAAATGTCCTTACAAATATGATAGATGCATGAGTAGTCGTATGTGTAATAGAAATGCTGAAATAATCACCTGTCCATCGTGTATACTACAATTTTACGGATAAGTCGGTTTGCGAAGCGCAGAAAAGGTGCAGTACGTGCGCTAATTTTGTTTCGATTGAGCAGGTTAGGCATAAATGTGGATACAAATACTGTTTAACATATGCTCCTTTTAAGCCGTATAAAAAATAAAAATCTATTAGTGACAGTAGTGTTGGGGATGAAGAAAACATCGTAGGACACGCTTTTCATTTTTACGATTTTGAAACCACTCATGAGAAAATAAATTAAAAATCTAGTAAACCTTCAGTAATCCATGAAATTAACTTTGGAGTTGCGAAATTCTGCTGCGAAAATTGTATGATGGAGCTATATCTGTAGTTTTCAGAGGTGAAAAAATTTTGCGAAATTTTCTAAAATATGTTGTAGACGAGAAGAAAGAGCGTCAAAAAAATATTAAACGAACAATATGCATTGATCATTATAGTATGAGCTTCGACGGACAATTCATTTTAAAATACATTGTTTAAAATACAGAAATCGTGTTACAGCTTGTTATGAATGGAACAAATATAATGATATTGTCTTTAGGAGAAAAAATTACAGTATTGGAAGTTTAAATTATTTTCACAAGAAATTAAGTGATTTACCTAAGACCTTTGTATTGGATGATAATATTGTAAAAGGGACGTTCCCACATTTATTTAATAAGAGAACATATTATGATTACAATGAGAAAATACCTGAAATGAAATATGCTCCAGAGACTATTACAGAGAGTGAAAGATCTAAATTTGAAGAATGGTATAATGAAAAGGTTACTACAGGGTATAAATTTAATTTTCAAAAGGAAATATTTTTATATTGCAAGACAGACGTGGATATTTTAAGAAAAGCGTGTTCAGCATTTAGAAAAAGCTTTTCAAGTATAGGTAACACGTGTACATTTACTGAGGCAACAACAATTGCAAGTGCATGTTCACGTGTATACCGGACAAACCTTTTAAAAGATGAACAAATAGGTATTATACCACCAGGTGGTTATAGAAAAAGAAACACTCACTCGAAAGAATCGTTAGAATGGTTGCTTCTTAAAGAATATATCGTATATCAATATCATGGATGTTTCTGGCATGGTTGCCCTTCTTGTTTTACGGGTTCACAAAAATTTAAACAAACATATAAAACAACTTTAGAGGATCGATACCTGAAAACTTTGAACGTTTCTCAATGCATTAAATTAAATTAAATCAGCAGGTTATATTTTAGAAAAAAGTTGGAGTTGTGAATTTGGAAATTATAAAGAGAAACATTAATCGTATGCGCAGAGTGTTTTATTACATAATCCCATATTAATCAATGATGTTTTAAATCCTCAAGATGCATTTTTCGGTGGCCGTACCGAAAATACCGTATCATTAGTCCAGATTAAGGCGAATGAGACTATTGTTTCATATTGCATTAGGTACATATCTGTTCGCTTTATCCTTATATTTGTAAGACAGGTAAATTTCCAATCGGACATCCTAAAGTTTATGTTAGAGATAAATGTAAAGAATTAACGGGATAAGCATATGATTTAAACAGAGTATAAGGATTTGTCAAGTGTAGAGTATTATTACCATCGCGGGATCTATTTTTATCTATTTTTCCAGTAAAAATGCACAATCGATTGATGTTTCCTTTATGTAGATCCTGCTGTAAAAGCTTAGAGCAAAAACATTGCACGCATGAAGATATTTGCGATAGAGAATTCATAGGTACCTGGAAATCAGATGAAGTAAAAAAAGCTATGTCGCTCGGATATGAGATTTCTGCTATATATGAAATATGGCAATATGAAACAACTCGTTATGATGGTAGTAGTAGTGGGGGCTTATTTGTCGAGTATATTAATACATTTTTTAAGCTAAAAGTACAGGCAAGCGGTTAACCTATAAATTATACAGACGATGATTTGCGTGAAACTTACATAAAGGAATATGAGGCAAAACTAGCGCGCCACACGCGGCCCTCGGCCGCATATGACTTGCCTGCTCCAGAGCTTCAGAGCGAGTGCTTCGCGCTCGCTCTTAAGCTCCTCCGCGCCTTGCATCGCGTCGCGTTTTGCATTAGAGGCACGACCGAACTCAGCTAGCGCGAAGCACTAAAGCTTACATTTAACGCTGATACTATTATCTGTTTATTTTTACAGAAATCAGTAAAAGAATATTGTTTTTTTTTTAAAGGCGACATCTTTAAATAATTTTAAGATTGATTGGGCGTGCTGCACCGCAATTTTTATTAAATGATGTGTATGAAAAATCGTTTTTTAGGCTGTTTCTTGTGTAAAAGCATTTTTTTTAAATATTTGCTACCATAAAAAGTTGTGCTTTTTTGAGATCTACAACTTTTCCATTTAACTTTTTCATGTAAAATGCATAGATGTAAAGTTATATGGTAAAAAGCTGTTTTTTCGATGTTAAAATTCGTTTTTGGCCTGTTAACTCGAGTTAAAAGTATTTTCATAAATAGATGTCAACGGAAAAAGGTTGTATTTTTCAAAGATCTACAACTTTTCTATTTAACTTTTTTTCGTAGAATGCTTAGTTTTCAAGTTATAGCACGAAAACCGTTTTTAGCGATTTTTTATAGTCGCCGCATTCAGCGTATATTTGCAAGATTAATCTTAAAATAGGACCATCAAATTGTTATACTTAGGAGAGTTTCTAAAAATATTTTGGGCCTGATCCGCTAAGATTTCGCAGAGATAATCGTGTAACATTAGTTTAAAAAAAAAACACGTAAATATAAGCAAAAAGTGCTCGCAATTTAAAAAATACGTACAGGATCGGGATAAAAAAAATAGAATTTCATATTGTACTGAAGGAGATCGCTCCTAAAATTTCAGCCCGATTGGTAAAAAATTACGTGAGATATTCTATCGCCCACATTTTTCGCTAACGAAAATATAAGGTACTTCCTTGTCGCGGTCGTGCCTAAAAAGGATAAAACTTGAAAAAGAAAAAATCGAGAAAAACGCAGGTATACGTTCTTTGTCAAAATTATATTTGAACAGTTTTTGGAGGAAGTTTGGTCAGCTGGAAAATATGGGTGTCACAGAAGTAGTTATCGATGGGACTAAATTAATTGAAATTTTACAATCATGTGATAGAGAGTTGACAAATGTATTACCAGTCAATCAATGTATATTTTACATATCTTGGTGATACAAGTGCGAACAGTATAAACAATCTTCCGTGACTAATGTAGCTATCGCAGCATATACGACTACGCAAGTGCGTTTAAAATTGTATACATACCTAGATAAGCTAGATAAAAGGGTCCTATATTATGACCCTTTTATCTATACTGGCTTATTATTAGGTGACATGACTAATGAGCTTGAAGGTTACGGGCCGAATATTCTCATTATACGTAACAGGTGGCCCAAAATTTTATTCGTATATAGTAAAAAAAATCTGATGGATCATTCCATGAGGTATGTAAAGTTAAAGGAATAACGCAGAATTACTCTACAACGAAAAAATTAAATTATGACAAAATTAAGTCACTAGTTTTAAAGACGTTCACAGCGTCGTACTACACTTCACGAGGTAATTACGCGCGAAGAAACGAAAACGTGTAAAGTAAATAGCTTAAAAAGACGTGTGTTAGATAATTGTACATCACTACCTTATGAATTTAAAAGAGAGCATAGATAACATTTTTGTTAAAAATATTTTTTTAATTTATGGTACTATTTATTTTTACTATTTTGCTTTAGATTTTTCGACCGCTGAGAATATGGAAAAATGTTGCGAAAATTGCTGGATACCAGTATGCAAACATTTTCCAAATTACAAGAAAACATTGAAGGGGTTAGCGATACATAAAGACCTTCACTGTTTATTGCAATTAAAATGTGAAAACGTACAGCGGAATTTCCGTTTTCTTTGCATTTATTTAAGAGAGTTGCAAGGATGTATTATGATTCATTATGTTATCAAATAAACGAATCGAGCGAATGTGTAAAATGCGTAATACGTAACAATAGCCCATGCGATGGTGAAGGATGTACAAGACCGATAATTACTGTTAAATACGATGATACATGTACATGGTAAAATTTATGTTTGTACAAGCTTCTATTATATATTGATTGAAATGATATAAACTTTTTAATACTCGGTTGTACAGATTTACATGTCGATGAATATGATTAATCAGATAATATTTTATGTCCCGTTCATACAAAAAATCATAAACACTATATTATAAGGTTAAATAGCCAGACAAATACTGTAGAGCGAGCCATTTTTCCAGAATTTATGCCACCATTGTAAATATTGTAATATAATAATGAAAATAAAATTTTATTTATTTTAAAAAAATTTGTAATATGTTTTGAATAAAATAATTTTTATTTTCCCAAAATAGGCGGATAGAAATATTTATTTTAATTTTTTTTTCATTTTGCGTCTTTTTCAGTATCAAAAGAATGATCTCTAGGTACTCTTGACTTCTGCAGAAATTGCTGTATACCAACCTGTGAGTTCTTTCCAAAGTATCGAAAATCCCTGGAATGTTTAGCCTGGCAGCGTATGCTACAACCATTAATAAAATTATAAAATGCAACAAATTCTACAAAATAGTACGAAGGAATGTTCAATTATATAAAATATTTTTTGCATTTCAGTAATATTCTTTTCTCTTGTCAATATAAATATGCTGTTTAAGATTCTAAATTTAAAGTTAATGTTAAAGCTGTTAAAAAACGTTATTGTATTTATACTCGCAAAAACAATATCATGAGTCAACTGTTACCCTTTATAGAATTATTTGATGTAAATTCGATACATTTCATCCCTGTTGTCCTATTCATGTAGAAAAAAATGTGAGATACTATTACAGATACTATGAAAATCTATCATATAGAAAAAGATTTTTACAGTTAAAAAAAATCAACTTAACTAAGAAAATATGAAAATTTATTTGTACCTCTAGATTTTAAGTTAATTAAATATACATGAAATATAAATGTTTGTACTGAATTTGTAGTGTAGAAGTTTATCATGCATGAAAATAGTATACCCACTAACATAAAATATTATAAATTATTGAAATAAACATATTATTGATTTTTTATGGCATAAAAATATCAACTTTTTTTTTCATTTTTTTATAAGTTGATATTTTTATGCTCTAACATAATAAGCTTATAAAATCGAATAAGCTAAGGTAACGCGGTCATTAAGCTAACAGTCACTGATGCGGACACGCATCTATTACCTAATTTTTGTAACAGTGAGCGCGTGCTAATATCAATATAATAAGCTATTCAAAGAAAATAAATAACATGAGTTTACCTTGGAAATATCTTAGGACTTCGATGATTTGTGGTCCTACAGGTTGTAGTAAAACACATTTTGTGAAACAATTTTTTCGTCATATTAACTTAATGTCTGACACTTCTTTTGGTCGCTAAATGTTATATTACTCAGAATGGTAGGACGGATATTTGGAATACGGTAAATATGTAGAGTTTCACGAAGGCATACCACAAGATGAATATTTTGCCTCAGATTCATGTTCAAAATAAATTGTAATTGATGATCTCATCCGTGAGTCATCAAATAACACAGCAGCAGATTCATTCACAAAAGGTATTTACCACAAAAATATAAGTGTAATATTTAAAAAATACCTTTGACCAATGACCCGACTGCCTCGCGATACGGTACATTTAGTTTTTCGTCTTCGCTCTCTACCGGATACAACACCGTGTGAGGATCCGCCGGTATTGAACATGCTTTTGCCCTACTCATACCGAACCTTTCGATGGCTTTTCTCGCGCACGCCGATTGATGTACGAACATCGATTTGTTTGTTCGATCTCGGCGGACTTGCATTCCGACAAATGTGCTGCAATCCCCGAGTGTTATTTCGAACGCATCGCGTAAAGCAACTATTATACTATTAATTGTCTTTTTCGATTTTGATTCGACGATCCCATCGTCTACAAACAACGCGAGGTAGACATCGTGTCCGTCGTGGACACCGAAGAAAACGCACTTATCTGCGTCTGTCTCCTCGAGATTGAATCGTCGCAGAAACTCTGCTAACTTCAAGTTCCAACAACGTGGTGCTTGCTTGAGCCCGTAGAGCGATTTCCTGAGCAAGCACACCACGTCGCCTCGACGTCTCGCTTCCTCGTTGTCGTGAAGTCCCACCGGAACCTCCATTCGAATTTCCTCGTCCAGGATACCATGCAAGAAGGCAGTGCGTACATCGAACTGCACAATCTCGAGATCCAACTGTGTGATGACGGCCAAGAGCACCCGGAGTGAATCATACCTCACCACCGGAGAGAAAGTTTCAAAGGCACATAGACGTGCCTTGAATCTCACCACGTTGCCATCTTCATCGCGCAGAACCTTGAATACCCACTTCGAGTCAATAGTTTTTCTCCAGGAACCCTTGGAACGATCTCCCATGTCTTGTTTTTCTCGAGGGACTCGAGTTCATCGTCAATGGCTTCCGCCCATTGAGCAGCCTCTGGACTCGACATTGCCTCTTCGTATGTCATTGGAATATTGTGCTCCACCAAGCACAATGCGTATCTCGCCGGTGGATGTATCAGCGCTCGATTGCGCAACGTCCTCGGTGTTCCTCTGTCCTGTTGCTGACCCTACTGAACCTCGTCCTCGATCACAATGACGTCCTCTGCCATCGCGTTCTCAACTATGTCGTTCTCGGCATCTGCTTCGTCTGCAGCAATTCCGTTGCCGTTCACGTCGCCACCTTCATCGTCACTCTCGTCCGTTAACGGGAAAACGAGCTCGATATCCGCATCAGATGACTCCTGACTCGTATTTTGTTCGTTGAAAACGACATTTCTGGAGACAAATACCGTTCGTGCCACAGGATCGTACAACCTGTAATTCGTCGACCCGCTGTCGTAACCCACCAAGACAAACTTCTTAGCTCGAGCATCAAGTTTCGTCGTCCTCTGCTTCGGTACGTGTGCGTAAGCGTCCGATCCGAACACCCTCACGTGTCGGAGATCCGGCCTACTTCCAGTCCACTGTTCGTACGGCGTACGACCCTCTTTGTTCCTCGACTCACCAGTCCTGTTGAGTATGTAGACCGCCGTTGCTACGGCTTCCGCCCACAGATAAGTCGGCATCCGCTTCGCCTGAAGCATCGTTCTCGCCGCTTCGACAATAGTACGATTGTCTCTCTCTGATTTGCCATTTTGTTCTGGCGTGTATGGCGCTGTCGTCTCGAACGTGATTCCTCTCATCTTCATGTATTCTTGCATCCTTGTGTTGCAGAACTCTGTTCCATTATCAGAACGAAACGTCTGCATCGTTCGTCCGAACTTGTTGTTCAGCAGACGCTCGAATTCTACGAAACGATCATACTCATCAGACTTGTGACGAATAAAGTAAACGAACCTGAAGCCCGTAGCATCGTCCTTGAACAAGACGTAGTAGTGCGCTCCGCCTATTGAGTTGACCGACCACGGACCACACACGTCGCTGTGTATAAATTCCCCTGGCTTGCTCGACTTCGCTTTCTTCTCCTTGCGAAACGGAAGTTTGTGCAGTTTACCAAACTGGCATGCTTCACAGAAGAATTCTGTAGCATCCTTCACAGTCACCCCTTCGACCAAGTCTCGACGCACTAACTCCACAAGCGCCCGCTTGTGAATATGACCGAGTCTCTCGTGCCAAGTCTTCAGGTCTGTCACCGTTATGTTCGCTTCATTGTTCTTCCTCGGCATTCGGAAAAACATGCGACACAGCCCGTTCGACTGTTTCAGTCCCGTTGCTTTGATCTCACCGTCCCGCGACACCTCAACAAATTCGTCCTCGAAGTTCACTCGAAATCCGTTGTCCATACAGACGCCGACAGAGAATAGATTTCTTTTTACCCGAGGAACGAGTAAAACATTTTTAATTACACTATTCTCCCATTTTCCGTTCGCGAATTTTTCGATTCGAACGTTGCCGACGCCTTCTACCGCGCACTCACCGTCGTCACCGAGCACAACTGTCTCTCTCTTTACCGATCGTAAATCCTCGATCCAGTCCCGTCGTGAGGTTACATGCTTCGATGCCCCGCTGTCGGTAATCCAGACATCTGCGTTATCCGCATCCTGCAACTCACGAATCTGCTCGCCCGACGGTATCTGCCGCTTCGGGCCTGTCACCGACACCTCGCCGTTCTTTGCACCCGACATAACCACGGCCTATCACACTTGTTCGCTTAGTGTCCTTTTTCACCGCAATTCCAACACTTTATGTCCTTTTTTTGTTTCTTTTCTTTTCCGTTGTTTGTCTTCGCGCCATTCCTCGATCCGCTTCTCATGGTCACCGCCAACGCGCTCGCTGACTCACCGTCACCCACGAGATTCGATTCTTCCTCGATTAAACGCTCCAACAAATACGACACATTTTGCCGTGGAAGGTCCACGTTCGCCCACGCGGTCTTGAACATCGCATATTTCGTCGTTAAACTCGACATGATTTTCGCGATTATTGCCCGCTCTGTTTTCTCCTCTCCAAGATCTTTGAGCTGACTGGCCATGTTCCGCACTGCACTTACATGTTGTACTACCGTGTCCGTCGACCCCATCTTGTAAGAGTAAAGACGTTCTTCGAGCGTCCCGACATTCGACGCCGACTTTTGTTCGTGCATCGCGCTTAGCGTGTCCCACACATCTTTCGATGTATCACACACTAATACACAGTCCACGTGTTCGTCTTCCAACGCTGCCGTAATTATCGCCGCTGCCTTCGCATCATCCTGAAGCCACGTTTTCGTCCGACCCTCGATCACACCTTCCGTGTTTTCCGGTTTCGTTCTAGAACCATCGACGACGTCGAAATCTCCCTTAGCTTTCAGCACTTTGCTGATGCGATATTTCCAGGCTTGATAATTTGATCCGTTGAACCGTTTTATTGACGCCACTAACCCATCGTCCAGCATCTTCGAGCTTCAAATATTCACTCGATCGCGCGATAAAATAAAATCGAGAAAATATATCTTCGATAATGTTCGCAAAAGTCCGCGAAACTCCCCGATATATTTATCGCGACACCCAGAGCCACGATGCCCGTGATATTGTCCGATTCAATCTCTCCGTCGCGTACCTCGTGCCTTGCTCGCACGTCGTAATGGCCGACCCTACCACGCTTCCACCACGCGCTCTCAAAAAAAACACGGTCTCACCGATCCACGATCTCCCCAATCTTATTTTGACACGTTTCCTGGGCCCATAACCTGTTGCGGCGCCCGTTGTAGCTCTTAAGGCCAGGTTACTCCAAAAAACGTGAATTTTTTCAATAAATTGTATTCATAGTACAAAACATGTTGAGTAATCAATTTTTTTTACATATAAAAACACATATATTAAATTACTTGAAAAATTTTTTTTTTTTGTTCAAAATGGCGGTTTTGAAAATAGCTGCTGAAACTCATCTGATTAGTAGATGGATGACATCATTTCTTGGAAACGAATTATCTGAAAGCAAAAAACAATACGGTTTCATGTTCTGTATCGAATTGGCTATGGCCTCAAGCAGAATGAATGAAACATTTTCAATGAAAAAAAAACAAAATGGCGGACTTTCATCTTGTTTATTCCTTGTGAGTTTCAAGGGGGCAACATACTCAAAGGCAGAGAAGACGTCCTTAATTGTTCCTTTTTGTGTACTATACTATTCTACCTCTTCTTTTACTAGTCTTCTTTACTTACAATGATAGACATTCCCTGCCCTTTCTTTCCAAGTTCCTGACCCTCTTCAAATCCATACTTTGCCACGATTTTTGCTGCAACAGAAGAGGTTGTGTATCCTTGATGATTTAGATTCTGTCAAAGAAGTGGTCTCGGTACAACTTCTGGTGTTGCCTCCGACAGAAAGGCAATGGAGCGATGGTAACACCTTGTCCAGTACTCCTAAATGTTGTGCGTTCTTCATCTCTTTCGACAGAATTCATTGTTAGTCTTTTTCTTTATCTCTCTTACCATGTAAAACAGCAACTTTTTTCAACTACACTTGGGATTGCAATAATTTTAATGCAGATGACCGTTTTGCCACTTTTTCGGACGTACGATATTTTTCGAAATCGTCGTACAGAGATTTCATCACGTAATAAAAACAAATCACGTAAAAACAACCCGTTTTATTTTAATAATACAAATGACACAAACGCATCCTTCATCCTTCAACATTTGATTTAAATAATAGGTTAGATTTTTTGGTTGTCGTCTGCACTGTCTGCAGGCACTATATATATGTTTTATGTGTGTATATGTGTATTACCGTCACGGACCCAGTTCCTGATCAGTACCCAGTTCCTAATCATTTGGTTACATTTATTACTATTTACACATTAATTTATACAAAATTTGTTTTAAAATATAATTATTAATAGTAAACTATTTGGCAGGCATATAAAAGAATTTTAAAAGTTACTAGTAAAATACATTTTTAAGATAAAAAATGTTAAAGTTGAGCGTTCTTGGCAACGTCATGATTGACACCATCTTACTGCATTTGGCTACAAGTGAGCATGCAAAGAAATTTACATCATATCTTCAAAATTTTTTAATGGACCGCAGAAAAACTTATGTAATTAAGTTATTCAACAGTTTATTTGTACAAATCACTTAAAACATTCATATAAAATATTATTGATATTTGTAAAAACGTGTGATTAGAAATAGGGTCTAAATTCTTATCGTTTACCCAATTCCTGATCAGTATTAATAACATGTTTTATGTGTGTTTAAAAATCTTAAAATACACAAATATTTGTAATATCACAATTCTATAAGTAGTTTTTATCCATGTGTAAATAATTTATCAGACAGAAGTCGCACAAAACGTGAAAATAAATCAGAGCACTATGTGCGTTTTATAGGTTATAAATATATGATCGCACGCGAGTCTATATCGTGCAGTAGACCGAGTACGAATAACCTAACACTTTTACCTCGCCTAAGTCTCACATTTATAATCACACAACCGAAAATGTTATATTTTAGTATATCTACCGTATTAGTATTGCTTAATAAGTTTTAATTTATCATATAAAATACTTGTACGTCAATAATATATGTTATCAGGAATTGGGTCTTGATATGATCAGAAACTACTCCCATACAAATTTTAAGTGATCAGGAATTGCTCCCACAGCTTTTTTTCTTTGAGGCTTTATATTTAACTTAATTTTGATTATTTATGTATTTTTTCAATTTTATATTAAAGATTTACAGTTATATTTGTTATGAGAAATTTCATTTTCCATGAATACCTCATTTTTATGCTTTGACACAACAAATAATGTGACGACATGCCTTAACTGATCAGGAACTGGGTCCTTGACAGTATACATATGAGTAGAGAAAACGGAAGTCACATGTGTATATATATATATATATATATATATATATATATATATATATATATATATATATATATATATATATATATATATATATATATATATGCAAATATACATATGATTAGAGAAAACGGAAATGCGGAGAACAAAATGAAAAGAAAAAATTTGAGCAAATATATTATGCTTTATATTTTTAATTAGATGAATCTTTTTTAACAGAAACTTTTATTACGTGATAGACTAAATTATTATCTCTTAAAACAGTGTCAATAGACTTCACATAAGTCAATCAGTGTTTAGATATTGATATTTAAACATTTTGAAGAGGTTAAAAAGGCACAATTAGACGTATAAAAGGCGACGGTGCGCCCTTCAGCTTCGAATCGTACCGTGGGTACTTACACAAAATGTATTTCATCAAGGTCCAAAACAGAGGGACATTTCGTTAAATTCAAATTATTAGTAATTTTTAAAATTCCTCGAGACCGTGCTCAAATTCAATATATAGCCCGACAAGTTTACCCTGAAAATTCGAGATTTTAAACTGAGACTTATTACGATGCTACATCAGTACCACATGGGTACTTATTATTAGATTTAAAACTAACTACTCCGGAAACTTGTAGAGTGCGCACAAACGTATTTCCCGATGATACTCATCAGTATGTTTATGTTCCGCGCAATATAAATAGACGAGTAACTGATACTGATCTACTAGTCTTGCATATATAATGGTGCCGTCAAGATCAAAAGTTCACTCGATCCCAAAATGGCAACTGCATTGCATACTCTTTATCATTTGAGTAAAGAGTAGCGAAAAGCAGATTTAAAGGAAACAAATCGTCGAATGGTAAAAGGCATATGTGAGTGTGCATTAAACACTTTAAAAGGAAATGTACCTTTAAAAATTACCCAAAAAATTAAATTGTAAAAGCATAAATCAGTATTACGTAAATTAACTGATAAAAAATCTAAATGTTGTAAAAATAAAAACCGATTAATTGTACAAAAAGGTGACAGATTTATCGCGACATTAATAGCTCCTGTTCTAGGAACTGTTTTATCATCTCCTTCCGAGTAGATCTTAAATTAAAAATACATCATACATGTAAAATGGTACTTGTACCACAAGCCAGTAAGAAAAGTTACGAGTATTCGTCAAAACGGTACTGAAATAAACAATAGTGAAACCACTTCAAATCCTAATAGTGTACAAGCCCTAGGTAATCATTTATTAAGGTTAGATTATGAGATGAATGAGATTTTAAATTCATTTCAAATGGATGAAAGAACAAAGTGGTCTAAATATCAACAAACACTGCAGCGTTATTTATTTTTTCTCGTGGATTTTAAAAATAGCATAAATAATTCTAATAAAAAATCTGAACAAGAGGTGGAAAATGGTATTGATGTTCAGACAGTAATAATGTCTGTACCAGTAACATATAGACATAAAGTTGAATCGATGTTGTGACGGTTTTATTGCTCATGCAATTATTATCGCATTCACTTCTAAAACGTCACAACGGCTCTCCGGGCGACAGCCACACATTCTCACATGTATGTCTATATATTTTGTACTATAGCAAGCATTGGAGACAGAGAGCAGTCGACGAGAAGCGCACATGTTGTGCGCTCGGTAAGTAGCAGAGAGAAATAGAGAGATAGATAGATACATAGATAGAAACTTTATTTGCATATGTATATACAAAATTAAAAACATTAATGTCATACAAGCATTTTCTTAAAAACAATAATATCACATAATGCTCGTCGCCATAATATAAATATTACATATGTTCGTCAGGTACCTTTAAGCATTGCACTCCAGTAATTATAAGAATCTATCACGTCAATAATTAAAACTTACATATACTATTTACGTTATTTATTTCATTCCGTTCCAATAACTCATTCACCCACGCACTACTATGAATTACAATCATACATGTCAAACATAGAACTTAACTAAAATAATTTAAATAATTTAGGACATCACAATCAATCAATGTCCGCAAAATATCGTTTGACCGCCACCTTAAACGCTGTGTATGATGGTAACGTGCGTATCACAAAACGGAGTGAGTTCCACAAATGCGCGCCCTGTACTAGAAAAGATCTTCTTCCAGTTTCAGTGCGCATGTATGGAATAGAGAGCTCCCTTACATCACCCCTTACAGGCCGATTCGATTTATTCTTTTTGAAGAATGGTTTCAAATACTCTGGTTCCTTCATATTTAGTGTTTTGTATATTAATTGAGCCATGAAAACCATGTTCCTTGTATCAACTTTTGTCTACTCTAATTGTAACCTTTAAGGGGTGATGTGCTCATTCCTTCTAGTACCTAAAACGTAGCGCACACATGAATTTTGCAGTCTTTGCAGCCGGATACGCTGTTCAAGAGACGCGTCTAAATAGACAACAGAACAATAATCAATGTGCGGAAACACTAGAGCCATGGCCAGATGTTTGCGCAGACCCTGAGTGGTATACTTTCTAAAGAACCTCAAGTTATATAATACTCAAGTTATATAATGTTCTTTGTAACCATGTCCACGTGAGTTTAGAATTAAGTATAACACCCAGGCTCGTGGCAGTCTGCGAGAAAGTTACGGAGACACCGTCCCCTAAACTTATTTCCGGCATACCTCGCAACTCAAGACTATTTATATATTTACAAGAGCCGGAAGCAATAGCTTTAGTCTTGGTTTTATTTAGCTTAAGAGCGACGCCTCCAGCCCAATCAGCCACCGCTTGCGCAACCCTAGACAGAATCTCAACACCTTCAACAAAGTTTTCCGGATTGATCTCTATGTAAGTCTGTAGGTCATCTGCATAGAGCAGGTGCATGACGCGCCTCGGATCGCCTTTTTTTAGATGTTTGTTTAAGTCAGCGAATAGCTCTTACATGTCATTTATATAAAGACAAAACAGCAAGGGTTCCAACACTGACCCCTGAGGCACTCCAAGATTTGTGGATAGCCAAGATGACTTTATGTCAGAGCATGTTACAACAGCTTGTCTTCTACCTAATATATAAGATCTTATCCACAATAAGGCATGTCTGGAGAACCCCAGGGCTCGCAGCTTTGCTAAAAGTTTAGCTGGCGAAATCGTGTCGAAAGCCTTGCTGAAGCCAAACAGTAGTAAAAGAGTAACCAGTATTTTGTCAATTACTGATCGTATGTCTTCAGATAGTCTTAGTAGAGCAGTTTGCGTTGAGTTATTCTGTTTGTATCTGGACTGCATAGGGTCAAGTTGTTTTTCCTTTTTCATATGTTCTACTATCTGATCATGTACGATTTTTTCCAGAACCTTAGAAAGAAAGCACAGCGGTGCAATCGGACGGAAGTCCGACACTGACGCAGGTGTGGTACACTTGCCAAGTGGCACTACTCGTGTCCCCTTCCATAGGTTCGGAAATATTCCCTTTTCCAGGGAAGCGTTAAACAGGTTCACAACGTGTTATCCGATTACCGACAATGCCTTTGCAACTACACTCTGCGGGATGTCATCCTCGCTCCTCGCTTGCGAGGAGAAATGCGAGATCGCAAGTACGACATCTGTTATGCCTACTGACTGAAATTTAAAGCCGTCATCACTGGCCGATGTCATTATATCATCCACCAAGTTTTTTCACCACAACCGATTTAAGCTCGTCTATTGCTGTTGAAAGAATTAGAAACTGTTTTTTAAATAAATCGAGCATGCTTGATGGCTGAGTGCAGTAATTTATTCCATTGAATGCCTGAGATAAAATATCAAGAGTTTGTTTTTCCACTGCATTAGGTTTTACCGACGCAATCGTGGGTGTGGACGTAGTAAGTGCATTTCTCACGCTGACATTATTCAACAAATTATTATTGTTACTGGGGCTCTCCAAAATTGATTTGTCTGTAGTGTCTGTTCTATTTAATACACAAGCATTATTGGAAAAATGAGGTGTTTTGCTGTTATTACTTATTTTATTACTGATTTTATTCGCTCTACTAATTTTACATCCTTGACCGAGTATACCTGTCTTTGTCTGATGCTATCATACTGTAACATACATCATGGTATGATTTTAAACAGACATAACAGCTACGTATAATAGTATTTCTTCTTGTAATCCTCTTACATTTAGAACAAGATGCGTTAGCCATTATGTGAAAGACACGTAGTAAGTTTGAGTATAGTCAGAAAAGGCCGGAAAAGTCAGTAGTTCAAATGTGCGTATAGTCAGAAATGGTCAGCGTATAGTCAGATTTTGACTTATTTTACAATAACTAATTAACTAAGTGGTTTAAAATTAATATTTAAATGTATTTCGGAGGTACAGATACTAGAGAAGCTATTTACAAAAAAATGATTATTAAGAATCTATCACAGACTAGATTATTAAAAAAAACTAAGAAAAATAAGTCTTTCTACTAAAAATAATTTGAATATTCGCGCTGCTAAGTTCGATGGTCCAGCCATCTATTGATTAAACGAAGATCTAGCTGCCAATATTGTTGATCAAACAAAAAACAAGATGCTACTGTCCTCTCGTGTAGAGAAATGATCAGGCAGTGCTGCCATCTGGTGGATGTCACTGAAAATTTTTGCTAAGCGACGTTGCCAGGTCAACTCAGCGCCAATACAGAGAGAAAGAAGAGAGAGATAGAGAAATGTAGGAACTCTAACCTCCAAAAAATTCTTTTTCTTAACTCTTCCAATCGTCCTCCGATAAAGTTGTTAGCTTGAGGTGTAAAAATCGGAGTCGGAGAGTCTCTCGTACCTACAAGTCATCCGATTTGTGCGACAAGGTATGACGATGTCCTCCAGATCCTCACTCAGTGTTGATGTTTGGTATTTTTTAGGTTAGTTTGAGGTTATGTGAATAGTGATTCAGCGGAATTCCCCTCCTATCTCATAAAAAACACGAAGTCATGTGATTTTTTGGCGCGAGCGTAAGAGCCTTTTGGAGGATCTTTTCCGCTATATTACTCCTCAGACTGAAAAACAATTAGAATTTTCTGTGTTTACGTGAGAGGCGAAGTTGTTCTCAACTTACCGGAAGGAAGGCGGAGACTCAAGAGAAAGAGAGAGAGAGAGAGAGAGAGAGAGTGAGAGTTAGCCGGTCCCACGCGAAGATGTCCCACCTAGGCGCACGAACGAGACATACGACGGCGAATATGCGAGTGAGCGTGCGATACGGTCAAGGAAGCGACCAGGGCTAGCGACACCCCAGGGCCGACGTCGAGCGAACAGCTATGAGGTCAGGGCAACCGAAGTAAGTTCAGCTCTCATTCTCTCTCCTACGCGTACGGGCGAAAACTTCCTGCTCTCTTGCCCCGCCGGTTTGCACCACGCGACACCGCGAGTCCCGCATTAAATGTATTCACTGTTCAGTAAATAAATCGGTGTTACAGTTTGACTGAAACTACCGGCGTTTCTTTATTTGAAACTCTCCTCTCCATTGGACTGCCGGCGCCTCCGCGGGTGCACCTTCAGTGCGCATGCTGCAGCTAGCGAAGACCTCACATTTCAAATAAACGCACGGCCGAAGCCGTGCGAGCTGATTAGCACACGCGAGTGGAATTCAGGACTTGTGCTTGCGGCCCGATTGTACGTGCAGTGTTTCGCTGTACACTCACTCACACCCTAGTCTGATATTTTTTTCTCAACTACGACTAAATGCGAGCGCGTATAACACCGAGAAGAGAGTTTAAGTAAATCATTTATACGTTCGGTACGGTGGAAGCGAAGCGAACTCAAAAACGTTTTCTCGCCGGTCGAAAAACGTATATGTAAACAAGCGGAGGAAATACACAGCGACATCGGCCGACTCGAACGTGCGGTGTTGATATTCCCGAGCGCACGAGAACGTAAACAACATAAGTGTCGCCTGCCTATGTGCACAATTTTGCGGACAATACACGAGGATGCTATAGCTTAAAATATTATTTTCGACGGGTTCAGGGATATACTAAAGCGCCCAGCGAAGCTCTCACATACAGCTTTAGTCGACTATAGTAAGTACTATAGCGAAGAATAATACTATAGCACATAATATATCACGCGGCGTACAGGCAAAGCAGCCGATCGCAGAGCGGTTAACTGCGACTCGCGCAAGGAAACTGAGTACCTATAGCAAAGGCATCCAGCTGCGCGGAGCGGAACCGGTGCTGCTGACAATATAGGAGAGACAGCGTGATTAATTAATTATCGTCGGCTGAGGGGTTTTACACGGCCGAGTTTCTTTTAATATCTAGGGTGCGCACATCACACAATTACAGTGCTTAGTGGATACATTTTTTTTTATTATTACTCATGCAAATCTTTGTATATTGGCCGGTAATTATTTAATGATTTATTCATCCGATAAATTCGTTTTTTTATATAGCGTACTCGGGATTTATTAAATTATTTTTTTTTATGCATAATCGTTATTAGGAAGTACACACGCACTGTATAATATTGCTCTCCTATGTTGAAGCACACGTAGTGAAATAGCGCATTATTTAAGTACTGCGCTGCTCTATGCATTGGTTTATTTTTCTCTGAATTATTTTTTTTTGTTTACGAAATTAAATTATTGCAAAATTTTTTTTTATATCGATTATAATAAGAAACAGCAACAAAATTTTGTTTAATAATCATTGACATTAATAAAAGTAATTGATTACATTAAATATCCCTGCTGAATTGTATCAAACAATAATATTTAAAAATACGTAGTAATAATCATAAGTTGCTTTTCCTTCAATAAAAAAAAAACAAAATGAGCCTCTCATCCGAAAGCAGTTTAGGCATCTTACCAGAAGACGTTTTTTCGTTTGTGTCGTGAGATTTGATTTTTTTAATTAATTTTTATTTATTTAATTTTTTTTTTTTTTATGCGGTAGATTTCGTGCACAATCCGCTCATATCAGACCAATGGGATCTCATACGACATAGGGCCGCGCTCCGAACACCTTTTCTAGACTCGTTTACGCCTAGATTTTTGAATAGCAAGATGCTCGGCGCGCTAATCACCCGGACGGTCCGCAACAACGCAGAAGGGAAAAAATTGAACACTCGAATAATGATATTTCGAAAGACGAAAAGCAAGATATGGTGTTTACGCCTCGTCAAGAAAGCATAATAAATGCCCCGGTGATACTAAGGCAAACTGTACGACAGACGCTAGCCGATATTTTTGCACAGTAGACAATAAATATTGATAGCATACAAGCCCAACCATTCGTGCCTACCTCGTCTTGCACACACACGCGCACGACAGAGACAGTGACTACAACGCAATCGGCCGCAAGCGCTCACGCGACAGCCAGGGCGCCGCAGTACTCGCAGACCTCGACGCTACCGGCCGACAGACGCGATGCGCTGCTAACTCTCGAGGACAGCTCAGTATATAGAGTACCCTGTAAAGTAGCAGCTTCATACGAGCACACCGTACACGAAAAAAAAAACTACATGTCAGTAGAGTCAGAAAACGAGGCACAGCACCCAGCACCGGCTTGCAGCACGCGAATAGCAGCCAATAAGCAATCTGAAATTAACGCGGAGGCGAGAGGTGGCGTAAAATCAAAGCCACGCATAAACTTGAATTCAACGTTCACAACGAGGTATTTTGACACCGAGCCGGACGAAGAGCTCATGTCATTCACCGATACGCCAGTACCACGCAGTCGTACAGTACCGACTGTTCGTGCAATACCGACCACAGGAACAGAACATACGAACAAATACACCGCGACGAAATACCCTTTTTCCATCTCAGCGTGTATTTTGAAACCCACCCGAACAAACACATCGGACCTCCAATACGCACCCATATATAGAAAAACTGCATACGAGTCTGCAGGAAACATGGAACCACTCTAAATTCTCGTCTCATCCATCTCAGGACAAAGTTGATGCACGGAATAAAGGACCGGTGCGAACCAACTATGACCTACTAAGGGGAGATGGAGGAGGTTGGGGGAGGGGAGATCCGCCAGTATCAACCATTCCTAACCCTCAACCTAGCGGCGATCGATCAAGCGCATATTTTCCTAGACTATCATCGGAAAACTTGGTCGACCGATATAAACCGACAGACATCGGCGATACCGTCTGGAAATGGCTAGTGAAATTCTCGGGGGCAAAGGGCGACTGCATAGAGGAATTCCTCACGCGCGTAGAGGAGTGCCGTCAGCTCGCACCAAGAGTGCTTAGCGGCGAGCGACGTCAATCTCGACGGAGATCCCCGCTGGTGGCTGCAGGTTGCAATCGACGGGTTTCGAATCCGAGCACTGTACGATTCAGGAGCAACACGTACGTGTATTGGAACCGTTGGTCTACAAATTCAAGCGCGTGTGGAATCCCAAAAACACAAAATCGAGGTACTCTTCTAGGTAGCGGGAGTAAACAAATATCTTACAGTCCTGATTATGCCAAAGCTAAATGTCGATTTTTACCTGGGCCCGGATTTTGTACGTGCGTTCGACGCCCGGTTAAACCCGCGCGAAGACACACAAACTGTCGCTGACTCGGACGAGATAATAAAACTTGAGGTA